>JBDPZO010000036.1:0-30474 GCA_039877585.1 Heterodera filipjevi | reverse complement strand
GGGGGACTTGCCATTTCAGCGCGCCATTTGAGCGCCGCGTTGAAATTTTCACAGAAATTTATGTCTATATTTGTGTTAAATTTGGCAATTTTCAGTAAACTAAGAACCGCTAAAAAATTGTCAATAAGTTAAAATTTTTTCAAATACAGTAGGAAAACTTTACCGCACTGCCCCCGCTTTACCGCACTCATTAATGACCCACCCCCCCCCCCCACCCCACCCCCACGGGGTTGGGCTTTCTTCCAATCCCACAGTAGGAAAACTTTACCGCACTGCCCCCGCTTTACCGCACTCATTAATGATCCACCCCCCCCCCCACCCCACCCCCACGGGATTGGGCTTTTGCGGTAAAAAAGGCGGCACCTTCAAAGGGGGGACCCCTCCCCCCAGGGTAATTAATCATTTTCACGCCCCGCGATGGGAGCTGTAGGATAACTACTTTTTTTCTAACACTTTTAGTCCCTAATCATTCGAACACTCTCAGTCCCTAATCATTCGAACACTCTCAGTTCCTAATCATTGGAATACTCTCAGTTCCTAATCATTGGAACACTCTTCGTCCCTAATCATTGGAACACTCTCAGTCCCTAATCATTGGAACACTTTCAGTCCCTGATCATTGGAACACTCTCAGTTCCTAATCATTGGAACACTCTTCGTCCCTAATCATTGGAACACTCTTAGTCCCCACTAATCATTGGAACACTCTCAGTTCCTAATCATTGGAACACTCTCAGTTCCTAATCATTGGAACACTCTCAGTTCCTAATCATTGGAACACTCTTCGTCCCTAATCATTGGAACACTCTCAGTTCCTAATCATTGGAACACTCTCAGTTCCTAATCATTGGAACACTCTTCGTCCCTAATCATTGGAACACTCTCAATCCCTAATCATCTCGTAGTTGTACATTTTCCAATCACCGTGAGACATACCTAGGTAGCGAAGCTCGATAAGCGCGAAGCGCTTTGAATACAGTAGCACGCATGTACGCCCCCGCTAGTTCGAATCTTACATGCAGATACATCACTTTGAAATGAACCCGTGCATGCGTAAGTAGACCAACCATTGTTTACCATGAAATCCTATGTTATACACCCTTCTGCGCGGAGGCGTCTCAGTTCGAATCTTACATGTAGATACGTCACTTCGAAAGGAGCCCGTGCATGTGTAATTAGACCAACCATTGTTTACCATGAAATCCTTAGTTATACACCCGTCTGCGCGGAGGCGTCTCAGTTCGAATCTTACATGTAGATACATCACTTCGAAATGAACCCGTGCATGCGTAATTAGACCAACCATTGTTTACCATGAAATCTTTAGTTATACACCCGTCTGCGCGGAGGCGTCTCAGTTCGAATCTTACATGTAGATACATCACATCGAAATGAACCCGTGCATGCGTTATTAGACCAACCATTGTTTACCATGAAATCTTTAGTTATACACCCGTCTGCGCGGAGGCGTCTCAGTTCGAATCTTACATGTAGATACGTCACTTCGAAAGGAACCTGTGCATGTGTAATTAGACCAACCATTGTTTACCATGAAATCTTTAGCTATATACCGTCTGCGCGGAGGCGTCTCAGTTCGAATCTTACATGTAGATACGTCACTTCGAAAGGAACCTGTGCATGTGTAATTAGACCAACCATTGTTTACCATGAAATCTTTAGCTATACACCCGTCTGCGCGGAGGCGTCTCAGTTCGAATCTTACATGTAGATACATCACTTCGAAATGAACCCGTGCATGCGTAATTAGACCAATTATTGTTTACCATGAAGTCTTTAGTTATACACCCGTCTGTGCGGAGGCGTCTCAGTTCGAATCTTACATGTAGATACATTACTTCGAAATGAACCTGTGCATGTGTAATTAGACCAACCATTGTTTACCATGAAATCCTTAGTTATACACCCGTCTGCGCGGAGGCGTCTCAGTTCGAATCTTACATGTAGCTACATCACTTCGAAATGAACCCGTGCATGCGTAATTAGACCAACCATTGTTTACCATGAAATCTTTAGTTATACACCCGTCTGCGCGGAGGCGTCTCAGTTCGAATCTTACATGTAGATACGTCACTTCGAAAGGAACCTGTGCATGTGTAATTAGACCAACCATTGTTTACCATGAAATCTTTAGCTATACACCCGTCTGCGCGGAGGCGTCTCAGTTCGAATCTTACATGTAGATACATCACTTCGAAATGAACCCGTGCATGCGTAATTAGACCAACCATTGTTTACCATGAAATCTTTAGTTATACACCCGTCTGCGCGGAGGCGTCTCAGTTCGAATCTTACATGTAGATACATCACTTCGAAATGAACCCGTGCATGCGTAATTAGACCAACCATTGTTTACCATGAAATCTTTAGTTATACACCCGTCTGCGCGGAGGCGTCTCAGTTCGAATCTAACATGTAGATACATCACTTCGAAATGAACCCGTGCATGCGTAATTAGACCAATTATTGTTTACCATGAAGTCTTTAGTTATACACCAGTCTGCGCGGAGGCGTCTCAGTTCGAATCTTACATGTAGATACATTACTTCGAAATGAACCTGTGCATGTGTAATTAGACCAACAATTGTTTACCATGAAATCTTTAGTTATACACCCAGTAGTTACACGCCCGTATCCGTTGCAAGGCAATTGATGGGTCCCTAGAGAATAGGGGGGAGGGGAGGGGGGTCCCAGGGGAGGGTCCCTTTGATACTGCCGCCTGTTACCGCACAAGCCTCATCCTAAGGAGGGGGTGTCGCAGCCATGGGGGGGGTACTATTGGAGGGGAGGATGATTAATTACCCTTCGGGATGCGGTAAAGTTTCATACGGTAATGATGTGGGGGGGGGAGAGTGAGGTAATTAATTAGGGGTTGGGGTGTGAGTTAAATTTTTGCGCACCCTATAGGGAAAGGTATAGGGGGGTGATTAATTGATCATTAAAGACCAGACATGGGGGAGGGTTACGACGGGAAGAGGCAGCAGCGAAGGTTTTGTGTGTGTAGATGGTTGTGAGAGAGATATGCAAATGAACGAGAAGCGAAAAGCGAGAGAAACAAGGAAGAGAAAAGAGTGAGTGAGAGAGAGAGAGAAAACAATTAGACGGACAGAGAAAATAGTGCGTTAAGATGGTATCAATTTGGGCAAGGGACGGGGTGAGAGAAGGATAAGATGGATGCGGGGGGCGAAGGTCAACATTATCCACTGGGGATAGGAACTCCAAAATCAATGTCCATCTTTTTTTTTTTTTTGAAGGATTTTTACCTTTTTATTATTATAGAAAATGAGTGGGAATCTATTAATTATTGACACATCCGACAATGAAGGTTCTTTGTTGACAAACGAAGTAAGACAAACGTCAAATAATTTAAATTTATTATATAAAAAAATTTCTCAATTTTTAAGCGACAATACGGCACAATCACCGGCACTATTGGCGGAGGAGGAACGACGAACGAAACGGGAACCAGCGGCGGCATTGGTACAACAACAAATGTAGAACAGGTGTGGGGCGGGAAGAGTAAAAAAAAATAGGCATTTACATTTTTTTTCGGAAAAAAATTAACCAAAAATTTTTTGTTTTAATATATCTATTATCAAAATTTTTCATTTCTATAAAAAATTCACCTAATTTTAAGGGCCAAACAAACGACACAATCACAACCAACGGCACTGTTGGCGGAGGAGGAATGGCAAACGAAACGGGAACCGATGGCGGCATTGGAACAACAACAAATGAAGAACAGGTGTGGGGCTGGTCGGGAAAAGTAAAATAGGCATTTTATTTTTATTTTTTTGAAAAAAATTAACCAAAAATTTTTTATTTCAATATAGATTTATTTATCATAATTTTTCATTTCCTATAAAACTTTCACCAAATTTTAAGGGCCAAACAAACGACACAATCACCGGCACTATTGGCGGAGGAGGACAGACGAACGAAACGGGAACGGGCACAATAACAACAAATACAGAACAAGTGTGTGGCCGGTCGGAAAGAGCAAAAATAGGAATTTCATATTTCTTTTCGGAAAAAATTAACCAAAAATTTTTTGTTTCAATATATCTATTATCAAAATTTTTCATTTCTATAAAAAATTCACCTAATTTTAAGGGCCAAACAAACGACATAATCACCGACACTGGCACTTTTGGTGGAGGAGGGCAGACGAACGAAATGGAAAACATTGACATTGACACAACAAATGAAGAACAGGTGTGGGGCTGGTCGGGAAAAAAGTAAAAATAGGCATTTTTCATTTTTTCGGTAAAATTTAACCAAAAAATTTTTTCAATACCAAAATACATACCGGTTATCAAAAAATCCCATTTTTTTTTTAGTAAAAATTCATCAAATTTTAAAGGGACAAAAAAACGGCGCAACATTTGAAGGAAGAGGAGGACACACGAGTGAAACGGCAACCATCGGCACAACAACAAATACTGTCCAGGTTGGGGTTGGTTGGGAAGGGCAATTTACGTTTTGGTTTTATGTGTTTAAAAAAATTTAAAAGTAGTAAATTCAAAGTGCGGGGGCTTAAATTTACATTTTGGTTTTTCCGGTACATTTGGCATTTGGGTAATTTATTCTATTTGTTCAAGGGACAAAAAGGCAACAACACAACATTGGCTGGTAGTCGGAGCAATAGCCGAACATCACAGCGCGGCCCACCACTGACCAGTGATCGCGTTCTTCGCAGTGCCACCAAAGCATCAATGATGAAAGTGCCGGTAAATGGAGAAGAAAAACTTTCAAAATATGAAATTTTTTAAACAGGCACAGCCTAAACAAATGGCAAAACGGACATTGGGGAAACCCGTTGGCCCAAAATTGACAACACCAATGGTACAACCCCAACAAATTACACCAAATGGAAGTGGTGAACCGAAACAAGGAGGCCAAATGGTAGATTGGATAGGGGATTTTTTTCAATTATAAGTTCAGTCATTGGTGGCAACCAAAAATCGTCAAATTTTTGACGAGTCATTACCGGCGGAGAAGAAGCGGAGGCAGACAAAGCATTTCAATCGTAACAACCGAGCCGATGTTAGAAAATTTTAAAAAATACAAAAAATTTTGTTCTTTTTATAGCTTAGTGTGTCGACGAGTTCTACTCAAGTCCCATCAATCATCCGACAGCTTGAAGGCGAACGGCGCTACCGAGTCAAAGAAGTGCTCGCCTCCTACACTCACAGCAACGGACGCGTTGGATATTATCTAAATTGGCTCCGTAAAAAAAAAATATAATAATAATAAATCATTTTTATCGCTTCTCCTTTTGTTTGATTTGTTAATGGACGAGTTGTCTTTGAATAGCTCCTCCTTTAACAAATCGTCTAGGATTCGAATGTCTTGTTACCGAGTTGTCTTTGAATAGCTCCGTGCAAGACATTTGGAGACTATCTCTTTCTCTCTCTTTCTATCTCTTTCTCTCTCTCAATATTCGTAATTGTTTTTAAATCAGGTTGTCGCGGGCACGAATCCTGGGTCTGCACAGAAGACTGCTTCTGCATGGAGACTGTAGTTGACTTCACCAGGAACACAAACGTCAATGACACTTTGAGTGGGCTTTTAGGGGAAGCAATCCCCACATCAATTGCACAACAAATGGCGGGCAGCACCAAATTTGTTGAGGGTAAAATATTATGATTTTAATTTTTAATTACCAATTTTAATTATACCAGTATGCAAATTAATGAAGAGGGACCCAAAAGAAGTTTTAAAAATAAATGATCTCAACATTTCTTTTGCATCCTCCGTTGTGCAATACAAAAAAGTGAATTCCCCCAAAAAATAAATATTCTGTTTCTTTTAATTTAAGGCGATCGAACAACTTCCGGAGTTCATTAAAGATTGTCTAGAAAAAGCACCGGCCGCCGAGTCAGAAAGCGACGAGGACTCATGAATTATTGAATTTTTTCTTCATTTTCGAAATTCTCATTCATCATTTCATTTTAAAAATATTAATTAAAAATAAACGATAATTATTGTTAAATGGGTAAAGGTTTTACGGTGGTTAAAAGATTATTATTATTAAAACATACATACATAAAAAATTGTTACGGTGGTTAAAAGATTATTATTATTAAAACATACATAAAAAATTGTTACGGTGGTTAAAAGATTATTATTATTATAACATATGTGTTATAAAAAAAATGTTACAATGGTTAAAAGATTATTATTATTATAACGTACATACATAAAAAATTGTTACGGTGGTTAAAAGATTATTATTGTTAAAACATACATGTTATAAAAAATTGTTTCAATAAATAAAAGATTATTTAAGGTTTACATCAGTGTTGCCGCGGGTAGGGAAATAATTCGGGTTTTGAATTTTTGAAAAAAATTCAAAATAATGTTAAACAGATTTTGCACCAAAAAGACAAATTTTTATAGATTTTTTGATAGATTTTGAGAAAACCTAAACGAATTGGAGGGTCCGGTGGTGCCGTTAGGCGCCACCGGGAATTTATTTTTTGAAAATGGGGGAATTTATTAACGGATTTTCTCTCAAATATATTCAATTTTGATGCTTTATTACAAATATCTTAGAGCTGATGGACCGGCTGTGCCAATAGGCACCGCCGGGGTAGCAAATTTTTTTTTGTGAATTTGTTATCAAGTTTTGACTATAAATTTTCAAGTGGAGGGGCAGGATTTGGTCCAAAAAACACAAATGCCTCACTTGTCGTTTGACAAGTGAGCCATTTGGGTGCATCTTCGCCTGACCAGATTATCGAACATGAAGCGCAGATGTTGACGTGCTCACATTCTGGCCGGCCGAACATCGGCTCGTCAACAAGGCAAAACATGCAGTGCGCCTCCCATTTGGGGGTCACGCCCTTGTCATTTGCAGTGGCAGCACAAGTCCCGCTCTGCTTCTCCATCATCCCTTTTGCTGCTTGGAAACTTTGCAGGGCCAACCGACGGCAACGCTGGTGTTGCTCCTTCACGGCCTTTTTCACAACATACACTGTGCGTTGTTGTTGCTCCTCAATTGCTTTGTTGAGACGACCCTGCATGTCTCGTTTTGCTTCGGCGACTGCTCAAGAAACGTCCCAGGCTGCCAAATCACTCGCCTCCCTAAGCTTTTCTTCCACAAAAAGTTTAATTTTGACTTCCAAAAATTCCATTTGGAAGTCGTTGCCCGACGCTAAAACCTCTTTTTGATCATGGATTTAATAAATTTTCCTTACAATTGGACGAGTTTATGGGTTCATTCTCTTCTGCGCACATTTGTTGTTGGGGTGGTGGACGAACAAATTTATTTTCTTTACCCTAAAATGAAAATTTCCTTGAAAAAAAATCAATGTGAAATCCTTACCTCACCAGCCCACGCTTCGATTTGTTCTAGTCGAACACGCATGTTGACTTGGCGGTGGCGTGTTTCCGCCAATTTAACCTTTTGTAACCCGACCATTCCTTTCAGCACGGTCAATTCCTCGTTGCCCGACGCTAAAACACCTTTTTGATCATGGATTTATCAAATTTTACTTACAATTGGAAGAGTTCATGGGCTCATCCTCCTCTGCACGCATTTGTTGTTGACGTGGTGGACGAACAAATCTATTTTCTTTATCCTAAAATAAAAATTTTCTTGAAAAAAAAAACAATGTGAAATCCTTACTTCACCAGCCCACGCTTCGACTTGTTCTAGTCGAACACGCATGTTGACTTGGCGGTGGCGTGTTTCCGCCAACTTAATTGCCAGATGCTCGGCGGGTAGGTGATTTGTTCGGAAGTGCTTCATGCATGCCCCGGCGATGGTCATGCACTCTCTCAACACATCGATTCCTTCATGGTGTTCATCAGACGCTGCACGCTCGGCCACAATCCCTTCATTGCGCTGTGAAACATCAAAAAACTCCTTCCGAAACGCAATCAATGCTGCCATCAAAATCTCAACGTCATTTGTACAATAGCTGAATATATGCATAATAAAATTTGGAGTAAATTTTGATATTACCTAGCTAATGCCTCATCCAGAAAAAACGGCTCCCCTTGATGCTGCTCATACCATTGATCAAATTTACGCCGTTTATCAGTCATCATTCCTTTGGCCAAGTAGTCATCGGGAGTTGGGAAGATTTGTCGTCCGTAGTTTTCGGGTCGATTTGCCAGGTGCGGAAAGAAGGGTTTGTCTTCCACATCCAAACCAAATGAGGGTACAAGCGCCGCCAATGCCATAGGCATTAAGTTGTATGAGTCGCGAAATATTATGTTGGGATTTCGCCGTTTCTGTTTCCGCACCCGCATCTCGTAAATTTTGTTGCCCTAAAAGATAATCTATAATATTTTTTTTTATTTAACTCATTACTTTGCGAAGCATGTCTGGATTGAATCCAATCCTGAAGAGCTCGCGGAAGACGAGCACCATGTCGAACCGACCACCAAAATGAGAGAATGCGTAAGTGTCATAGTTGATAGGTAAATCGTTGACCAGCCACTGGACAAAAGCTTGTAATGGTGTATCAGAAACCACTTTCTTGTCCACTGTTGTTTCAGTGAAGGGGCGTTGACAAAATGCAATTGTACGGTGCGGGCCGCACACCGTACACCCCCTTGTCGCTCTCCGCCAATAGTCGTTCTCAATGCAGTCAGGGCAAGCGACCCTCGCTGCTATAAAATTTGGCTGATGATTTCGCTTATCAGGTTGTTGTGGATTGACAGGTTGATGTTGCATTGTCTCCAAGTCGAAGGCAACAATGCGATAGGGGTCGCGCTCTTTGGGTTCAAGCGGTTGAATGAAACAACCCCTCTCGTTGTTGTGGAAATTGCTGCATGTTTGGCAGAAACGTTCACCGCATACATGGCCCTTCCTTCCTCTTTGAGTGTTGTTTGTCACATCCCAAATCACGCCGCATTTTTTGCACTTCCTTGACCGATTGCAAAACCCAGATTGGAGATGATGCTGATAACAATTGTTGTTGCGGAAAACCTTATTGCATCTTTGGCATTCATTGTAAAAGCCAGCGACGGAAACACAAGGGAAGGTTGGTCCCACTCGGGCACAGAGTAGGCAACTCGCTTTGCAAGACTTGTTGTGTTTGGAAGCTCTTTCATACGGTCGTTCACATTCTAAGCAGTACGGTTTGCCGAAAAGACCGCCTTGTTTCTGCACCCCATCAAAATGCTCGTCGTTAAAGTAAAGGATTAGCGGAGTGTCGTAGGTGTCGTCCACATATTTGTAGATTGGTTTATAGTTACCAGTCGACCCAAATATGAAGACAGCAAAACGGTGTTGTTGCTGTTGATTGTTGTTCCAAAGATCAATAACTCTGGGCACAAAAGTGTCTGCATCGTAACCTTCTAAGTTGATGGGAGCACCAATCTGCTGCATCAGCTGAACCGTGTCCTGTTGAAGTTGTCCCTGTTGTCCGTGTTGGTTGTTCAAGTACCGGTAGAATTTCCAACGCGGCCAGTTGCGTGTTTTCGCTACCATCGTAGCTTGTAACGCATAAAATAAACAATAATTTCTCTCATCCGGATTGCGAATCTTAAACTATAAATTGCTAACATTACACAGTGAATTGGCTACCTTGATAAGGCATTGTTCACTAATTCTATGATGAACGGTCACTTTAATCTGCCTTCGAGCACCTCCTTTGACCCGTCGTTTTAAAGGAAGCCCCGCACGGTCAACCGTTGTAATAGTAACAGTAAATGGTGAACCGAACAATGATACCCCATTTTTCTTCTTCGATTGAGCAACTTTGTTGAATTGATTTAGGATGGTGTCGATGGTGTTGTTGGTGATTTGTCGAATGGGGATCGGGATATCTCCACCATCCAACAGCGGACTACTGATCATGCAGCCGAGGTGGGTAGGCTCAATTCCTCGCTCACGGCTATCAGAAATCGCTTCATCAATGCAATGTTGAAAAATTCCCCCCAGTAGTCCTTCGGGGTTAGCTGGTACATCCTCAATGATGAATTTTGCCTTTACTTTCACGTAGTGAAACTTTGGGAAGTGTTCGAGACTGCTTTCCAATTTTTTAACGTAGTCTTTCGTTGTTTTTGATATTGAGCCAGTGCCTTGTTGAACCGCTTCTCCCAACAATTCATTGATGAGGAAGCCGCGACGCGGCTTTTTTGCAGGCATTGAAAGAATGTGGTCAATAAAAAATTTAACGGGTCTTTTAGGAGGGCGATTTTCCATTAATCTATTGAAATTTTAAAATTTTTAATATTTTCAATAATTAAATGATAAATGATATTGATGAAAGAGTATTTATAAATGGGGGAAATGGATCAAATAGCAAGGAAAATGTTCAAAATGTTGAAAAAAATCAAAATAATTTTAAATAATAGTATTCGATGGAACCAATCTTGGCCTGATGAGCAGCGCACTGCCACCCATGAAGCACAAGACGACAGGGCATCTAAAGCGTTTCGGGAAATTAGGTTAATAATTTGAACTACCTCATGAACTAAAAGGCAATTCAAATTGTTGCCAGGATAAACGGAGCTCTATAAGTTGAGCCATCGCCCTGGTTAACAACAAAATGAAAAATAAAAACAAAAGAGCAAATGGAAAAAATTACGTACGAAGGCGTTTATAAAGCCCATTTATGGCCTTAATCGATAATTCGTTGACCAAGCCACTTTGAAAAAGCTAGTATTTTCAAATTTTCCTTTGATACCTATTCCCTTAGGAATAGGTATAGGGTAAGCTTGGTAAGCTCCACCCACCAATCGATATTTTCCAAACATTTTTGCCCACTAATCGAAAATTCTCGGACTCATCGGCTTTTTCAAATTTTATTTGAATGTTATTCCCTAGGGACTTGACAAGACATATGATTACAGTATTTTATTCAGAACCCATAATGAATACATATCGGGGTTTGTACATGTATTAAGCAAATTTATAAAATAATCGAATGAGTCTCCAATGGCCATATGATAAATGAATACAATACAATGGGAAGCGCATGTGTTCAGTAAAGGGGATTGGTATGGATGCGTATTTTTTCTTAGACCTCTTGGAAATTTGCTGAGAAAAGATGAATTAACTATGGAAGGAATTGGGAGGGCAAGGCTATCAAAATAAATCACTGGTGCTTCCATCCCTTTCGCATAAACAGCGCACCAATGAGAGCCTCCCGTGTAGTGGGGGTCCCTATTGACAATGAGCGCGGCGGGATATTGTAGAGTGGCTGGAGAAGGCAATTGGTCACTGGCGAAGCAGCCCCGAAACACCCGTTCTGTCACCCGATTTTCTGTCAATATTTTCGTGAGTTGTATGCTGTCCATTCTTCAACGAAAAAATTGAACAAAGTTGATGTAACACTAAGCTGACAAATAACATCAAATAGAGCGCAAATAGTGCCCAGCAAATGGTTTGTTGGACAAAGTTGTTCTCCTCTGGTCTATCCTTACACAATTGAATTAAAGGTGTGAGAACAGCCGACACAGTTTCCTGCACCACAATCAATTTATCGTTTTTTGGGGTTGAATTAATGGTTGTGGTTGCGGATGTTGGCTTTGTTACATATGTACGTATAGTGGGCCTGGTTGTGGTAGTGGAAAGTCTAGCCAAAGATAATCTTCTTAAATATTCTGCATATGTTGAATTTGGTTGTCGTTGTAATTCACGGCATGACACTACCGGAAGCGATATGCGAAGGAAAAATAAAATAAGGCCAATTTTTTGGACAACATTGTATTCGAATGAATAAGAAATGCAAAAACAAAGCTTTAAATAGTAGTATCGGTGCTAATTGATCGATTTTTATCAAGCAACACCCGTCTGCGCGGAGGCGTCTCAGTTCGAATCTTACATGTAGATACATCACTTCGAAATGAACCCGTGCATGCGTAATTAGACCAACCATTGTTTACCATGAAGTCTTTAGTTATACACCAGTCTGCGCGGAGGCGTCTCAGTTCGAATCTTACATGTAGATACATCACTTCGAAATGAACCCGTGCATGCGTAATTAGACCAACCATTGTTTACCATGAAATCTTTAGTTATACACCCGTCTGCGCGGAGGCGTCTCAGTTCGAATCTTACATGTAGATACGTCACTTCGAAAGGAACCTGTGCATGCGTAATTAGACCAACCATTGTTTACCATGAAATCTTTAGTTATACACCCGTCTGCGCGGAGGCGTCTCAGTTCGAATCTTACATGTAGATACATCACTTCGAAATGAACCCGTGCATGCGTAATTAGACCAACCATTGTTTACCATGAAATCTTTAGTTATACACCCGTCTGCGCGGAGGCGTCTCAGTTCGAATCTTACATGTAGATACGTCACTTCGAAAGGAACCTGTGCATGCGTAATTAGACCAACCATTGTTTACCATGAAATCTTTAGTTATACACCCGTCTGCGCGGAGGCGTCTCAGTTCGAATCTTACATGTAGATACGTCACTTCGAAAGGAACCTGTGCATGTGTAATTAGACCAACCATTGTTTACCATGAAATCTTTAGTTATACACCCGTCTGCGCGGAGGCGTCTCAGTTCGAATCTTACATGTAGATACGTCACTTCGAAAGGAACCCTGTGCATGCGTAATTAGACCAACCATTGTTTACCATGAAATCTTTAGTTATACACCCGTCTGCGCGGAGGCGTCTCAGTTCGAATCTTACATGTAGATACGTCACTTCGAAAGGAACCTGTGCATGTGTAATTAGACCAACCATTGTTTACCATGAAATCCTTAGTTATACACCCGTCTGCGCGGAGGCGTCTCAGTTCGAATCTTACATGTAGATACATCACTTCGAAATGAACCCGTGCATGCGTAATTAGACCAACCATTGTTTACCATGAAATCTTTAGTTATACACCCGTCTGCGCGGAGGCGTCTCAGTTCGAATCTTACATGTAGATACGTCACTTCGAAAGGAACCCGTGCATGTGTAATTAGACCAACCATTGTTTACCATGAAATCTTTAGTTATACACCCGTCTGCGCGGAGGCGTCTCAGTTCGAATCTTACATGTAGATACGTCACTTCGAAAGGAACCTGTGCATGTGTAATTAGACCAACCATTGTTTACCATGAAATCTTTAGTTATACACCCGTCTGCGCGGAGGCGTCTCAGTTCGAATCTTACATGTAGATACATCACTTCGAAATGAACCCGTGCATGCGTAATTAGACCAACCATTGTTTACCATGAAGTCTTTAGTTATACACCCGTCTGCGCGGAGGCGTCTCAGTTCGAATCTTACATGTAGATACGTCACTTCGAAAGGAACCTGTGCATGCGTAATTAGACCAACAATTGTTTACCATGAAATCTTTAGTTATACACCCGTCTGCGCGGAGGCGTCTCAGTTCGAATCTTACATGTAGATACGTCACTTCGAAAGGAACCCGTAAATGTGTAATTAGACCAACCATTGTTTACCATGAAATCCTTAGTTATACACCCGTCTGCGCGGAGGCGTCTCAGTTCGAATCTTACATGTAGATACATCACTTCGAAATGAACCGTGCATGCGTAATTAGACCAACCATTGTTTACCATGAAATCTTTAGTTATACACCCGTCTGCGCGGAGGCGTCTCAGTTCGAATCTTACATGTAGATACGTCACTTCGAAAGGAACCCGTGCATGCGTAATTAGACCAACCATTGTTTACCATGAAATCTTTAGTTATACACCCGTCTGCGCGGAGGCGTCTCAGTTCGAATCTTACATGTAGATACATCACTTCGAAATGAACCCGTGCATGCGTAATTAGACCAACCATTGTTTACCATGAAATCTTTAGTTATACACCCGTCTGCGCGGAGGCGTCTCAGTTCGAATCTTACATGTAGATACATCACATCGAAATGAACCCGTGCATGCGTAATTAGACCAACCATTGTTTACCATGAAATCTTTAGTTATACACCCGTCTGCGCGGAGGCGTCTCAGTTCGAATCTTACATGTAGATACATCACTTCGAAATGAACCCGTGCATGTGTAATTAGACCAACCATTGTTTACCATGAAATCTTTAGTTATACACCCGTCTGCGCGGAGGCGTCTCAGTTCGAATCTTACATGTAGATACATCACTTCGAAATGAACCCGTGCATGCGTAATTAGACCAACCATTGTTTACCATGAAATCTTTAGTTATACACCCGTCTGCGCGGAGGCGTCTCAGTTCGAATCTTACATGTAGATACGTCACTTCGAAAGGAACCTGTGCATGTGTAATTAGACCAACCATTGTTTACCATGAAATCTTTAGTTATACACCCGTCTGCGCGGAGGCGTCTCAGTTCGAATCTTACATGTAGATACATCACTTCGAAATGAACCCGTGCATGCGTAATTAGACCAACCATTGTTTACCATGAAATCTTTAGTTATACACCCGTCTGCGCGGAGGCGTCTCAGTTCGAATCTTACATGTAGATACGTCACTTCGAAAGGAACCTGTGCATGTGTAATTAGACCAACCATTGTTTACCATGAAATCTTTAGTTATACACCGTCTGCGCGGAGGCGTCTCAGTTCGAATCTTACATGTAGATACAGTCACTTCGAAAGGAACCCGTGCATGCGTAATTAGACCATACCATTGTTTACCATGAAATCTTAGTTATACACCCGTCTGCGCGGAGGCGTCTCAGTTCGAATCTTACATGTAGATACGTCACTTCGAAAGGAACCTGTGCATGCGTAATTAGACCAACATTGTTTACCATGAAGTCTTTAGTTATACACCCGTCTGCGCGGAGGCGTCTCAGTTCGAATCTTACATGTAGATACGTCACTTCGAAATGAACCTGTGCATGTGTAATTAGACCAACCATTGTTTACCATGAAATCCTTAGTTATACACCCGTCTGCGCGGAGGCGTCTCAGTTCGAATCTTACATGTAGATACATCACTTCGAAAGGAACCCGTGCATGGTAATTAGACCAACCATTGTTTACCATGAAATCTTTAGTTATACACCCGTCTGCGCGGAGGCGTCTCAGTTCGAATCTTACATGTAGATACATCACTTCGAAATGAACCCGTGCATGCGTAATTAGACCAACCATTGTTTACCATGAAATCTTTAGTTATACACCCGTCTGCGCGGAGGCGTCTCAGTTCGAATCTTACATGTAGATACGTCACTTCGAAATGAACCCTGTGCATGTGTAATTAGACCAACCATTGTTTACCATGAAATCTTTAGTTATACACCCGTCTGCGCGGAGGCGTCTCAGTTCGAATCTTACATGTAGATACGTCACTTCGAAAGGAACCCGTGCATGTCGTAATTAGACCAACCATTGTTTACCATGAAATCTTAGTTATACACCCGTCTGCGCGGAGGCGTCTCAGTTCGATCTTACATGTAGATACGTCACTTCGAAAGGAACCCGTGCATGTGTAATTAGACCAACCATTGTTTACCATGAAATCTTTAGTTATACACCCGTCTGCGCGGAGGCGTCTTCAGTTCGAATCTTACATGTAGATACATCACTTCGAAATGAACCCGTGCATGCGTAATTAGACCAACCATTGTTTAACATGAAATCTTTAGTTATACACCCGTCTGCGCGGAGGCGTCTCAGTTCGAATCTTACATGTAGATACAGTCACTTCGAAGGACCCGTGCATGTGTAATTAGACCAACCATTGTTTACCATGAAATCTTTAGTTATACACCCGTCTGCGCGGAGGCGTCTCAGTTCGAATCTTACATGTTGATACGTACTTCGAAAGGAACCTGTGCATGCGTAATTAGACCAACCATTGTTTTACCATGAAATCTTTAGTTATACACCCGTCTGCGCGGAGGCGTCTCAGTTCGAATCTTACATGTAGATACGTCACTTCGAAAGGACCCTGTGCATGCGTAATTAGACCAACCAGTGTTTACCATGAAATCTTTAGTTATACACCCGTCTGCGCGGAGGCGTCTCAGTTCGAATCTTACATGTAGATACATCACTTTCGAAATGAACCCTGGACATGTGTAATTAGACCAACCATTGTTTACCATGAAATCTTTAGTTATACACCCCGTCTGCGCGGAGGCGTCCTCAGTTCGAATCTTACATGTAGATACATCACTTCGAAATGAACCCGGCATGCGTAATTAGACCAACCATTGTTTACCATGGAAATCTTTAGTATACACCCGTCTGCGCGGAAGGCGCTCTCAGTCGAATCTAACATGTAGATACATCACATTCGAAATGACCCGTGCATGCGTTAATTAGGAACCAACCATGTTTACCATGAATCTTTAGGTTATACACCCGTCTGCGCGGAGGCGCTCAGTTCGAATCTTACATGTAGATAGCACTTCGAAATGAACCCGTGCATGCTGTAAGAGACCAACCATGTGTTACACAGAAGTCTTTAGTTATACACCAGTCTGCGCGGAGGCGTCTCAGTCGAATCTTACATGTAGATACGCACTTCGAAAGGAAACCGTGCATGCGTATTAGACCAACCATTGTTTACACGAAATCGTTAGTATACCCCGTCTGCGCGGAGGCGTCTCAGTTCGAATCTACATGTGGTACGTGACTCGAAAGGAACCCGTGCGTTGCGTAATTAGACCAACATTGTTACCATGAAATCTTTAGTTATACACCCGTCTGCGCGGAGGCGTCCCTAGTTCTATCTTACATGTGTAGATACACACTTCGAAAGGAACCTGTGCATGTATAATTAGACCAACCATTGTTTCCATGAAATCTTTAGTTATACACCCTTCTGCGCGGAGGCCGGTCAGTCGAATCTTTAAATGTAATAAATCAACTTCGAAATGAACCCTGTGCATGCTGTAATTAGGACCAACCATGTTTACCATGAACATCTTTAGTTATCACACCCGTCTGCGCGAGGCGTCTCAGTTCGAATCTTACATGTAAGACTACATCACTTCGAAATGAACCTGTGCTGCCTGTAATTAGACCAACCATTGTTAACCATGAACTCCTTTAGTTATACCCCCTTCTGCGCGGAGGCGTCCTCAGTTTCGAATCTTACCTGTAGATACGTGTCACTTCGAAGGAACACTGTGCAGTGTGTAATTAGACCAACCATTGTTTACCATCGAAATCTTTAGCTTATACACCTTCTGCTCGGAGGCGTCTCAGTTCGAATCTTACATGTAGATACGTCACTTCGAAAGGAACCTGTGCATGTGTAATTAGACCAACCCATTGTTTACCATGAAATCCTTATGTTATACAACCCGTCTGCGCGGAGGCGTCTCAGTTCGAATCTTACATGTAGATACATTCACTTCGAAAGGAACCGTGCATGTGTAATTAGACAACCATTGTTTACCATGAAACTTTAGTTATACCCGTCTGCGCGGAGGCGTCTCAGTTCGAATCTTACATGTAGATACATCACTTCGAAATGAACCGTGCATGCGTTAATTAGACCAACCATTGTTTACCATGAAATCTTAGTTATACACCGTCTGCGCGGAGGGTCTCAGTTCGAATCTTACATGTAGATACGTCACTTCGAAAGGAACCTGTGCATGTGTAATTAGACAACCATTGTTACCATGAAATCTTTAGTTATACCCGTCTGCGCGGAGGCGTCTCAGTTCGAATCTTACATGTAGATACTCACTTCGAAATGAACCGTGCATGCGTAATTAGACAACCATTGTTTACCATGAAATCTTTAGTTATACACCCGTCTGCGCGGAGGCGTCTCAGTTCGAATCTTACATGTAGATACGTCACTTCGAAATGAACCTGTGCATGTGTAATTAGACCAACCATTGTTTACCAAGAGGAGCGCAGTTCGATCTTAAGAATGTGCAGATACTGTCAGTAGAAAGGTAACCTGTGCATTGCTGTAATTAGACCAACCATTGTTACCATGAAATCTTTAGTTATACACCCTTCTGCGCGGAGGCGTCTCAGTTCGAATCGTACATGTAGATACGTCCACTTCGAAGGAGCCCGTGCATGTGTAATAGACCAACTAGCGGGTGCTATATGCGTGTCAATGTATCAAAGCGCTTCGCGCTTATCGAGCTTCGCTACCTAGGTAATGTCTCCGCGGTATTGGAAACATGTGACAACTATACGAGAATGATAGGGATGAAGTGTTCCAATGATTAGTGGAATTTGAATTTTGGGATAAATTTTAAAAAAGGACTGAGAGTGTTCCAATGATTAGGGACTGAGAGTGTTCCATGATTAGGGACTGAGAGAGTGTTCCAATGATTAGGGATTGAAAGTGTTCCAATGATTAGTGGGGACTGAGAGTGTTCCAATGATTAGGGACTGAGAGTGTTCCAATGATTAGGGACTGAGAGTGTTCCAATGATTAGGGACTGAGAGTGTTTCCATTATTAGGGACTGAGAGAGTGTTCAATGATTGAGTGTTCAATGATTAAGTGGGGGACTGAGAGTGTTTCAATTGATTAGGGACTGAGAGTTGTTCAATGATTAGGCCTGAGAGTGGTTCCATGATTAGGGACTGAGAGAGTGGTCCAATGATATAGGGACGGAGATGTTTCCATGAGGAGGGACTGAGAGAGTGTTTCCAATGATTAGGGACTGGAGAGTGTTCCATGATTAGGGACTGAGAGTGGTTCCATGATTAGGGTACTGAGAGAGAGTGTTCCAATGCATTAGGGGCTGAGAGTGTTCCAATGATTATGCCGTTATTCATAAAGAATTTAAAATTCTTTTATTTAATAGTGTAAATTAAATTTATTAATGTCTTTTTTATATTTAAACTTTATTTTAAATATTTGACAAAAATATCTTTTCAAAATTATGGGATTGATTTATTTATTAACAATAAAATTTTAAATAAATAAATTTAACTTCAAAATAAAAATTAACATTATTTGTGGCTTTATTTAGTAATATTTTATCAAAAAGTTTGGGGATTTTATAATTTAGGTATTAAAATTAACAAAAGGAACTCACTCACTTTTTTAATTTTGATAATTATTTATCAACTTTAATTTGTATTAAAATTTAGTTAAAAAATTGGTTTGTTGTTTATTTAAATTTTATTTAAAAGGCAGGAATAAATAGACCTTATAATTTGCATTAAATAAATTTAAAAAAATTGGTTTGTTGTTTATGTAAAATTATTTAAAAGGCAGTAATAAAAGACCTTATAATTTGCATTAAATAAAGGTAAAAGAGAATTCTTTATATTTTAATTTATAAATTTAATAATTATTAAATGAATCAAAGCAAATAAAATACGCTTCCGCTCCGAGTGCCGAAAAGGCCGAGTTCCGAATGATTTTTTTAAAACGACACTACTCTATAATTAAGGCTTAGTTTAGGTCTAAACTTTGGCATAGGCTTAAGCTTGACTAAGTCTAGGCTTTTATGTTTTCATTTTTTTAACAAAAGCCATTTTGGTTTTTTGTGCCATTCGGAACTCGGAATTTTTTTTTTTTTGTTCTATTCGGCACTCGGACCGGTAGCCATAAAATAATAATAAAACATTTGAGTGTGGTGATCTGAACCTCCCTCCCCCCCTCCCCCTCCCCCCGCCCCCACCCACCCCCTCCCCCTGCCCAGAATCCACTTTTACGCATGGATTCAGAGACTTTATCAGAGTCAAAATTAAAATCTGATCAGATATTCGTGATCAGCGTCGAAAATAGGCTTAGAAAAGTGGGATTTTAAAAATTTTTGAACTAAAAAATTTTCAAAAAAATTTCAATAGGGTACCTACCCCCAATGGTCCGTATTTCCAAAAGCAGTTTTTGGGCCCTAACTTTTTTTTGAATAGAGCTATAAAAAAATACTCAACTAAATAAAATAGAGCTTAAAATTAGCTATTTTTTGATGGAAAGAAAATTTGGAAATTTCAATTCTGAAAAAAGTTATGATTTTTTTTCTGAAAATTCAAAAATTCCCAGAAATTCGGACCTAACTTTTTTTATACTCATAATTGAAATCCCAAATAAATTGCATAAAATCTCCCATATTTTTCTGTATTTTAAGCGCTTTATTTAAAAAAAATTGGTCCATAACCAATTATGCTATGAATTTTTAAATATATCCTCGAATTTCCGAGGCCAAAAAAATGCTCGATTTTTCAAAATTTTTTAAGCACCCCAAAAATTATTTAAACAGAAAACTAATAAGATATTAGTGATCAGCGCATAAAATAGGCCCGGAAAAATATTTTTTGAAATTTTTTTGACCCATTTGAAGGTAGGTGAAAATTTCTTAGGGGGCCTAGCTCGAAAATTTCTCAAAATTTTTCAACATAATAAACAGCGTTCGATAGCCCATTTAAAGCTCTACAAATATGGACAAAAAAACTTTTCACTCCAGGCACCACCTGGCGAGCTACAGCCCCGGGACTGAAGTGTCCCGCCTACTTTAAAATTTTTTGAAAAAATAAAAATTTTTCCAAAATTTTCACCAATCGATAGAGCATCAAAAATGGCTGCTTGGAGGTGGTCTCCGATTATTTTTAAAAAATCGTTAAAAATTAATATAAGGCAAAAACCGAAAAACCTGTAACCCCCCCTAGCTCGAAAATTTTTGAAAAAATTTTCAATTTTCTTTTTTCTTAAATTAGAGCTAATAAATGCGGTGCACTACAATTCAGTGTGCACGATTCAGTGCGCACGATTCAGTGTGCACGATTCAGTGTGGCACAATTCAGAGTGGCACGATTCAGTGTCGCCCGATTCAGTGTGCACGATTCAGTGTGCCCTGAAAAATAGACAATTCAGTGTCCGAAAATTTATTCTTTTATTTCCAGGGTTTTGAAGTGGATAAATTTGAAACACATTCAATATTTATTGATTCATTTCATAATTATATGAAATTCCACGAAGAAATTCAATAATAACATTGTGATTGGGACCGGGGATGGCATAGTATTGGTGATCGAGATTATTCTGAATTGGCATCACGGCGTTTTGCGCTGGGATTTCTGCGATGTATCGCTGAATGAGTACGTATATTTTTCGGTCAATTTCTTGATATTTTCTCCTCTTCTTTTCTGGCTGTTGACCTATATTGAAAAAATTTTGTTTTTAAATGTTCTTTTTTTATGGAATTACCACTAGCGAATTTTGCAAAATCTGCGTCGACGACCTTCTGATTCTTCCGCAGTTTGTCAATAAACGTCCATATAGATGGATGGTTGCAGCCAAACGCGCGTTGCAGCGCTCGATGTGCGGCTTCGGCATAATTGTTCGTTCTGTCACGATTCTGGATGGTGCGTAAATGGACATTCCAGATAACCGGGTCAAATAAAGCAGGTTTTCTGGTGCCGTCGTAACGTCGGCGTCCCATGTAATTGTTAACGAACCTAAAAATTTTAAAAACCAAAGACGGAAAATTTGTTTTTACCAGTCAAACACTGGCTGAAGTTCCACGGGCAGTTCTCTCTCGAGTGCCATAATACCAAAATTCAGATGATCAATCGGCATAAATGCCATTGATGTAATCATTTTCGCACTTTCTGCGAAAATAGGGTCCGCGTTGTAACGCTGAAAAGTATTTGCAAAACCACACAAAATTGAAAACCTGTAAAAGTCCCTCTGAAGCCAGATGTTTTTTGAGGTTACGAACAAGATGAAAAAAACATCCACCCAGTTCACAATTAGGGAAAACTTCGCGCACTGCTACAATTATTGCGGACTCAAAATCTAGGTAAATTGTTGTTGGGCGAAAGTTTGGCTAGAAGCCTTGCACCATGCGAAAGAAACGCGCGTACGTCTCTTTCGTTTTCGTAGTGAGAAGTCCATATAGAACTGGAAATACCCATTCGTTGCGCCTAAATTTGCAAATTAAGTTAGCAGAAATATAAATCCCAAAATGCAAAAGATCGACCTTGCAAGAACGACAAAGACTTGGTGAAAGATAATAGGCGTGATGGTAAAGGTCCCGTCAATGTAACATTCGCGCATTTGTTCCGCCCAATTTTTATTTGACTCCTTGCCGAAAATAATGATCCTAAAATAGGTTTTGTAATAGCTTAACTTCTTTAATCCAATCCACCGTTCTGTGGTTTGTCTTCCCGTTTCGTTGTAAATTCCGGAGTCTGCCAGTAAAAATAGCTCTTCTCTTTCATCACTCCTTTTATAACGCGTGTAGTCCTCACGGATCCGCAAAGTGGTGACGCTGTCTGGGGCCGGCGGAGGTACATTCCCTTCTCGGCGTACGCGTTTGACAGTCTAAATCAAGCGTGACTGAAATTTCAAAATAAATTTAATCTCCTACTTGACGCATTGCTTTTTTGCTGGGTAGTTCCGCCAACACAGGCGTTGGAATATTTTGAAGGACATGCCCCCGAATAACCACTGGCGGCTCCATCGTTTCCGCAGCGCGCCGTTTGATGGTCGTCTTGACTCGCTCAGCCTCGACATGGGCAGCGCCTTGGTCGCAGACATGGTGATTCAATGCTTTTAGGATTGTGTTGTTCAGGTCGGTGTGGAGTCTAGCCAGACATTTTACTTCTTTTGTGCCGAACTTCTCACATCGCCAGAACTTTACTTCACCGTCAACATTCGTCCTTTCGTAGACATACAAACGACCATCGTGTTGCAGTTTTACTTTTCCTTTTTCAGATTTAATATCGGCCATCTAAAATTATATTCACTGATGAGTGCATGCTATTAGGAATGCATGAAAGAGGCATTAACTCACATTATTTAGTATGAATTTAGGATTTATTCATGTATTATCGATAAATAAAGAAAAAATTTTGAGAAATATCTTGAGTTTTTGCGAAAATTTATATCACAAATTTTCTGACACTGAATTGTCTATTTTTCAGGGCACACTGAATCGTGCACACTGAATCGGGCGACACTGAATCGTGCCACTCTGAATTGTGCCACACTGAATCGTGCACACTGAATCGTGCGCACTGAATCGTGCACACTGAATTGGGTGTGTCCGAATAAATGCCCTCATTTGAGCAAACGTTCTCAACCCGGTCAGAATAACCCATAAACAGTTATAACGGATACACTCAAAAAATTTAAATTTTTAGGAATTTCTGCAGACTAGGGGGTTAGAGGTAGGGCTTAGGGTTCGCTGTCAGAGTTGTCAGGGACATCCCAACTTATCATCCTCCAGGCATGCGCTAAGCCCTCCTGGTCCAAAGAAAAATTTTCGTAACACTGGTACTGCCAAAGTGACCCGCAACTCAGTCCCTGGGACTGACCTGGCCGCCTAGGCCAAATTTCATTATTTTTCCCGGATGCCCCGTCAAAAGTTGAAAGACCCATGCACAACTTTTAGAGCACTCCCGGCCTTCGGCCGGGAGATTTTGTTTTTTGAAACGAAACTCCTTGCCTATATAACGTATATATATATAACTAGATGGGTGCGTGAGCAGTAAGATACTGGGGAAGGGGAGAAAGCGCTTGCGCGCTTAGGGACGCGGCTCCGCCGCGTTTCTAGAAAGTGCGAATTCTGTATTGTTTTATTTTCGTTGTCACTGGCTGTTTTTTGTTCCGTATCTCCGACATCTGCTTTGCGACACTGCATAAGCAAAACGTACAGGGATCCACCACGTGAAGGCGCACGGAGGCAAAAACAACCAAAAACCTTGGATCCCCTTTTTTATTTATTTATTTTTAGAAGACAACGGCGAAAAAGATTACATATATACAGAGCAAAAAGCCAGAAAAAAGATAATTGAAATTTTAATAACAAAGACACAGAAATAATTGTCAAAAAAATAAATTTAAAAGGGAATATATTAAATAATTTATTTCAAAAATCAAGGTGAAATTAAAATATACATAAAGTTTGACCTAAAAGGAAGTGCACGCGACAAGCACATAGCACCCTTTATCGGCCTAACTTAATCCAAAGACAATGATAAATCAATCCAAAATATCGGCATTATCGCTCAACTCTCACTCTTATTCTCAATCAAATCGCAACCCTTCAGCAACAATATTTCGAACCAATACATTTCCTTCAGCATCAACTGGCTTATTCGGAGCATATACTCGAATGGAATCTGAGCTTGTAGCCCGAGAGAAAGCGGTATAAGTTTGCCCGTGGGCGAAAGACTCTTCTGTGAAGTCTATTCCAAGTCGTTCACATGTCTGACCTTGGGCCTTAGTTACAGTCATTGTAAAAGCTACCCTTACCGGGAATTGGAAACGTTCAAAGCTGATGCCACCCGGATGTTTGTCTTTGTATGTGGTTGCAACTCGGGGAATTGCCACTTCTATCCCGGCTCGGGAAGAACCACCTGTAATTGCTTCGGCATTGATGAGATTACTGGTCATTTTTTTAATAATAAGGCGAGTTCCGTTGCAAAGTGCTTTGCTGGTATTCAAATTAATCAAAAGTACAACAATCGAGCCAATTTTCAGCCGAAGGTGATGTGCTGGAATGCCTGCAGGGTTCAGTAAATTTAGTTGCGAGACATCCTGGTCAGCTGCATTCAAAGCCATTGGATTCTCGTTCAGCGACTTGTCTTCCGAATAATAGTCAATGTAATCGGTTGAGAATGTGTTCAAAATTGCATCATTATTCATATCAACAATGCGATTTGTAGTGGCCAACAACAATCGTTTCAGCATTTCATTGGATGGCAAAGTAAAGCCCTGGTCAAACACGGCAGATACAATATCAGAACGCGTGTTAACAACCCATTCTTTGGGTATTGGCACGGTCTCACCAAATGCTCCTGTTCCAACTTTTTTCAGCCACTCAATGAACTCAATGTCACGAACACTGACGCGCATATTTTGTGCAAGCCTTATTTTTTTGAATTTTCCGTACAAAGTCGAAGACTGAATGCATGCGGCAACCTGAGCTTCGGTACCAAATGCTTCAGTGACGACCGGCAGTGACTGTTTCCAATCGCCAGAGAGAATGATAACTTTGCCTGCGAAAGGCAGATGGCCATAACGTGGAACCATGGTTCTGCAAAGCAAATCAACGTTTTCAAGAATCACTTTTTCAAGCATTGTTATTTCATCAATTATGACAACATCTGCTTCAATAATACGGCGCCCAAAATAACTGTCCAAGGGAATTTGTGGAATTTTTCCTGTCTCAATTTGAATTCCAAGGCGAAACGCCGAGTGTACTGTTGTGCCACCAGCATAGAAGCGCGTTGATGCCATGCCAGTTGAAGCTGTTGCAATGACCTTTTTTCCAAACTTGCGTAATTGGTACAACAGATAGTTCAGTAGGAATGTTTTTCCCGTGCCCCCGTCCCCTGAAAGAAAGAACAGACGCTCTTCGCTATGGTTTGGTGAAGCTGTAGCCACGTTTCTTATTGTTTGAAAAAAAGATTGTTGCTCCGTATTCAATTTTGCCGAATCAAATTGTCGTGTATCAATTGTTTCGTCAAGCTCTTCGTCAGCAAGATGACTTGGAAAAAAGAAATCATTAGTACCACGAGCTGGGTCATTCACAATAGAGTGTGTCGGTATTGGAAGTCTGAAATCAGCACAGGTACGCCCTTGTGCGACCAAAAGACGTTCAAGAAGTGCAAGCGCACGATCGATTCGACGTATACGTTCCGCTTCATTGCAACGTGTGTCATACATATGTGGCAGGAAGTGGTTCCACAATGCCAATGCATCGATTATGCAGTCTTCTGTGTTTCCAAAAATGAGAATGCTCGCAAAAAGTTGTCGCATTTGAGCGGGATTTAATGAATTTGCGCCTTCTTCAAGGGTTCTAATCCAGACATTGGAGTCCCTTATAAGCCCACGCTGACGAGCGGCCTCCAAGAATGAGTCACATTGTTGTCCATTCACCGTTTTCAGATATTCTGGGTCGCCAGGAAAATGCTTGGTAAGAATATATAATGCGAATTTTTCCTGTGCTCGTGGTAAGACCGGGTAGATGCGTCCGATTTTTTGTTTGCGATTTGCAGTTCTAATTGGATCATTTGAAACTTTACGACTTTTCCATGTTTTTTTTGACTTGTCGAAAGAAAATTTTTCAGGCATGTTCTCAAACAGAATATTCTTCATTGAAGGATCAATACGCCATTGCTTCCAATATGCGGTAAGTGGTGTTTCAGGCAGCTCAATCTCACCGTTCAACAGTCGTTCTGCAATCTGCTGAGCATTTTGTCCTGGTCTTACATACATTTTTTGTTTTCCTGGCAGATGGATCGACATTGCGATGACTGTGTGAGAAAGAAATGAATATTTATAAGACATAATGCGACTGTAAGCTTCGACGGGTGATCTGTACAGTACTTTTGCGTAAGAGGCTGGTTCATCGATATTTGTTTTGTTAGTTTCCTTACTTTGGATATATGAATAAGATGGCCCTTTAAGCGGGTATTTGAGCGGATACTTCATATTTGTTGACTTTCCGTATGCGAATTCCAAATTGTGATGCGTTTCGTACAGCACCAAAAGAAACGGGTTGTAAGGAACAACACGCGAATTGTCGTATGTAATTTTAGCACGTCCGCGTGTAATGGTCAAAGTCTCACCTCCATCTTGTGGCCTCAGTCTTTTATAGACTGCTGGTTTGTCATCAAAAAGAACTGTGTATTTGCTGAAAGGTTTTGGATATCCTTTTGAACACCGGCCATGCACATTTTGGCAATGCGAACCACAGTCATGAAACTGGTATTTAGGCAGTAATGCCCGGCACTTTCCTTATGAAACATGCAAATGACGACCGATCGTTTGCATTAGGCTCAGGCGGGATATGTGACCAGATAAGATTTTCGACACATTCAGGAATTGCCATAATATTTGATTGGTATAACCGGTGCAAATGAGGACCACCAATGCGTTTTTGAAACTCGCGTCCTTCGCCGTAACCGACTTGTTCTCCAAGAATTTTTTTGGTGTTCAAAAGATTATGTATGTGGCGAAGTTTGTCTTCATAAACACGACACATAATGTCAAAACGGTCAACCACTTTCTGATCCGTCCGTAAAAAATTTCTTTTGATTTCGGGCCATCTTGGATTGCAAGTCCATGTAAGCATAAAGCATGCATTTGCTGGTTTTCTAACACGCGCCATTATCGTTGTTGCATCGTAATATTTATTTTGAAAATATGCAAGAGTGCCTGGTTGGTATTTTCGAAAGAGAACAATTGAGCCAATTTCTTCTGGCGAAGTAAGACCAGCATTCCGCGCAAACCACCGAAGTAAATGTTCTGGCAAAGTGCCGCGCAAATCTAATTCTGGCCGGCGGAGATAATCCGCAACGTCCGCATCAATTCTGGCAGCATAATCCAAGACGATTTTTTGGCTGAGCCCACCTCCTGCACTCCATATGTGGTGGTAAGTTTGGTCGGATGAAATCGCCATTCGATATCGCACGTATTCTCTCAATGACATTTTTTTGGTTTTGTCTTGGGCATCATCTGAGTCAGAATTTATACTTGATACATCTGATTGGCTTTCTGCGTCTGTGTTGGAGTCATATTCCAAATTGTCACCCTCAATTTCCATATCAGATTCATGACCATCTTCATCTTCATTGGTGGCTGCAGTAAAATGATGCTTCGTTTGCACTTTTTTTGTGAGGTATTTGTGATATCCATCATCGCCACATGGAAAAAGCAATGGATAACAAAGAGTGTCAGCCAATGGGTGGCATGGTGGAAACTGTCTCAATCTTCCCTCATCAGTTGTGATCCAAATGCCATTTTCAACCGGTGGACGATCAGATTCTGTCCAAACCGCGAACAAAGTGCCTTCTGTTGGTAAATTTGTCTGGCGTGCGTGCAAATTTGGGTCCCGCACTTGGGTTGGAGCCATTCTTGTTTCAAGTAACGTGAGACGAAAATTACGCACAGCATCGTGCCCGTGTCGCGCGAGTGTGGTCATGTATTGGTTATGAAAATTCATAAGCTGACTAGCCAATGGATGATGTTTACGGAGAATTGCATCCAGACGTTTGAGAATGTCTTTATTTACGCGATCACCACCATAGCTTGTGTTATTCAATCGTTGTTCTAATGCCTGTTCGGGGTTGAGGACGAAAAGTTGTGCAAAATTTGGTGACATTTGTCCAGAAACTAATGAACCGATGCGGTGAACGAACTCCCCATTCAGCATAAAACACACATCTCCTCCCATAGAGCTTTCTTTGTACCCAACAGAAACAGAAGCAAATGCCAGGAGCGAATTATAAGCGTTTTGGTTTTTTCGAAAATCTTTGGCTTCTGTAGAATTTTCAGTCGAAAGTTTTGCCAATTCGGCAGGAGGTTCTTTTATATTTGGCAAGCAAATTTTCCCGAAATAACAACAAAGTGCAGAAGAAATTTTCCCATTTTTCACCAATACTTCACTTGAAAAAAGTACTGTTTTGCAGAAATCGCATTTTTTGTCACCAAGGTTCCCAGAGTCATAATATTTTGGATTGTGTTTAGCTCGAACATCTGCACACGGGATGCCTTTGTGCCGAAGATGACAGCGACGCGTTATTGGGTTGAAGTTAAGCGTTGGCGATTGCGTGCCAGTAAGAGAAGAATCCCTACTCGAATCACGGCAAGAAATGCGTAGAGAACGCCGAGATGAAGAGACAGAATTAACTGATGACTCGCGGCCTATGGAAACATTTTCCAGACTGGATGAAGGACGCAATAGATCCGAAAACTCAACCTGTTCACTGTCATTGCCAATACGGCTATGATTTTGTTGCCCGTGTTCATTACGCGGAATATACGTAACTGTGTCAGTTAGCAATAATTGAGCCAAATGCCACATTATTCTTTTACGCTCGATATTTATGTCAAGACCAGGCAATAAAAGGCAGCCAGAGAAAATTTGCTAAATTTCAGAAAAATGGCTCTAACTTCTGTAATTCTCATTATTGGAAAACATTTGCTATTTTATAAAATACTCCATATTTTTCTGCATTTTTTAAGTCTAAATATATCAAATTTGATTCATTACTCACAGAGATATGAATTTTTTAATGTGCACCAAAATTCCATGCTAGCCAAATCAAGGCTAAAGAAATTTCAAAATTTTTTAATTTTTTAAAATTTTTTTTACCAATTCGGATCAGCATTTTTTTCTACCCCTCTGTGATTTTTTTCAGAATTTTAACACCAATATGAAGCCCTTTTTCAAAAATCACCCCCCAATTAGAGCAGTGAGAGAGAAGGTGATAGAGCGTGTAAGGGCCGGAGGTCAGAGAGGCTCGAGTGAGAAGAGAGATTTTCGAAATAATAATTTTCAAAAAACCTTAACTCAAAATTTTGCATTACAACCCCCAAATATTTTTATATCATTCGATAGAGAATTTAAAGCTCTATCTTTTTGAAACAAATGCCATCCTAACATAAGAAGACATCCAAAAGCTATTCGCGCAAAACTATGCAAAAAGCGCAATTCCCCCCTATAAGTGCCTCTTTTTGACATTTTGTCTAATTTTTCGACACTTTGTCGTGACGCATTGTCAACATAATATATATCATTGGATAGGCCTTGAAATACTCTACTAAAATATTCTCATTCCTTTTTCCCTTCAGAAAAATATTATCAAGTTATTCGCCGAAATCAATGATAAACCCCCATTTTCCCCCATAAAGTGCCGAAAAATGTCCTTTTTTGACATTTTGTCAAGTCTTTCGGCCCTTTGTCGTGACAAAATATCAACATACTATACACCATTCGATAGCCCTGGAAATACTCTAAAAAACAAAAACAAAAACTTTTCTCTCCAGGCACCTACTGGCGAGTTACAGCCCCGGGACTGAAATGTCCCGCCAAAGCCAAAATTTTCTGAAAAAAAGAAAATTTTTCCAAAATTATTTTTAAACGATTCCCCATCAAAAATGGCTGAACCAAAGTGGGTTTTAATTTTTCTGGAAAAATCGTTTAAAATTCATACAGGTCAAAATATGCAAAACCTACAAGGGGGCCTAGCTCGAAATTTTTTTAAAATTTTTTAAAATTTTTTTCAGCCCAAAGATAGAGCTTCAAAAACTGCACAATTTACCATTTGACCGTTTGTCGATGAGAACAAAAGCCACAGAGTTATTCCCAAAAAACGCTTTTTGGCCCTAAAAATTAGCAAAAGTCTGACAAGCATAACGGTATTTCAAAAAACCCGGATCAACAAATGTCTGCTGGCAAAGTTGTCAGGCCAAGTCCAACTTAATTTCCTACCAGCAGGTGCTAAGCTCTCCGGGCAAAAAGAAAAAATTTCGTAGAACATGTACTGCAAAGTGTACCCGCAACTCGCTTCCTGGGACTCAGTTGGCCGCTCAGGCCTATTTTCCGTATTTTTCCCGGATGCGCCTCAAAAAGTTGTAAGACCCTTCCACCATTCCCGGAACGCTCCCGGCCTTCGGCCGGGAGATATTAGTTTTTGAAACGAAACCCAGCTTTTTTTTAGTATATACGAAACTAGCGTGTGTGATAGAGGGGGCCGGTGTAGGTGAGATGGCTTGTTATAGGCAGTGGGACATAATATAAAGTTGTCTGTGTATTACCTGAGCGCTTCGCGCAAAGGACTTCGTTGCTAGAGGGTACGCTTGCCTCAAAACAATATGGTCCCCCCTATGGTTTTTCAATTTGACAAAA
>JBDPZO010000349.1:0-13061 GCA_039877585.1 Heterodera filipjevi | reverse complement strand
ATTTTTTGTCATTTCAATTTTAATGCATGAATCATGCTTTGTTTAAAAATTTTCCGGTTCCCGACTCGGGAAATTTCCCGGGTTTTTCGTGTCCCGGTTCCCGGGAGCATTTCCCGTCCCGATTCCCGGTAAAAATCATTTCCCGCACAGCCCTATTCTTCATCATAATTTGCTTTTAACCGGTTTCTCAATTGAATGATTTTTGTTTTTAAGAAAAAATTTTTTGGAAAAGTTAGACTTGGTCTTACAGGTCCGAATTTTTTTTATTAAAATCCGTCTCAGCGAGCTCTACAAATTGCCAAGCGGGGCTGAGATTCTTACTCTTCACGTTCCCGAAACATAAGCCAACAACTGGGGTTTAAACCAAAAAAAGCCAAAAAAGTCGAAATCTCGAATTCCGGTAAGCAGCATAACACCTCTTCGGGTTCATGTTACAAACATGCAAAATAGCTCATTAGAATCGCCTCGGTCTTCTGATGTGCCCTTTCTCCAGGTACAAGAGCGGGTTCCATACTCCCCGGCGAGTTACAGACCAATTTCTAAAAAACTCCCCAAAAACTGTCAAAAATCTCTATAAATTTTTTTTCATTCCGGTAAGCAGCATAACACCGCTTCGAAATTGTGCTAGAAACATATACGATAGCTCATTCGAACCGCCTTGGTCTTCTGATGTGCCCTTTCTCCAGGCCCAAGAACGGTTTCCATACTTCCCGGAAAGTTACAGACCAATTTCTAAAAAAGTCCCTAAAAAAATTAAAATTTTTTCAAAAATTTACTGGAGAAACTTTTTTTTAACCCAAAATTTCAAAAATCTGTCTAGACCATTCGATGCAGAATCCTTAAGTAGCAACTGAATCCACAAACCGTTTTTCGATAACTCAAAAAATAAAAATTTTTTTCAAAAAATTGGAATTCAAGTGCTAGAATCCCCTTATAGAGGGAATTGTTAAGCTAGGAATCGGCAATGAATTTGAAATGCACGTTGACAATCAAATCCATTACTACATTTCTTTGCGCACGAGTGGCATATAGAATATGTGATTTGGAAATCAAACTAATGTTTTATTGAATTTATTTTTCATTTCTTTTATTGTTTAAGAGAATAGAAATCCGCAATACTTTGGCACTGCCAAAATGGCAAAGAAATTTCATTCAATTTTTATTGGCATTTCACTTTCCTCGCGTTGGAGGGGGGGGGGTTCTATTTTAAAAAGGCAGTCTAGTAAACTGATTTTAGCAAAATTGAGTTCAAACGGTGCAGCAGGCCACTGCTTACATTAGCCATTAACGTTATTGCCCGATGGTTTAGAATTAAAAGGACTTTTCTTTTGACTACCTACATAAGCATTTTTCTCTATCATCCCGAGAATCACACATTTGGGTAATTGGCCGGTAAAAAGACGTCCCATTAAATTATGTTCGATTCTCACTTGTGAACACAGATTTTATCCATGTTTTTCGAAGAGCATATTTTGCTTCTTTATTTTCCAGTTTTTTCTGATGTCCAAAACGAGTCCATCTACAATTTCCAAGTTTTTAACATAAAGTTTACAAGCACTGACTTCAATTTTATATTTATCATTTCCCGCCGCCATAATCATAAAATCATTGTCATTAGGAGTTAATTGGATGTCACTCTCAACGCTATTAACCATATATCTATCCTGATTAAAAATATCTGCATCTAATTTTGAAATTAATTGTACACTTTGGCTTTCTGCAACTATTTTCTTCTCGATTCAAAACCAGGGTGTGTGCTATCAGTACCATCCTGGTTCATGCTTTCCACAAAGTATCCACTAGCTTGGAGATGTGATTCCTTTACGTTTTTAGATTATGACAATTCAGCGTCCAGATATGTCTTATAGGCATATAGAGAGTTTGAGTCATAAATTTCTCGCCCTTGTACAGTAATTTTCAAATTCTTTATCCATGTTGAGCCAATCATATTGATTGGGGCAACCATTTCATTTGTCTTCAAATTTACATATTTAATTATTTATTTGTGTCAGCTTCAAATTTTTTAATTGACATTTCGGTTAAAATATAACATTTGTTCAAGTCTATGAAACTTGCACTAGGGTAAATTTTAAAATGAAAAGGAATGCCCGTCAAAGGATTAAGAGGTAAATATTCTCAACGGATGAACTACTAATTGATACATTAGTTGGAGGAAGGAAAATATAGACAATACCGAAGGGCTACCCGACATTTGAGGATTTAACATTTGAGGACCCGACATTTGAGGACCCGACTTTTGAGGATCCCGACATTTGAGGACCCGACATTTGAGGACCCGACATTTGAGGATCCCGACATTTGAGGACCCGACATTTGAGGATAACCCCGACATTTGAGGACCCGACTTTTGAGGACCCGACATTTGAGGATTTTCAATTTTTAAAAAAAACTAACATTTTATTTATTATCATTATGAAAAAGGAAGAAAATGCCTTTCCCAAGGGCCAACGGGAGAGAATGTATCAAAAGGACTAAGGACAGCCGAATAATTCTAATCTTTCGTCTCCTCGTAGAGCATATAACATCAAAATTCCAAGATCAGCCTTGGAATTTTTCACTTTTCTTGTTGCCCTGTTCTTGGCTTAATAATTTATAACAGTATAAAAATAATTTTGTAAAATAAAAGAAACATCAAGTTTCGTCAATTTGGCGCCCCATTTGCTTTGATATTTTGTTGAAAAAATATTCGGGCGTATAATCCTTCGCGGAAATATTAAATTCGTAATTGTCCAACACGAAATTCAAGGGGGAAAAGTCTTGTAAAAGGTCCTCATAATGGTTTGAAGCTGAAAATTAGTTTTTTTCCCAAATTGTTTGATCATAAACTAACTGTGCACGATTTCGATCGAGAGGTAAACGTCCGTACCAAGCGCAGCAAGGGTTACAAGCGTTGCAGCAGTCAATGCTGCATGAGATGCTGCAAAAGCCTTAAGTGCCGCTATTGAAACACAGTTTTGCAAGAGCAACGAATGCTCTTGGTTTTCCTGGAGGATGCGCATGAGTTATGTCAAGGGGAATAAATAATAGTAGAAATAAAAGGAATTTCATTGCGAAGCAAAAAGAAAGAAAAAGTAAAATAAAATTTGATAAAAATTGAAATGCCGTAGATTAAAAAAAAATTAAAGTGCGACGGCTGTCACTAGGAAATGAATAACAAAAACAAAACGGCACCGTGCGGCGGCTTAGTTTTTTTGAAAAATTGAAAATCCTCAAATGTCGGGTCCTCAAAAGTCGGGTCCTCAAATGTCAGGTCCTCAAATGTCAAATCCTCAAATGTCGCACCACGTACCGAAGTTATAGAGTTCAATCCTTATCAATTTTCTTAAAAACCATTTTAAAAGAATCCTCCGAATACGTTTGGTCTTTCCTCTTTTTAATCGTTGTTTTAGGTACAGTTTTTCCAATAATCGCTTTCCTTTTAATACTCTTTCGGCGTGTGCCAGTTCCAAATTGTCGACCTACACCACCTTTTTCGAGAACATTGTCCACTCCCTTCTTCATTTCATTAATTATTGTTTGTTTAGGCTCCTCTCTTTTCTCTATTGTATCCAATACACGAGTTCCGGTTTCTAATGCTTCTCTGCCCAATAAAGCACCGGCTGTTTTAATTTTTGGGAGAAGGGCTCTCCATAAAAATCTCAAAAACACACCCCTATTAGTTTTCACAGCAATTGAAAGTCATATTTAGTGCTTATTGCAGCAGTCTACTCTAGAAATAGAGTACGGAATTTCGTGGGGCTAGTCAAAGATCTCTTGTTTGGAACACAACAATGTCAATCTTTTTCAAACTCAAACTCTGTTTACCAGATGACAAAATTCGATGATAATAATACTTTAGTCAAAACGAAAAATTACTTCTTTTATGAGAGCTATAAAACCCAATATGATAACAAAAATACAAAGTGCAAATGAAAAAGTACAAAAAACCGATAAAAAGATAGTTCGCCAAACGCCAAAAATATTTGAAGACAAAAAGATGTTCTAAACGCTGATTCCATCACAATAGCCCCAAGTACAATTGCCCCAAAGAGGAGAAAGTTCGTCAAAATTAATTTGGTTATTTATGTGCAATTTGCCATTCGTTTTTTCCATTGTTTCTTCAAATTGAGCATAATTTTTGAATGTGCTTAGATTGCGTCTTGTGTCATGCCCCCTTTTTTCCACAATAATTTTGATTATCGTTTTTGGGGACACCTAAAAAAGATTAGTTCCCAAATGGCGGCATAGAATAAATAAGAATTAAATAATTATAGGAAACTATTATCATAAAAGAGGCTGGGAAGCTATTTCTAAATGGTGCTAGGTCGTTTCTTAAGTTCGCCATTTTACTGAATTTTTGAATAAATCAAGTCATAACTTTGCTCAGAAACAACCAAATGGAATTATTTTGGTATCCTAAGATAGCCCCTGAATTGCTCTATAAGTTAGATAAATTTCCAAAAATTGCATTAACTTAAAAAAAATTGGAGCTAAAAAATGGAAAAATTGCCATAACTTTTGAAAAGCTTAATGAAATTTTACAAGCTTAAATTTTTTCATGTACTTTTTTCATTTCATATATCAAAAATTTCACAGCGGCATCTATCGACAGCGCCGGATACCTTTGACCTTTGGTTTCTTCCAAAACAAAGACCCGGAAACGGACCCGGTTGAAACCCTTGTAACCGGGCTCGAATTTCGCTTGCCCGGTTTTTGCCGGGGCATACCCGGAACTGATGAACCCTACAATAGTTCTGCATCTAAGATACGAGGGATAGGAAACAATTTATTTTTAGGGTTTTATGCATTTTATTTGACTTTGAACTTATCTCTTCTTTTTTAATAAATTTGTCGAAGTGAATGTCTTTAAAGAAATTCCATTTGAATTTGCCATTTTTGTCAGTTTTAAATTGAAATTGTTGCCATTGATCTTAAAACAAAAATGAATACAATTTTTCGTGCTGGGTCGTTTCGTAAATCCGCCATTTTTTACATGTTTTCCGAACCGAATCGATCGTAACTTTGCTTAAAGGCAACCAAATTTATAATCTTAGTATGGTCCGATAGATATTATTTAGCTCTATTAACCTTCCAAATTTCAAAAAAATTTGATTAAGTTTTACGAAAATTGGGATTGTGAAAATGAAAAATAAAAATATTTTTGGCTATGTTTTTCTTAAAACTTTCTCAAATTTTTTGAAATTTAGATGGTAAATAGAGCTAGCTATCCAATACCTATCGGATGATACTAGAATGCTTTAATTTGGTTTGTTTTGCGAAAAGAGTAAAATTGGCAGATTTACGAAACGCCCAAAGTGGCGGAATTTTCGAAACGGCCCAGCACGCTTTTTTTTACGGGCTGGGCAGTTTTCGTGCAGCGTTTTTGTTCGGCCATTTTCGTGCGAGTGCCCATTCCTATTATATATTTAAAAAAATAACTAAATAAAAATCATTAGTATTAAAAAGACAATTTTTTAGCTAGGTCCCCTAAGAATTTTTCATAAAAAATTCATGAAAATTTTCAAAAAAAAGAGTTTTCTGTGCTTATTTGGGTCGCTGATCACCAATCTGAACTCAGTTTTTTGCTATGACACCGTTAAGGTGCCAGAACCTCTGAGTATTGGCAGGATTCTGAGATAAGCAGCAGGATTCTTGGTGGGGGGTTCGGACCCCACGCTTCTGGTTCGAGTATCGAATATTCCTATGGGTCGTATGATTTTTAAAAACAGATGCTAACTCTCGAAATAAGTCTATTGATTTTAAAATTAACTCAAATTTTTTTAAATATTTATTAAAAAAACTTTTCTTAGGGGTCTTTTTTCATTATTGGGTTTTTACATAGGTAGGCTTTTGAAATCCCAAACGAAATTCCGTTAAAATGGGCATTCGCACGAAACTAACCCCCACTCATTTTTTATGATTATTCCCTTTTACACTCTTATAAATTTACTATACAATTTAAAACTTATTAATAATTATTAAATACAATTACCAGAAAATTCAAAAACAATTGTATATTCGCCATTGGGCACAATTTGTTGTACCTAAAATTTGATTTAAATTAAGTAATGTCAAATCTTCTTTGCAGTTAGGTCAAGATTTGAGCTGTAAATTTTGAGCCTTTTTCAGTCCACCATTTAGAAAAAATGTTTTCCCCAATAAAACTGAAAAATTCACACCCCCCTAAGATGGAATAAAAAATTTTCCCTTCACCTCTATAAGTTTGTCCAATTTTTTTTTCATTTCTTCCACTGTTTCTTTCACTTTTGGCGTTTCACTTTTTTTAAATGATTTGTTAAAATTTGTCACACATTCCTTCAATAATTTTTGAATTTCTTTCCATTTTTGGCTTTGTCCCCTTTCGCCAAGTGCCCACTCCAACAATGTCCACTCAACCATTTTCTCATATTTTAAATTCATGCAATTCCAATTCTCTTTTTTAAGCATATCTTCTAATTCAATAACCAAATTGAGCTGAATTTGTTCAATTTCTGAAAAAAAGGCATTAAATTTAAAAATGAAGAGTTTTTTAAGGGTAATTAATTAATTAATTAATTTTAAGGTATTAAATTAAATATTATTCCCATTTACCATCGTTAAGGTTCAAGTTAAGATTTACTATTTTGCCAAGGTCCATTATAATTTCTCCAAATATATTTATGTTTTTCTCATTTAGCCTGAAAACAAAAAATTAAGAATTGATTTCATTAAAAAAATTCATTTTAAAAAAAAAAAGAAGCGTTTTTTGAATCTCTAAAAAATGAGTGACACTTATTTTTTTGCCATTATCCTTAATATTATAATTTTGGATAAAACCCATATTTTAGGCCAAAAATGATCTTTAATCCTAAAAAATAGTGGCTTTTATTGAAAAAAAGGGCACCCTTCATCTGTGCATAATTCATTCGTTTGTTCCTCAAAAATTTTGACGATTTCAATGGTTGGCAAATGCTCTGCTGCCTTTGCCTGTGCCAATAAATCCATCACAAAATGTGCCATAATACAATAAGCTCCTTTTGCTGATAATTCATTATCCGTTATCTCTGCTTTTGAATTGTTTAAATGATTCAAAATGATTTGAAAAATTCTTGAGTCCGATGGATTGATAGAAATAATTTCGTCATAATCATTCATTTCGTAGAGAATTTGTGCTAATTTTATCACTTTATACACAGTTGGTGAACTGCTGGACTTGAATAAATTGTTCAAAAAGTCGACATATTTTTCTTAAAATGAAAATTAAAAAAAAATAATCACAATTTTAATTAATGGCATTTCAAATTGGTTTGGGGCCTCCGGCTTTTCTGGTCTTTAAAATACGGTAATCGACCTGCCCATCCACATGCCGGAAAGGTGCAATTGATGCGCTTATTTTCAAAGTTTTTAAATAATATTTCGAATTTTGTTCATTATTTTAATTGTTTAAAATAGAGTTCAAAACCCGCATGCGGGTAGTGCTCTATGCGGGTAACGGGTTTTTTAATTCAGGGGGACGGGTAAACCCGTACCCGCATTCGGATTTCGAAGATGTGCGGTCGAGTACCCGGGTACCCGCTTTTTTAACGCTTGGCTCTTGAATTAAAAAAAAAAAAAAAATCAAAATTTGTTCTTTTAAATCAAAAAAAGTGGTTAAAATCAAATAATTTAATTAGACTCTTCATTATTCTCAAAAAATTCGTTTTCATCGTCATCAATAGGGATGCAGAAAATATGGAAATAAAATCGCGAAATATGGACATAAATATGGAAAAATGCCAAAATATGGACAAAAAATTACCGAAAATGACCTAAAAATACCAAAAAATTTACTAAAAACCCAAGATAACAAAAAAAATAAATAAATAACCATGGTAAATGGCTATTTTAAGCAAAAGCAAAAAATTTTTATTTCAAATTTTGTAGAAAAACCTAAAAAATTGGTGAGAAAAATTTTTCATTATTACTTTTAATTTTAAAAGATTTTGCCAAAATCTTGCCAAGTTCGTGCGTTTAGGCCGTTGCGAGTTCAGGAAAAAAAAATATGGGTTTCCATATTTTTTGCATCCCTACTCATCAATTGACGGTCCCATCGCAATTTTGTCCATGTTTGTATTCACAATCAAAATATCTCCCGCCATATGTGCCGAAAGTCTATTCAAATGATTATTTTTGTGAATAATGTCGGATTTTACCTATTTCGTAGCAAAAAAGCCAAATGCACAAAACATAAATTTCATCCAAAATCCAATCTTTATCACTGCTTAAAATACCCGTTTTTGCAGGTACCCGCAGTGTTTACCCGTACGCGTTTCGAATTTTCAAATCGATTACGGGTAAGAATCGCATGCGGGTTTTTTCCTTAAAATATGCGGGTAAACCCGTACCGGTACGGGTAATGCGGGTTTTGAACCCTAGTTTAAAACGAGGATTTTTGCCCAGCTTTTTCCGTTCCCTGTCAATTGGACCGGGGAAAACGTCCGGAAAACGGGGTTAAATTTTCCCATGATAGGCCCTAATTTTTGAAAAAATCCCCAAAAAGGTAATTTTTGTGCCTAATTTGTCCTACAAATATCAAAATTTCACCGGCAACGCCTAACGGCACCGCCGGCAAATTGCCCTTTAGCTTTTTAATGGCATTGAATTTTCGGCATTTTGCCGACTAAATGTAAAAAATGTTTACTTGATTCTGTCCAAAAGAATTTTCAAAATTGATCATTTTATAGTAAATTCTCTTAATAAATCCCACCAAATTTTCAACAGTTTACCCGGCAGCGCCTACAGCATCGCCGGGTCCCTACCCTAAGAATTTCTGAAAATTTTAAAGTATGATGAAAAATAGGTTCTTATCCTTTTTGCCACGCCCCTCGAAACTTTCAAATAAAAAGTCGTTTCTAGGGTAATTTGGGGCGCTGATACGAATCTGAACTTTGTTTTCCAAAATTTTGACTCCCGAACCCGAACTCGAACAAAAAACCGACCTTCATAATTCGCATGCAAAACATATTTCTAAGGGTTTTTGGGGTCGCTGATATTAAAATAGCATTAATTTCAGTCTAATTATGTTTTTTGGTTTCCCCGTTCCCAGCTTTTTCAAAATTACCGTCTCCACTAAGCGGACGATTAATTTTCAACAAAAAGCTAACACTATGAAAATAGCCCAAATAAAAATTCAGATTTCTACACTATAAGGTATTTTTTTTTTATAGATAGAGCTCGAGAATCTATCGGATGAAATAAATTTGCAAAAACTTAAATATGCTATATCAAAATTCCTGACCTAAAAAATTAGGCATTTTCTGAATAAACATAATTATAGGAATTACCATTTATATTTCCATTTTCCAATTCGCCTTTCTCTTTTAAGCACACAAAATAGGGCAAATTCCAATTGGGCAAATTTATTTTGAACATTCCTTGCTCAACTTTCATTTTGTATTTGAAATAATAATACCACTTTTCCCTTTGTCTAAATAATGTGCAAAAAGCATTAATTATCTTTTTCCATATTAAGGAAAGCCTTAAATCATTATTATCAAATTTTAATATTGAAATTATTATTTAAATATAGACCAGGGGTGTTAAATGAAAATTTTCAAAAAAAGAACATACAGTCCAAGAAAAAGATTTTGGGGTCAAACAAAAGAATATTTCTTAAAAATGATTGCGCAGCTATTTTGAAAAAATTTATTTTTAATATTAAATATTATATTTTTCATTACCAATAATCATTTTGAGGTAATCTTGGGACTGAAATAAGTTTAAATCGATCATTTTGGTTTCCCAAAAAATGGTCAATTTTAGGTCGTTTTTTGAAAAAAATTTAAAAAGTAATAGGGGCCGCCGGGAAAAATTTAGAAAAATTAGTAAGAAATTGTTTCAAAAATTGTAAAAAATTATGTTATTTTCTTTCTTTTTTTATCTCACAATAAGAAAAAATAACTAAATATGCCAGTAGGCTGAAAAAAAGAACATTTCTTTGAAAAAGGACAACTAACACCCCTGATATAGACATATGTATATTCATAAATTTGGGTTCCATGCAAATTATTCAGCAATTAATTAATTAACTTTTAATAAAACTTTAATTAGTATATTTATATAATAAAGTCTTTGTCACTCTGTCTTTTCTGAAAGTGTTGTCCATCTTAATTCATATGTTGACACACATTTTTCAATAGTAATTTCATCGGTTTGCCCAACCATTTGTATGCACATACGAAACACAAATGAGAAAAGCAATTTGAATAATTCGAAATTATCATAGTTCCAAAAAATTATGTTTGTTATTTGCGCCTCTATTTTCCCATTTTCCATCGAAGCGATTGTTTGTAGTATTTTAAAAATATTAAAGGGCTCAACAATTTCACGGCGGTTCTTCGTTTTAGCGCTAAAATTCAAGTTAACGAAAAAAAATGGGACAGAAACAGACGGAAACGGATATAAACACGACGGATATGTGCGGACACGGATATGTAAATTGGTATCCGTGACCATGCCTGTTTTTTAGTCCAGCAATCTAATGCCCTAATTGCTAACTTTTTTTTCTCAAAAAAAAATAGTCAAACAATCTTTGTTAAAATTTTAAATGGAACCCTTAGTTTATTTTTAAAATAACAGATTATTATTTAAAATGCCTTTAAAAAATGCTAATTAGCGCCGGATGCTACAGTTTTATTTATTTATTTTATTTAATTATTATTATTATTTTTTTTGATTTACTAAAAAACCTTTCCACAAATTCAATGAGTCGCTGAATGATGCGTTTGCCCATTGATACCGGAAATGTTAACAGTTGGTTCTTTTCGTCATATTTCACTGTGTCCACTGCCGAATGCATTTTCAAAGTTTCGTATAAATCATGGCCAAATTGCATAATTGGTTTCCCACTTTGTGCCAAAATGATACTGCCGCGTCGGCGCAATTCGCATTCATTGGCACTTTGGCTGTATTTGGCACGGATTTTGTCCAAAAAAGACCGAAAAACCTCTTTATAAGAATCTACTTCAAATTCCCATGAATATCCATGGAACAACAATTCGCGCAAAATCAGAAATTCATGCTGCTTTCCCAACTTTTTTATGTGTTTTGTGCCACCATGGGTGCCTTACAGCTGAAGCAATCTTTTCTTGAAGCGCATCACAAATTTGTATGACTTCTTAAAGCATTAATTGATTTTTTTTATCACAATTATTTATAATATTAATTTAATTTCTTTTTTTTTTAAATTATTTATAATATTAATTTAATTTCTTCTTTTTAATTATTTTAATTTAATTTCTTCTTTTTAAATTATTAAAATTTTTTCTTTTTAAATTTATCATTTTTTCTTTGGTTTTTGCCTTGAAAATTCACTTCTATTCCAATAACTTGTGCATAGTTCCACAACGGTTCGTTGAATAAGTCCATATCCAGTTGCTTTATAATTGTGACTGGGAATAATCTAAGAAATAAGAGCATCTCAATTACCCTGTTTTTGGTGCAAATAAATACATTATTCCAAGGTGACGACCCTTTTGCCCCATTTTAGAGGGATTTGCCACTAATTTTTGAGTTTTATTACAATATCTTATATAATCCAAATTTGGCTTTTTTTTATAATATGCCCTTTTTTACCCCTATTTTTAATCTCGACGCCCTATTTTAGCCTTTCGAAAAGGTCACCCTGCATTCAGGGTGGCCGTTTCGAAAGTCTAAAATGGTGACGCCATGCTCAAAAAAGTGGTAAAATAGTGGCACAAAATGAAACAAATCAGAGTCGGAAAGGAACAACTCATAAGCATAGAAAGAATTTTTTCGGATTTTTTGGTCCCACAAAATATTGATTTTCACCGATTAAATATTTTTGAGCATATACAAAATGAATTTTGAGAATTTGAAAGCCTATTTTTAAGAATATTTTCAAAATCTTAGAGAAACTTTTAGGCAAATTTTGAAAAATTGAAAAAATTAGAGAAAAACTGGGTTAATAATGTTAATTTAATTTTTGAATTTTGGGTACCTTTTTTTGATAATTAATCTTCAAATTTGGTATTTGTTAAAAAGAAATACTATAAAACACAAAAATACTGGCAAATTTGTCGCAAGACCCTCAAAATAATGGCAAATGCCACTAAATAGTGGTAAACATGGCCACCCTGCCTGCATTACATCATCCTCTGTCAGATTAAATGATTATTGTAAAAATTACAGTACCGCTTATCAGGTGTATTGTTATCACTAATGGTGGAATAGGAATGTTTTTTCCGCGCATCGAACCCGCATTCTTTTTCATATGCTCTGATATATTCCAAAAAGTCAAAATACGCCAACGGCAACAATTTGAACAACTTTACTCCAAAATTGATAAGTGCGCAGTCAATTGGTTTTCTGTTGTTGCCAATTTGTGAGCTGAAGAAATTTCACTTTAAAACAGCACATTTTCATATTTCTACATACATTTTATTTTAATCACAAAATATATTAGGCAAATATACAATTTAAAATTGAATTAATTAATTTATAAGTTTTTTACAATGTTTTATATCCAAGTTAATTTTTTATTTTTCAAATATTTACTACGGTAACCATACGGTTTTTTTGAGTTTGATGATTGTGACAACAAGAAAAGAAAGTGTTCCTTCATAAATGTGTAAATTGCCGGCGGAGTTTCCAACCAGCCAATTTTGTTCATAATCGTATCAATCACTTTGTAAATTTGTGAATATGACAATGTGAAGTTGGAGAGACGGAGAATAAATAACTTCTCTCCAAAGCAACCATATTAAACATACTTGGTAATTTCTTTATTGGCTTTAAAAACTATATAAATTTCAAAAAATTCACAGTTTTTAAAAAATTGTGATGCATATTTCGATTAAAAAACTATGAATGTAACACTTTTTATGAGTCTAATCTAACTTCATATGTAAGTGTTTAAGAAGCCAATTTTCATACAAGGAATAAATGTGTCATCTCTTATGATTAGCCTTACAAAATTAAATTGAACTTTGAAAAGATTTTTATGTTCGACAATATTCTTTTTCATCGTCGAGTGAGCAAACAAATATAATTTTTCAAGTTTCAACTTTGGAGCAAAGTTTAGT
>JBDPZO010000348.1:0-10060 GCA_039877585.1 Heterodera filipjevi | reverse complement strand
ATTTTCAAAAGGATTGAGTGTCCGGCGGTGCCGCTAGGCGCCGCCGGAAAAATTTTAAAAAAAAGAAATTTACAAAGAGAAATTGTCAAAAAACTTGGCAAATATTAATTATAATAGTTATTGGATCTCTTTATTTTCAAAATTTCGTTTAAACAAACTGATTTTTGGTTAAAAACAATTTAAAAACTAAAATTTCCTGTCATGAGCGGGGGCTTTCAATTTTGTCTCCTGCATTCACTTTTTCCTAATTTCTTTCAACAATTATCTCGGAAAATAAAATCCCGCAAATTTTCCAATTTTATCCAGTGTAAATTTTTCACGGTAAAACCGTGAATAGACCCCGTGAACCGTGACCGTGACCGTGACAGAAAAAACCCGTGAAATTCACGGTAACCGTGACCGTGACCGTGAATCACGACGCACCTCTACTATTTATAATCTCCAAAAATTCGTTGGTTTTTTTTGAATCGCCGCATAACGCGAGCGAGCGACACGCGGTCGCGTCCCTTTTCCATCGCCTATAAAAGCAGCCATTTTCCGATAACCTTCACATTTGTTCATTCTTCCTCATTTTTACGAATATGGATTTTACCCTCTATTCTTTGCTTGTCTCTCTAATTTACGTCCACTCCTCCTTCCTTCCTTCCTCTTCCCTTTCGTCCTCCCCTCACAAACACCATTCACCATACATTTCCTATTGATTGTCAGTCAGCCACATAGCACATATGTAGCACTGCTCTCCCCAAAATTATTTAACCATAAAATAATTCGTTTTTCGTCATTTCATTCTTATTTTGTTATTGTATAATAACTTTCATTTTTGCCCCTGCTAAATTTCCCCATTTTCCCTTATAGCGAACTCATTTCCTCATTCGAACTTAATCGCTGATTATCATGCAAATCTTCGTCAAGACTCTTACCGGGAAGACCATCACTCTCGAGGTCGAGGCCAGCGACACCATCGACAACGTCAAGGCCAAGATCCAGGACAAGGAAGGCATCCCGCCGGACCAGCAGCGTCTGATCTTTGCCGGCAAGTGGATTTCGAACACAACACAGCCAACGAATTCTAATCATTCCCATTTTCAGGGAAGCAACTTGAGGACGGGCGCACTTTGGCCGACTACAACATCCAGAAGGAGTCGACTCTTCACCTCGTCTTGCGTCTCCGCGGAGGGATGCAAATCTTCGTCAAGACGCTCACCGGGAAGACCATCACTCTCGAGGTCGAGGCCAGCGACACCATCGACAACGTCAAGGCCAAGATCCAGGACAAGGAAGGCATCCCGCCGGACCAGCAGCGTCTGATCTTTGCCGGCAAGTGGATTTCGAACCCAACACAGCCAACGAATCCTAATCATTCCCATTTTCAGGGAAGCAACTCGAGGACGGGCGCACTTTGGCCGACTACAACATCCAGAAGGAGTCGACTCTTCATCTCGTCTTGCGTCTTCGTGGAGGAGAGAACTAAACCGCGGATGGAAGAATGATGTATCATGATGACCTATTTGTGTTCTGATTGTATCTGTTGATGTGTTATATCCGATTTCCGATCATCATCTCTATATCTTGTAAATCGTATTTTTGAGAACGGAACAATAAACTATATAATGTCTGGAATGGGACTATGTAGCTGTGGAATTTTGGGAAAGACAAAAAATTTTAAGGTGTTTTTGGAATAGAGCAGAAAGGGTTAGTCATTAAAAATGTTTCAAGACTTAGGGGTCGCTAATTTAGAACCTGAGGTTTTAATGCATTTTAGGAGTACATTCGACATGAGTCAAATAGAAGTTTGTGCTCGAAAGTGCCAAAATCCAATTTTACCAAATTTATGTCATTTTCGGTCATTCCTTTTTTTTGAACCGAACCAGTTTTTTTAAATTTGCAGGCTAACAGGAAATTTTTAGTGTATTTAACGATGCTAAATTTTTGGTTGAAATGTCAAAAGGCATGGCGTCCCAACGCTGAATTAACCCTCACCCAATTTTTGGTTTTCTACAAAACAAAAAAGCTTTTTTTGGTCGCGGACATTTAGTCACGCGCCAAAAGGACCTCTGCTGGTCCCCATCGATTGTTACTTTACACCTTATTTGACCATCTATATGCATTTATACAACAGCACATCATCAATCCACAAAACAAGGTCAAATGTACATTTTTAAAACACAATATTAGGGAGGAGGGGGGGCATGCTCCACGAAAAACATTTAACATGTACAATAATTACACCTAAACATAATATCTTTGTTGATTCGATCGCTTTCTGCTTCCTTCTAACCATCGGTGGTGCTCCAATACGTCATGTTCTCCTCCAAAAGATCCATGACCGTGTCTGTCTCCTTGTAAGCATCGTCGGTCTCGTCACGGTCCCCCATATCCGCCTTTGCATCGTCATAAGCCTGAAAAGTGGTAGTTCAAAACGGTTGTTTGTCCAATAGTAGTTGTTCCCCACCTGTTTGGCGAGTTGGGAAGCTTCTTTTGGCGAGTTCAGTATTTCACATTCGAAGATGGCAAAGTTCAGCACGACACTAAGACGGAGCGCTTCAGATGGTCGCATTTTTTCCTTTGCAATGTCAAATGCCTCTTGGTACGTTTGCTTTGCTTTCGCGGCAACATCTGAAAATGAGAATTGATCAACAAAAAACAAAAAAAATGCAAGTCAATCAGCACCGCGGTTCTCTGTCCTGGTCTCGGCCAAGTATCGGTAGTTGTCAGCCTTAATCTTTAAATAGAACACTTTCGTTTCATCGTCGTCAGCATTTTGGAGCAATCGATCCAACAAATCCTGCAAATTTAAAGTTTGGGTGAATTTTCACACGGTTAAAACATCATCACAATACCACCACTGACCAGCATTTGACGGCACTTGTCGTCCATCTCACGCTCCACTTTGTTCAACAATTGCTTGGCCATTTGTTGCAACTTCTCCGCGCCCTCCATTTCTTGGATGAAGGATAAGATGATACGCCACGCATAACGCTGCCCATTGATTGTCTTTCTGCTGGCGACATACAGCCAGTTGCGTTCCTCTTTGTTCAGTTTCGCATCCATCTCGATGATCTTAAAATTGAAAAAGGATTTTACAAATTGAAATTCTTCTACTCTCCTTTCCTCGCCCTCACCTTCTTCAGCGCTTGCGCCATGTCGTCATAGCATCCGGCTTGCTCCGTAAACCGAACAAAATGTATGAGTTTTTCCCTGGTGTCGAGGTGGTCACACATTATGTAGAATAATATACAGAATTCAATTTATGTTTTGCTAAATTATGGGAATAGAATACGGATTTGGAAATGTGGGCAAAAAAAATGAATGTTTTCTAAACAAAAAAAGAAACAAAAAAAAACGAAAATTAGGTAGGATTTTTAATTTTAATTTTTGAAATGAAATACGAAAGAATGAATGTGATTGGATGTTGGACAAACATATGAAAACGCAGGCATACCACCTGCCTTTTTATGGTAACAAAAATTTGTCACTTCATTTTGGCTCAAATAATTTTTTAACATTACACAATCAAAAAGGATATAAAAGGAAGCATTTTTCTTCAACCAACACATTTCCTCGGTTGTCACACATATTAAATCTATTGTATTTTTTTCGTCACTGTTTTACAAACGCTTCAACAGTTCATTCTTCGTCAAACCATTTGCACGAATGGTATGCCCAATCACATTGTCCTATTACCTAACCTTCTTTATTTTCAGTTTTTCCTCTACGCATCAATTGTGCTGCTCCAGTTGATTGTCTCTCCGTTCAACATTTTGCTCTCTTCTCTTATCGGTAGGTGGTGTTAGCGGGAGGAGGAGCAGATGCATTTCGATAAACCAATCCCCCGTCTTCCCTTTTCAGTGCTGTCCTACCCAATTTACCGGACTTTTTTGGCAATCAACACCACTCGAGAAAATTGTTAGTTCTTTTGTTTCTTGGTGTGTCTTCATCTTTTATTTCTCCCCTTCCCTTTCAGCCGAACAATGGCTCCGTTACTGGATGGCGTTCGCCCTGCTTGGCCTCTTTGAGTTATACGTGCCCATGAAGGCCATCGTGCTTCTCTACTTGGCGCGACCGAGGTGGTGTTTTTTTCGTTTTTGTTCTTTGTGGGCTATAGGATACTTTTTTTTAAGATATACTGTTCGACTTCGACGACGCAGGCCCGCCGACAATTTTCAAGGAATGAGCGCGGAGAGATCTCTGGTTTGCTGTTCGACGATGGGCGCATATTGTATGGACCCGCTGGACAGAATGAAAGCACGAAATTGTCTACTATGTCACCCCATTATGTTTATGTGTCCCAATTACCATTTTGAAAGTGGTTGATTGTTACCTAATGTGCTCGCTATTATTTGTTTGTGAAGATTTTTGGAAAGAGTAATATCAACATATGTTCCATTTCCACCTTTATTTGTCTACTATGTCACCCATTATGTTTATGTGTCCCAATTACCATTTTGAAAGTGGTTGATTGTTACCTAATGTGCTCGCTATTATTTGTTTGTGAAGATTACTGGAAAGAATAAATCTTTGTGGTTTTTTTTTTAAATATTTATTTCAACACTTTGAGATTTAGTAAATATTTTGGCATTTTTCGACATTTTCATGTAAAAATCCAAAAATTTATACGAAAAATACATCCTAATTTTCTCTGTCAAAAATCCGTGCCGATTTCTGACTACGGATGATTCGTCCTCGACCAATTCGTTTTTTACCCGGTTCGATTGTTATGTGTTAAGAAAAGAACATCTAACTTGTAACCGCTTGTGCTCCAATGAAAAATAGGGTAAAAACGAATCAGATATTTACTACATTATTTTTTTACCCGTAATCGGTTAAATCTTTTTGTTTAAGTTCCGTTACTACATTTTAAGTTCGTAAAATATAAGTGAAAATGACATCGGAAACTCTCTCAAGTGATACATCTGCGGCGGCTGACAAAGAAAACACAAAAACGGACACAACGACGGACCCCACTTCAAGCGAGATTTCGGCCTCCACCGAGGCGGACAACAACCAAGTGCGAAGCACAGAAACCATTGTGCCACATGACCTTATTGAGCGTCATTTCTTGCAAAATACTTGGTAAAGAAAAGGTTTAGTTTAAAGCTTTTTATTTTTTTCAGGGCTCTTTGGTACTTGAAGGGCGATCGTAACAAGAATTGGACTGACTGTCTGAAGAAAGTGTCCACCTTTGACACCGTCGAAGATTTTTGGGCGTATGTTTTTAACCAAGCGCTAATCATATTCTAAACAAAAAGAGTTTAAGCAACAAATGTCAGGGTCTCATGGGAGGGGGTAATCCAGTTGAAAAATTCCTCACCGCTTTTTTGGAAAATGGCCTTTCGTCTATCGGAATTTTCTACCCAATTCGGATTACCCCCATTATTTGTATATTGAAATGTCTACTTCAGAAAATAACTTTCTATTCATTAAATGTGTGATGTTAAGGTTGTACAACCACATCCAGCCGGCGTCTGGGCTGAGTTGGAACAGCGACTATTACCTGTTCAAGGAGGGCATTAAACCAATGTGGGAGGACAAGGGCAATTTGGAGGGTGGTCGTTGGCTTGTGCAGGTGAATTCAAGAAAGACAAATCAGTCCCGGCTCACAATCAGTCTGGAAGTGTGATTTTTGTCTTCGAAATTCTGAATCTCTCTAAACCAGCACTTTTTTTCTTGTTGTTACCAAGGTGGACAAACAGAAACGCCAGACCAAGCTGGACATCTATTGGCAAGAGATGATGATGTGCGTCATTGGAGAGCAGTTTGAAAAGTGGAGTGACCACATTTGCGGTGCGGTTGTGAACATTCGTCAAAAGGGTGACAAAGTTGGTCAATTTACAGTATTATTACTTTTTGGAAAAATGAAGATATTCTGAAGTGCACTCGGAGTATTCGGCACGCACCGGCAGTGCGGTCAAATCGAGGTACTCTTAAGAAAATCTATGGTTTTTTGGTCTTAATTTCTAACCCCAAATCTCGAACTCGAGCGTACCTATTCAGTATTTATGGGCTTATGGTCACAATTCGGTATTTCGGATTGAACTTGTCCAAATTCCGTTTTTGAATCCTTTTAACGCATTCCCCTTTTTTCGACATAAAGTTACAGTTTTTTTCCTCTCTACGCAGACTCACTATTCCGCCACGTGACAAGGACCAGCCGCAGCAACTGCCGGATTTGATGGACACCAAGCGTAACAATAAGACGACTGCGCCGGTGCAACAGCAGCAGCCGGAGTAGTAGTAGAGCCAAGTGAGGGCGTGCGGAAGAAAGCATTGATGATGGATGGTTATGAAGATGATGATGGATGTTAAAGTTGGAAAATATAAATATTATAAATCGTTACGTGTGGCACCACCGATCTCATGGCATAAATTATATGATTTCTTTATATTTTCTTTCCCCGTTTTTATGGTCCACTGATTTTTTAATTTGCTGCCAAAATTGTTATGATAAAACTCAAGCAAATAAATATTTGTGTTGTATTTTACTGATGTTCAACTTAATTGTTTGTTTGCTAAAGCCCATACCTGTGCAAGGGGGGGGGGGTCACGCCGCCGAACGCAGGGGGTCAGAGAGGGTCGAACGCAAGGGAGGGTCGAACGCAAGGGATCGGGGGGGGGGGGTGGAAGGGACGACGGACGATTCGTTTCGGGCCACTTCGTTTTTGCCCCGATTCGTTTTTATTATCCCGATTCGTTTTTATTGTCCCGATACGTTTTCTACCTATAAATTCCAAATTTCGCAGACTTTTTTTCGAAATATTAACAAATATAATATGTTTTCTTATTTTTCAGCTAAATCAAGCGCTATTAGTACGTAATTAGCATGCGAGAATTTGCGGAAGACGAATTTAACTTTTTTTTTGTTGTTTATTTTAACAAATGAGAATTGATATTTGAGCATATAAAGGAATTTCTTTCAATTAACAATATCAATTTCTTCGAATGGATCAATAATGTTTTCGTTCTCGTCTTCTTCCATCAGATTCTCCATTGGGCCAACCGCTTGTAGCTCAGCAAGAAGCCCATTTTCGTCCACACTTTCGTTAAGCAAATTTCTAGCTTCATCTTCCTTCAGAATTTCTTCCATTTCATTCCGTTGAGTGGAGTTAAAGCCAATCAAATGGCCAATTTTTCCATAAACTTCGACATCGCTTAAACAAATGCTTCAGCGCCATAGTCGGTCTGCAAAAAAAATAGGATGTTAGTCTTCTCAGATGCAATTCCATCGTCAATCACTTGAAAATTTGCAATCCACCGGCCAAGCAGAAAAACAGGCTGGTAAAAGCAACGCTGCAGCCCATGGTACCTCTCAGCGTGATTAATGGTGCGATTGTGCACAACATCAAACAATGAGAAAAGTCCAGACCAATGCTATTATTTATCCATGTGTCATTCTGAATTTCAAAGATTGTAATACATTTTGTTTTCCCAACTTACATAATACTCAAGAAGCTCACTCAATGCTCCTCGATGCGCAATTTCCATTGGTAAGGCTGCAATGAGCGTCGAATTAGCTGAAGTGATCGTGCAAAGTAGTGCGCGAGTTTTTCCACGCATCAATGCGGTTGCCAATGGCATAATATGGGTCTGGGCAACAAACCTGAACACACGATATACCTTAATTTCATCCCTTCATCCTTCCAAGTCCACATTAGTACCTGATAAAAGCCTCGTGGTGCCATTTTGAATGTCCCATCAGACATGATTGTTTCCGAATTCTTGAGTAACGCTAATTGACGAGGTGAAGAAACGACGACCATCTCGTTTGAGCAGTCTCTCATAAATAGTTCATTAAAGTGGTCGCTGTTCGGGTGAGCCAATCTTCCTCTTAACGTCGTCCAAAGTTGGGAGCTTACGGCACGCTGTATTACTATAGAAGTCCATTTGCACCAAACTCGCACCTTAATATAGGTAATAGCGCTTGATTTAGTTGAAAAATAAGAAAACATATTAGATTTGTTTAATATTTAGAAAAAAGGTCTGCAAAATTTGGAATTTATAGGTAGAAAACGAATCGGGATAATAAAAACGGATCGGGATAATAAAAACGAATCGGGGCAAAAACGAATCGGGTAAAAAACGAATTGGCCCGAAACGAATCGGGTATTTACCGGTGGAAGCGGGGGAAGGGAAGGGTGCGGGGGACTATGCCGGCGAAGGGGAAAAGAAGGAAAAATTTTAAAATTGAACAAATTTTCTTATCAAAATTCATTAAAATACTTAAAATTTTCCCTCAGCGGCAAAATCTGTTAATAAACCGCATTAAAACTTACAAAATTTTCCCGGCGGCGTCTATCGGCGCCGCCGGACCCCCTCAATCCCAAAGTTTTTTTGAAAAAACGCGCCGCAAAAAAAGAGGCTTTAAAAGCAACAAAAAAAAAGGTCGCCGATACACATGGCCGGACCCCTTCGCAAAATTGAAAAAACGGTCGATCGCAAGGAAATGGAACACTGACCCCCCCTAGGGGGGGTCATCACCGAACGCAAGACCTCTTCCCTGACCCCCCCTTGCACAGGTATGGTTAAAGCCTTAAGCCTTGTTTTTTTGGTTACTTCTTCCTGTGTGGCATGCAAAATTTGGTTTTTCGGAGGTTTTACGACTATTTGTTTCCGGGCAAATGCAGTGAAACGTTTTTTGTTGACTACAATTTTTTTCACAGTGAGTTTGCGGTCTTTTGGTGCTAGGGAAAGGTTTGGACGTTTTTCCATTTTACCCCGGAAAATGTATCAAAATTATTGTTGGGAAAAGAGGCGACAGAAATTCTAACAGTAAGTCGATCGCGAAATGATTCTGTTTTTCAGAGGATTGTGCGCCGATTTTGGTCAGCCGTCTGGTCGGAATTGCCATTACTAGGGCTGGGATTTATATTTTTTTAAATAGATTTCTGCGCATATGCGTTGAAGAAAGGGGCTCAAAAGAAGCATTTCTGCGTTTAAATTTTTTCATTTGGACGTCAATATTCGTCAATAAAAAAAAAAAATATTTTAAAAATATTTATTTCAATATTTTAAGGTTTTGTCAATATTTTGTAAATATTTTGGCATTTTTCGACTTTTTCTTATAAAAATACAAAAATTTCGCGAAAAATACACTCCTAAGAATCAACTTTTGAAAAATTTTGAAAAACGTATCCCTAAAAAATGAAAAATCCAAAAAAATATTTTCTCGAAAAATTTTCAATTTAAAAAAAAAATAAAAAAATTTTTTTGTCTGACAACCGAATGAGTTTTTTGCCTGATATTTTTGAAAAGTACCTTTTTGCAACTGTAACCAGTGAATAAATTTGTTGCCAATTTATTGCTTTTTATTTATCTATAAAAAGCGATTTTTCGGTTTTTTACACTGCGAAACGTATGACGCACGAAAGCTGGGCACAGTACACTAAGAACAGAGCAGGGGAAATACCATCTGAGGAAGAGAGCAAGCAGCGCGGCATACTGTGACAGTATAAGAGGTTGGGTACAGTACACTACGGTACACAAGAGCAGCAGCAGTCAGCAGCAAGGGAAAACATTTGAACTTAGAAGGGTACTGTATATGAATTACGAAGGGTAACAGCAGCAGGGGATGGATTTTCTGGGTTCCATTACAGTACCAAATGCCGTATTTCGAAAAATAGAAGGCCAGCAGAAGTGCTCTTTTTCCAAGCCCACCAAAATTGTGTGATTCTAATTCGGAAATACGGCAATTGAATTAATCGAGATTCAGCAACCCAATCAACACAGAAATGCAAAGAAATAAGCAGAAAGCGCGAGATGTTTTTGACTGATGGTATTTGGCCTTTTCTCATTTAAGAAACATATACGATGGAATTTGTCTTGTTCTTTTGTGGAAAAAACATAAATATTCCATGGGGTATTTAAAGGGTTTATTGTTTTTAAATTCATTAAAGAAGTATTTATTTTTTCGCATTTAAAATTTAGAAATCAAAATGCATCTTTTTTAAGAAAAACCCGCGAAATATGGCCTTAAAATATGGATTAAAATATAACGATAACAATAAATAAAAAAAATGGTAAATTGGCTATTTCCATATAATTGGCAGCCTAATCATAATAAATT
>JBDPZO010000346.1:0-26070 GCA_039877585.1 Heterodera filipjevi | reverse complement strand
CAACAGAGATATGAGGAAGTTTTTAGATTAATGGATAGTCTGGAATTTGCTCTTTCTCTATGTAATAAAAACTGGCGATAACAAAACCACATGAGAGAGATATAAGCGGGTATGTTGCAATTTTGAGGATCTTTAAGCATGAAGAGTACGATTTGTACCCGCAAACCAAAAGTTATATCAATTGCATCATCCTGCTCGGCGATCCTCAGTGCTGAAAATGTTCCTTTTTTTCTGCAAAATATGGCTCCTATAGACTTTGGATGATTGGGGTAGTATTGACAGTAAAAATAATCAGGAAACTTAATTTTTAGAATGTGACAACCATCTTTTTCAGAGGAGTATAACTCCGCAATCAACAGAGATATGAGGAAGTTTTAGATCAATGATAGTCTGGAATTTGCTCTTTCTCTGCGTAATAAAAACTGGCGATAACAAAATCCACATGAGAGAGATATAAGCACCCAAATTCAGGAGTCATTTTCAGGCTTGTATGTTGCAATTTTGAGGATCTTTAAGCATGAAAGAGTACGATTTGTACCCGCAAACCAAAAGTTTATATTCAATTGCATCATCCTGCTCGGCGATCCTCAGTACTGAAAATGTTCCTTTTTTCTGCAAAATATGGCTCGTATAGACTTTGGATGATTGGGGTAGTATTGACAGTAAAAATAATCAGGAATACTTTAATTTTTTAGAATGTGACAACCATCTTTTTCAGAGGTAGGCATTGGATGATTGGGGGAGTATCGTCACTAAAAGTAATCAGGAATATCTTTATTTTTAGAATGTGACAACCATGTTTTTCAGAGGAGTATAACTCCGCAACCAACAGAGATATGAGGAAGTTTTTAGATCAATGGATAGTCTGGAATTTGCTCTTTCTCTGCGTAATAAAAACTGGTGATAACAAAATCCACATGAGAGAGACCTAAGCACCCAAATTCAGGAGTCATTTTCAGGCTTGGTTTTTCCTAAAAACTTTTCTAGAGCAAAAGCTTTTGATCGAAATTTCTACTATCAAATGCTCTAACTCATAAAAAAGCATTGATCACCCTATTAATTATCATGATCATTATCATTAATTAACGCTGGGCCAATTAACATTCACCTAATTGGAATATCAAATTTTTAGGTTTCTTCAAGCGCTCCATTCGGAAACAAATTGCCTATGTGTGCCGTGGCTCCAAGGACTGTCCGGTGACCAAATTCCATCGGAATCGGTGCCAATTTTGCCGGCTAAAGAAGTGCTTGTCAACCGGCATGAAAAGTGAATGTGCGCTCTTTTCCGATCCCCCACAAATGGGGAATTAAACCGAGGATTCCGGTTTTCGGTTGGACTGATTTTCCGACTTCAGTGTTTGGCCCAAAGAGTCATTTTCGGTCCAATTTACATCAATCATATTATGGATACATTTTTGGGAATATTGAATCTTAAACATGATTGTTTTTTTGACTTCGAGTTTATTCAAATTGTAATGAAGGTTACCGTATCCATGTATTAGACTTGAATTCAGTGCCATATTCGCTAATCCGCAAATTTTTATAAAATGCCAAAACAACCCAACTTTTGGCACCTGCTGAAGGCGAAAATCGGTGGTCCCCCTCGTCTTGACCATTTTTTTGTGTAAATTCTGTCTTTTATCTAGCAGTTCAAGCTGAACGGCGTCCCATGAACGCGGCAATGATGGCGGCTGCAGCGGCGGTTGCCGCCTCCAGCGGTGTCGGTAACACGGCTTCCGTGCCATCGTCAACGGACGTGCCGCCAACATCGCTTCCGGCAGCGGTGGCAAGCGGCGGCACTGGACGCTTCACTAGCGGTGCCGGTTCGTCTTCGTCATCCGTGGTGCGCAACCATCATCATCAGCGTCATCACGGCGTATCCGCAGCAGCAGCAGGGGAAGACTTTGGCAACGGCTTTAGCCATTCGTCATCCGCAAGTGCGTTTATGGCACCGCCAACGATGGTGCCGTTTGGCGGCCATCAGAACGCGTTCCAATCTGTCAACGCATTGGCGGCCAGCTTGTATCGGCAGCAGCAGCAGCAACAGAACAACAATACCAGTGGGAAAAGGTGCGGTAGCCCAATGGGAAACGGCGGTGGCGCAGGCGGCATCACTGAACTGCTTCATCATCAGCAACAAGCGGTAACGAAGCGGCGCAAGCTGAATACCGTCAACGCACCAGCAGCACGGAATGTAAGGAGGGAGTGCAGTTGCTCACAGACAGATCAAATCGCCAGAATTTGATCAAATTCACGGACTGATCAGGCCCAGCTGATCAAATCGCCAGAATTTGATCAAATTCACGGACTGATCAGGCCCAGCTGATCAAATCGCCAGAATTTGATCAAATTTACGGACTGATCAGGCCCAGCTGATCAAATCGCCAAAATTGGATAAAATTGATTTTTTTTCTAAGCGAATTCAATTCCATAGTTCTTGCAAAATTAATTGGCCAGATTCTAATTATCAATATCAGCCAAGTAATAGTTATCTTAAGAAATGATCAAATTCTGTTTACAACGCTTTAAAGACAAGGCATTATATACAAATTTCTCAAAATAAAATTTACTTAATAATGACTAATTAAATCCCATCTCAATTCACCTTCCGGATGACACATTATCAAACCGATTATCGCTAATTAGTGCAAATGTCTTTCGCCGCGGGTGTGTCATTAGCTGATCAATTAATGGTGTTTGTTTTGCAGTTACGATCGCCGGACCACCATCTGTTGGCCACCCAACACCAACACAACAACACGTACAATTTGCAGCAAGGACTGCTCGCATTTGTCAACCGTCATCACCAACTTCAGCAACAACAAATTGCGGCGGCAGCATCGACCGGTGCCGCGGCCGCCATGTGCCGCCTTCAACAACAGCAGCAACAGGCCCAAGCAGTACCGGCATCGTCGGCATCGGTTGTTGGTATGGCACAAAATCAGCATCCAATTTTGGTGGACACAACATCATCCGGGAGTGAAAGCGGTGCCAGCAACGACGCAGCTGCAGGTGCCCACCAGCAGGCAGTTCATCGCCATGTACAGCTTGTCAACCGATGTTCATCACCACCCCATTCGTGCTCGGACGATACCGCTTCGTCGTCGGCGATGGTACGTCAAACAGATTTTTTAAATTTACAACAAAAAAAAAAAAGTCTTTTTTAAAGATAGGCATGGAAAATATCGACCCAGAGAAAAAGGGTTTTAAGAAAAGTTTAATAAGTCAAAATTTATCCGCTCGGCGTTTAGACGACAAAGATTTTTTTGACGAAATGCCACAAAATTTATTTCTTCAAACATTCCCTTTTTTCCGGCTTAAACCAAGTCTTCTTATAACTTATGGGTTAGTTAACCCAACAGTTATAAAGTCCGAAGATAGCCCTAACATGTTTCTTAATCCAGCTCGACATCTGTGGCAATGCCGCCGGCGCTTCCGCCCAATTTCGCGCAGCATGGGTCGCCCTCACTGCTGAAAAAACCGCTAATTGACAGTCTCAGTGCCGTCGCGGTTGGTCGTGGCGGACCGCTTCCGCTTGGAGTGCTTCGCGGCAGTCTAAGCCCGCCGACCACGTCGCAGTCGCCGTCACCGCCTTCAGCAGTCATCGCCGGCGGCACTGTTGTCAGCAGTGCGAGCGGTGCCGTCAGCGGCGATGGCACCGGCACCTCGACCAATGCTTTCAGTGACGGGCCGTCATTGTTGGCACAACTGCTGAAGCGGGACTTTGGGTTCAACAACAGCAACGAAAAACATCACCAACTCCACCATCATCAAGATGGAGCAGGTGGCATTGAGAGCAACAACAGTTGTTGGACACCAGCCATCATTTGGTCAGTGGACATACTTCAGCCTTATCGAGTAGTCTCTAGAGCCCGGAATTTCCGAAAATTCCGGACAGACTAGGGAATAGCACCCGGGGATATCCGGATTTAAAAACCTGTTCTTCCGGATCTCTCATCCAGGTCCGTTTTTTCCAAAAACACCTGGACCAAGTAAGATCAGAGGAGTCTGATTGATGCTGACAGGATCCAGTCTTGTTAACGAGCTCTAGTTGTCTCGAGACCGAAGAATTGGGATTGCGAGTTGTATTTTAGCCAAAACTTACAAACTGAACATAATCATCTCATTTGATAGAGTCAGACGCTTGCAAAATTAAAGACCATCACATTAGTTATATTATTTAAAGGCATCCTCTGCTGCTGGTGCTGATCCGTTGCTGTTCCTGGAGTTAGACGATTCGCCGACCGCCTCCTCACGTGGCTCCTCCACCGCTTTTTCCGTTGACGGTGCCGTGCCAAACGAATGGTGACGCGGGCGGTAGTGCGGCACGGGTTGTGCCGTCGTTGGCAGTTTCCTCTCCGTTGCCACCACCGCTCCAATCTCCAGTGATCAGTGCGCAAAATGCCAAATTTGAATTATCGATGCCACCATTGATGGATACTGTACAACAACAACATCAGCAACAACACATGAACGGCTTGGACTTCCGTTTAATCTGCGAGAGCGTTTCTCGTCTCTTGTTTATGTCGGTCCATTGGGTGAAAGACATCCACGCGTTGGCTGATCAGTGAGTTTTTGAACAGATAAAAATTTGGCATTTGGATGCCATAAATTTTTGACAAATTGTATCAAGTACAAATTACACAAAAGGCGTGCCAAAAGAAAAATTTTCTAAGAAAATCATTTTTTGGAATTTTCAATGCGAAGAAAACATAATTTTTGGCAACCAAAAAACGGTCAATTTACCACTTCCTTCCTCAGACCCGCACTGATCGAGTCGACCATGAAGGGCAAATGGTGTGATCTGTTCCTGCTCGGCCTTGTCCAGCGTGCGCATGAGTTGAATCTGCCGCACATGTTACGCACTATCAACGCCCATCTGTGCGTGCAGTGCCGTTACGGTAAATTGGTGTGGGAGCGCTACGAGGAGTTGTGTCGCCAAATTGCACTGTTGCATTTGTTTGCGCAAAAAACGCGTCAGCTGAAGCTGTCCAGCATGGAGTTTGCCTACCTGAAGGCCATCGCGTTTACCAGCGCCGATTTGCCCCCGCGGGCCCAGCCGTTGCATTTGGGTGAGACTAATTTTAATGGACGATGAAATGGGCCATTAGACAAAACTCGGAAAAATGTGTCGACATTCGGGATCGAGGGTCATGTCTTGTCAAAATAAATGGTGTCGTCTTAGGCGAGGCTATGTAAGGCTTTTTGTCATCACTTATGACCAGTGCTGACTCGGGCCCTGGTCTAAATTAGTGTTCGGTACGGTATCGGTATTCGGTACCGGTATACCGAAATACTGCGGTATCGGTATAAATACTGGTATATACCGCGGTATTTCGGTATATACCGGAGATACCGATAAATACCGTGGTATATACCGAATACCGAAAATCTCATTTGCCGAACATTAGTCTAAATCCGGTTCCAACCCTGATAAATGTAGGCATATTGTCCTTTCTCGGGCCATGGTCACAAGGAATGTCATATCTTGGTCTAAATTGCTACTATGTCGTCCTGTTCCCGAACAGTGTTAGACCCATAACACAGATTAACAGGTTTGGTCTAACCTTGTCATACAAATCAGACTCAGACCCTACAGTTCCAGTCAAAGTCTTTCTTTGGGACCTTTATTTCAAGTTAGGTTTAGGGCAAAATCGGTCTCGAACTCTGTTAATTTTTCTGAATTAAATTTTATTGGTGTTTCAGTCCGTCACCATTCTGTCCAAGCCGGTCACAGTGCCCATCTGCGACAGCTGAACTCGTTGGCCTGCCAGGAACTGTTTGAACACCTTATCCAGTCCCACTTGGTGAGGTCGTTCCGGAACGCGGACGCACTGAAACGACACCGACGGCACTTTTGCCGACGCAAGAAAGTGGCGACCAATTTTGGTGAACATTTGTTGGAGCCATCGACGGCGACGAGTGGTGGCGAGTGTTGCGGCGCCGACGGGGGCAGCGACTGTTGCGGTGCATCGTCAACAACGGCCGGCACAGCGACAACCACAAACACGGCGGAGAGCGGTGGTGGCACTGCCGATCGGCACAGTGCGGGCGACGAGAAGAGCGGTGATGAGTGCGGCGGCGCCGGTGGCAGTGCAGCGGCGGGGCACGGCACCGGCGACGAGCGCAAGCACAGCGACGAGCAGGGCGCAGAGGAGGAACACGAGGTAAGGCACACTTATGTCATCACTGATCAATTATGGTGGTTCTTAATTGGCCGGCCACCTTTTCCACCATATTTACCTCCCATGATTTAAATTGTAATGCTAACTAACCTCTGGCGACTTTTCTCAATGTTCCGATCAATGGGTCTGTCTGATCAGTAAAGGAAAAATAAGGAGCCCAGTCGATCAGAGAGATTCAGAATAATGTGATCAGTCGACTCCCTTTATTACCCAATAACCACCACTGAATTCCGATCACTGTTATCTGACTAATTGATATTATGTCTGATCACTGTTTACCTGACTAATTGGTATCTGTAAACTAAAGGTTTCCGTGTGACTATGAGGGGCAAATCCTTAAAAGCATTATGTTTAAAAATAAATTTTCTGGGACAAATGGTTCAAAAAAAACGGAAAACAAATTTTTCCTTTAAACCCCCAAAAAAATCAACGAGGTTTTCTATTAATTATCGCTTATGCCGGGCACAATAAAAAAGCATCTCTCTTAATTATAATTTCCTATATGCAGCTGGATCAGGACGGCACTATGGCAATGTGCTGTGATGCAACAACGTCGCCCGGTTCGTCCGCCAGTCAGCAACAGTGCACCAACAACACCAAGCGTGATGAGGAAGCGATGGGGGAGCAGCGACGGCACACTGCCACCAGCACAATCACAACGAAAGTATCACCAACACAACCAGCAGGAGCAGGCGATGCAGCCAAATCGGATGTGATGACGGATGACACTGAGGAGCAACAAGCACAACAACAACAACACTCATCAAGACACTACAACCATCGGCATCACCACGGTCGGCATCCCGCCAGGGGCGACGACGGTGGTGGCGAACTGAGTCCCGAGGACATGTTGGTAGCGGTGCAACGGCACTCACTGTTGCTCCAACTGTTGCCATGTTTGCGTTGGTTCAACGAGTCCGCGCTGGTCGAGCTGTTCTTCAGGTCAGCAAAAACTTTTCGCTTTTTCATCTTATAGAGCCAGTGGCAAACATTTAGGGCTTTTTACCGTAAATTTTTTATTAGATTCTCGCTACTAATATTTATCAAGAATTATTAGGACGAAAACCCCGAAAATTTAATTCTTTCGGCATCTTCATCAATTTCCGGGTCCTTTGCCAAATCTCTATCCGTTTTCCGGTCTTGGTTTGCAAAAATCTTCCCTAATTTTGAGAATCCAAGTAAGTTTTTAGGGATTTCCCGACTTTTTTTATTTATATTTTTTAGCACATTACTCGGCTCAATACCTATCGAGACAGTGATCCCGTTCATCCTGAACACCAACCTTCCACTAAACAAACTGTAAGGCATAATATAATTTTGTTTCTCATTTTTTTAAATGAAAAAATTACTGTATTTTCACAAATTGTGCATACTGTATACAGAGATGAACAACAACAACAACGTGATGGGGGAAAGAACAGCGCAAACACTGATTCAACGACAACAACAACAGCAGAAGCAATGTCAGAGCATAATGGTGGTGGTGCTGCTGGTTGCGCAAATGGTTGCACATCTGAAAACTCTGAGGAACACCAACATCATCAAGCAGTTCAACATGGTGGTGGTGGTGGTGCTGCTGCTGGTGGACAAGGACAATCCTCCGCTGCAGCCGCTGTTGCTGCAGCAGCAATTGCGGAATTATTGTCCGCAACAGCAGCACATGGACAGCCGCAGCAACAACAACAACAACAACGCCATGTCAAAGTGGAACAGTCCGACGATTTCGCTGGTGGACAACAAATGCCGGCGCAAAAGAGTGATCAAACAGTGGCGGACAAACATCAAAAGCAGGAGGAAGTGGAGGAGGAGGATGAAGGGGAGGAGGACAAGCAGTACCAGCAACAACAGCAGTTGCGCACCGGTGGCTGGGCACGGACAAAACAGAGCAACAGCGGAGGCAACAATGAGCAAAGATGGGCCGACAATCCAACGGCATAGGGCGGCGGATTTTTTGTGTGCAACAAAGAAGTGATCAGATATTATGGCACACTTCATGATCAGCTGCTGATCAGAGTGATAACTAAAACATCGTACTTTTTGCGCTTTGTCCCCCGAGACAAATTGTCACACTCCGCGGTTAGCGTTTAGGCATTTGTCATAGACAGCACATTTCTTTTAACATATGGACTCCTTTCCATGTGATAAAAAAAACCCATTTTTGTAAATATTGTCCCCAACAATTGATGACCGATCGTACCATTACCATCTTATCATGTGTTACAGTATACACCCTCTTTGTCGGATAACCGACAGAAAAAGTCTTTCGTCCTTTTCGAATCATTTTCTAATTATGTTGTATGTATTTATACAAATCCATTTCATATTTATATATTCCCCCCAGTGAGCACAATTTTGCTGTTGCCCGTTGGCTTTGATTTGCTTAGAAAACGCCCGTTAGAAATGCCAAAGGCATATATATTACCACTAACCCACTAATTGGTCAATTAGTAATGATGATCATTCTTTTATTAATTAATTAATTATTATTTTGTTAATTATCTTTATTTTATTGTGTCTCCTCTTCTAATGGCTTTCCCACCCATTTTAATGGACTGTCGTGGTAAATTATCTTTTTGTCTTTGTGTGCACTGCTCCTCCAAATTTTGTTTCCTTCTCCCAACCAACCAAAAATGTGATCACATATGCAATGCGCTGTTTTTGTTGTTCATTTTTTGTCAATTCCAATCAGAAACTAACGGAGAAAAGAATGATGGAAAGGCGGACAAACAGAGAAATGATCACAGACTTTTGGACAGTTTTTTGATTAGGAAAAATGAAAAACGGTCAGACTTTTTGTGGGTTGGCCTCTTCACAATGAACTCTGATCAGAAAGTGATCGGACGCCAAATTTTGAAACACCCACTGAACCAAAGCAAATCGGAAGTATTTAAATAAAATTTTTGTCTTTTCAATTGACTGATCAGAGACTTGAACATGTTGGGTTTTTTGATCACTGATAAGAAACAATAAACCTTCATCGACCCAAAAAACAAAATGGACTTGAATTAAGAAATTAACTCCATATATTCGGTCTTTAAAAAGGTTGGTTAAGTTAAGAGGAATGACAATGCATATTTGACTACATTTAGGCACTAATCAGAAATCAATTAAACTGATAAAGCCAAAATGAATAAAACTAAGATCTTGAGCAAGCTTTAAACTGATCAGCAAGGGAACCAAAACCGGATCTGATCAGATTTTTCCATTAAATTTGATACGCCTTTTTGTTTCCGTCTTTCTTCTCTCTTTCTCTCACCCATCTGTTAAATGTGTGCTATTTTTGTATCTTTTGCTGCTCTGCTTCTATTCCCCCTCCCTTCCCTCCCACACACAACACAATCTCTCCACCATTTTGTGCTTTCATCTCCCTTTTTTGAACTCTCTCTCCAAATTCCCGCCTGACAAAAACAAATAAACAAACACACAAAATTCTCGCGTGCAAATTGTCTCTGTTCTGTCCAAATCCAACTAAAAAAAGCATTCGTCGTCATTTGCTGCATTATTTTTTGTTTACCTCCCCCCCCCCCTCTCCCGTCCGAAAAAATTGTCGCAAAATAACTTTTTTTTTTTTTTTTTTTGCTTTTTTAGAAATTGTTTATTATATTTTACATGTACTGTTTATTGTAGAAGCTTTGTTTGTGTATTGTCAATTCCGTGTCCCTCCCCCCCCCCCCCCTCCCCTCCCGTCACGTTAGTCAATTGGTTAGAGCACCCAAATCAAAAAACGATACCACAAATGTGAATCAATCATCACATTATAAATGATTTTGATATGGATAAACAAATTAAGTTTTAAAAAGTCCTTTGAATATTTATAAAAGTGAATGAATGAAACATTTCTCTTTGTGATAGGAAAAGGCTGCTGCATTTCAATGTGATTTTTTGACTAAAATTTCGTGCAAAGTCTTTTTGTTATTTTCAATTCTTAAACAATTTTGAATCCCCAAAAAATTATCTGCTAATGAATGTGCAATGCATCAGCGACGGGGCTTTATCTTTTCACGGTCCATTCCCCTCGTTTCTTCCGCCTTCTTGACGAACGGATGATCCATTTTTTGAAAATAATGGCACATTTGTTAACCGATTTTCTCAAAAAAGGTCATTTGTGTCTTTTTTTGAAAAACCCCAAAAAAAAGGGGGTCCATCCGCCAGTCCGTTGACCAATATGTGCTTGCACTGTTCCTTCTGTGGTGCCGTTGTGCCTGGGCATTGCTTCTCCAATTGTCTCAGTTCCTGCTGTGTGCTCATGCGCAACATTTCGACAAGTCGCTGCTGTTGGACGGGCGCCTGCGGGTCGGTGCCCTTCAGCGGGTCCTGCATGTTCTGCACCAATTTGAGCAGTGCCTGCTCCGCCTGCTGCACATTTGGCACTTGCGCAAAAGGCGAATTTGTTCCGTCCGTGCCAAAATCGTCGTCGCCGTTCTTCACAAAATAATTAGTGACCAATTAACACATCATTAGTGACAAATGAATACAACAATTAATGACTATTCATTTTCTGACCATGTAAAAGCGTTTCTCCTCCACTTCCTTAGCGTTGGAGTACATCAGCGTCTCTTCCGCATTCGCGCGCATTGCCGGAATTTGCTGGTTCCAGTCGTTCGAGTCCATCGCTTGCAAAGTGGCCGCAACGATGGTTTGCATGGCGGCACCGTAGTTTCCGATGGCACTCTTCGAGTTACGGTACAAATATTGGGAGCGCATTTCGCAGCCGTACAGCATGTACTGTTCGGTGGGCTCGCCTTGGATTTGGCAGCGAATTACAGTTGAACGGTCCAACTAAAGTGTTGCAAAACGAAAGTGTGTGCTGATGAGTCTCCATTTGCTAAGCCCAACTTCGTGCTCTTTCACTTCCTTCGGGTCGCACTTGGCACATGGATTCTGTGCTCCGTTTTGGTGTTGTCCGTTTCCGACCCCAGCAGAAGACGCAGTTGGCCAATGTCCATTCCCTGCCCATCACTTACTCCGCGAAAGTGGACCAAAACACCAAATTGGTGCGCGAGCCGCGGCAAATCCTCACCATCCACGACCCCAAATTGGAGAGACAACAGTACGAGCTGAACGCAGTCCAGGGCCAGCAGAACTTGGCAATGCCATTGCACTTCAGGGGTATATATTCATTCATTGGCACATTTTGAGCAAAAAAAACCCTTTGGGAATTGTTAAATGAATGTTCAGGGCATTACCATTGGCCAACCGAAGTGACCAGCTACGCACAGTTTGCCCAGCTTCTGATGGCAACAGAAAATGCGATGTCCATGCACTACGAGCCGAGTCGAGACAGTCCGCGCGAGGCCATCTTCCGCGTCACGGGCGAACACTTCCAAAAGATGGCACCGAACGAGCAGCCGGACGCCCAACTGCGCAACTTCTTTGCCCAACAGTTTGCCAGTGCGTACAGCTGTGATGGTGAGGAACAGTGTCAACAGCGGGGCGACTGTGAACAGTGCGAACAAATCAAACAACAACAGCAGGAGGACGCGCAGGAGTTGGAGCAGGACACACAGACGCGACAGCAGACGCTGCACAGGCAGGTCAAGATGAAACGACCACCGATCGGCAACGAGAATCAAAAATGGATCTGAACGCCCAACAAGCGTATGTGGTGATGCCAGAGACAGCCGAATCCATGGAGCAGCTGCAGGCACAGCCCAACCAGCCCAAGCAGTTCATTGCGCAGGCGAACGCGCAGTGGGGCCCGCAGGGGCAACAGCCCAAACAGCAGGTGAACATCCGAGTGCACGGCACGCAGGCGCACACGCAGCAAGTGCGAGCAGTACTGCATCTACAGCAGCAGGCCAAACAGCAGCTGATCAGCACGCAGCAGTTGCGCAACTTGCACCGTCGCAGTGCCTTTCTGAACAAATTCCAAATCGAGGCCATTTACTCGCTGAAGGCGAACGCGCAAAACGCGGTCAACCGCGTGTTGGAACTGCTCAAGTCGGCCTGCTTCTGGAACACTCAATCGCAACTGCTGAGCGGACAAAGCGCACAGAAAAACGGAAAGGTGCCAAAACATTTTGATCAAATTGTGTATGAAAATGTGATCAAAAAATCCACAGATCGCCGCCACAATTCTGATCGATCCGATCAATCAGACAAATGCCAACGTAACCATCCGTACGCCTGCGCAACAGTTGCGCATGGAGCAAGTCGAAGTTCCGTACAACGTGCGCCCTTTCGCTTTGATCCGTCAGCGGAGTGTCCAACAGACGCATTCGCTGGCCCAACTGTTCCACCAATTCAGCATCAAATACCGGCCCCAATGCACCGTTGACGGACGCAAAGTGAACACTTTCGGTGGGTCATTTTTTGTCGACCAAAAAGTGAACCCCTTTTTTGATTTGTGAATAATTCAGATGACTTCATCTACTCGGCTCCGCTCTCCTCCGATTGTTTTGCCGTATTGGCCAAAGACTGCGGCACGGAACAGCCCCAATTTGCCGTGCTGATGAAGAAGGTGCCGAACCAGCAACAGCAGAACAAGCAAACAGCTCAAAAAGCGGACAAGGTGAACGCACACATTCCCACCACAAAAAGTCCAAAATTGGACAATGGGACAAATTAATGGCAAATTGGGGGCAAATAATAGCAAAGAGAAGAAATGGCAAATTGGGAGGGGGGGGGGGGGGGGGACAAGCAATGGCAAATTTTGGGGAGGGGGGCGGCAAAGGGAGGAAATGGCAAATTGGGAGGGGGGGGAGACAAATAATGACAAATTGAGGGGAATGGCAAATTGGGGGCAAATAATGGCGAAGAAGGTGGAGAAGCAAGTGACGCGTACAAACAGCAAAAGGAACAGCAGTTGGGTCTGATCACTCACCAATCTGTCACCCATTTAGGTGCTGAAAGTGATCACGCCAGAACAGCAAAACGAATGCCATCCAAAGAAAAATGCCGGCATTCCAAGACAATTGGTGTGCAAAGTGAATGGACAACAAGTCACCGGCGACCAGCAGTGCAACGACAGTTTGTCGTCATGTGTGCAGTTCAACACCCCGCAGGGGGACGACGTGACCATTCAGACAGAGGCAATCGCAGTGCGTTTCAACGGTCGCAAGGCGTGGCTAAAGGTGTCGCAGGCATATAAGAACAGCCAATGCGGACTCTGCGGACACTACGACGACTCGGACGCCCAGGGGGAGGAGTTGAGAATGGCCAACGGACAAAGGGGTAATTAGAGCATTGTGCCAAAAGCAGTGAAAATGATGCCGAAAACTGTCATTCCTTTCCCCTTTTTTTTGTCTTTTCAGCTTCCGACTTGGCCCAATTCCATCGCTCTTTCGCTGTGGAAGATTCGGAGCAGTGCTCGCAACAAGTGCTGAACAACTTCTACAGCGAACAGAACAACGAGCAGGGCACGTACTACCAGCAGTACAACCAATTTGGCAAGGACGATGAAACGGACAATGCGCAGGGAAAGGAGGACAGTGAGAAGGAGCAATTCGACGGCCAATTCGAGTCGTCGGAACCGAACGACGATGCCCAAGTGAACGATGCCGACAATACCTTCGACATTTTCGGCACCAGCGGCCAACAACAACAACAACAGCAATGTTGCTGCTGTTGTGAGGACGAGGACAACGAGAACAGTCAATGCCAACAAAACTGCCAAAACAGTGACGAATGCCAAGGCAAATGCGACCAAAAGCAATGCCAACAGACACAGACATGGCCAACAGCAGCACAACAACTACAGCAGCCGTGCTGTTGTTGTTGCCAAGAGGACGAACAGTGCGAGCGGAACTGTCAGAAAGGGGGCCAATACGACGCGATTTGCCAAGGGAAATGTGCCGAACAACAGCAACAACAAGCGCAGTGGAAAGGTAATTTGTGGAGGCGGGGGGGGGGGGGGGGGGAGATGAAGCCATCGGCATTATTCAAATGCTAATCAATCACTGCCATTCCAGCTGTGTGGCCCATTCTGAAAACGAAAACCCACGAGCAGAACCACACGGTGTGCTTCTCCACCCGTCCGGTTAAGCAGTGTCCGCAGGGTGCGTACGCGTACATTCCGCTGATCGGCAACTACGGCAACGGCGATGAGCAACAGCAACAGCAGCAGAAGACCAGCAAGGTCAGCTTCGTGTGCATGGACCGGGCGGAGCCGGAGACGCGTCAGCTGTTGCGCTCGTTGCGACACGGACAGCGCGTAGTGAACGTAAACGCCGGCGGCGCCTCCTTCACGGGCATTGTGAGCGAACCGCAGCAGTGCTGGCGGAGCCGTTACTGACGGAAGAACGGAGGAAGGAAAGAATTGTATCATTTAATAGTTTAGAATAAAATATTTTATGAAATTATTCATCAGTCGGAAACAATAACGGCTGTAGCACTATGATCAGAAGCAACCCATGAACTTGTTGTCTGGGTCCGCAATACCAATTCGGAACTGGCAATACTATTGTTCGGAATTGAATCGGGCTTTAAAATCGCCTACTTTGATGAGTCTGTGAATAGTGCGAAAGAATAGTCTATTGAATTACTACCATTGCTGGTCCTCAAGATATGACCATGACTGTAAGACCAAATTTCTTGAAATTTTGAAAATTTAAAGAATTTGCCAAGAGCTATCGAATGATACTGTTCTGAGAGAAAAATTTATCAAACTGCGCCAAGTTGGGCGGTTCCCAACAAATATGCATTTGCATAGAAATTGCAGAACATTTTTTAGAAATAAGAACATTTTAAATTTCTAAGATTCGACCTCCCTAAATAAGAACAAATCTTAGAAATAAGAACATATGGGGGGGGGGGGGCACCGATGTTTGGGCGCCAGTTTTTGGGCGCCCACGTTTAGGCGCTCACGTTTAGGCGCCATTACTTATTTATTCTTCAATTTAAATAATGAAAACCATTTTTTAAAATTTGTCGGCAAAACGACTAATTTTGGCTTAGTCGGCAAAACGACAGCGCGCCGGTAAAACTTTGTCATGCACATGAAATGACGAAACGGGTCAGTTTGGCGTGGCCGTTTTGGCGTGGCCGTTTTGGCGTGGCCGTTTTGGCGTGGCCGTTTGGCGTGGCAGTTTTGGCGTGGCCGTTTTGGCGTCGTTGGTTTAATGGATATAACTTTTCTCAGAGTCAACGAGACTAGATATTCTTAGTATCTTTCGACAGTTCTTGGTAAGTCCTATAAGCCTACAAAATTTCAAAAAATTTGGTTAAGCTAAAAAAAATTTATGTTCAAAAAAGTACAAAAATTTGAGAATTTTGAAAATTTTCGAGTTTTTTGAAAGCAACTTTTTTTTAGCTTGACGAAATTTTTTGCAATTTTGTAAGCTATAGAGCTTACAAAGAGCTATCGAATCATATTAAGAAAATTAATTTTGGTTGTCTCTGAGAAAAGTTATATCCAACGACGCCAAAACGGCCACGCCAAAACTGCCACGCCAAAACGGCCTCGCCAAAGTGGCCACGCCAAACTGACCCCGACCGTGAAATGAGGATTTTTAGTTAAAAAAATTACGGACCCCTTTTTACTTTAAATGTTTTCAAAGCGTAACCCCTAGTTTTTTAGAAAACCTTATCTCTTAGTCTTTTGGAAAAAACAAAAGAAATTCGAAAGACTGGGGTTAGTAAAAATTAAGGTTAGCTTTTAAAAAAACCTAGGGGTTTTTTTTTTTTTATTTGGACCCGTAAACTGCAGTAGAGCCAAAATCACCACTTCTATTTTTCATTGCGCGTCTATAAAAGGAAAGGATTGTCTGTGTAATTAACTCATTTTTAACCCAAATATGCCTCATTTGGCTGGCAAAAGAAAAGCCTTATTTGGGGTCAAAAAACCTCATTTTGAATCACCACTTCTAATTTTCATTGCGCGTCAATAAAAGGAAAGGATTGTCTGGGTATTTAACTCATTTTTAATTCACAAATAATTTTTTGTTTCAAATTCGCTATATCAAATATAATAAGGGTTTTCTATTGGAACTTATCACTAAGTAATGTAGGTAATAATTGGATTTATTTTCTCCAGAAATTTCTTACGGCATACTAGAATTTACATTATACTTTGAATCATTTTTGTCAAAAAGTCTAGTCCCTCCCCCTCCCCTCCCTTTTATCTAACTTAAATATCACAATAAAAATAACATTTTCCAGAAACATAAGAAATTAATAAATATCTAATTGACTGTCAAATACCATCAAAATAATGGGTAAATATGGTTCATAGGGCCCAGACTCCAAATCGAACAAATTATATACCAATCGACTCCTCTCGGTCTGTAAAGTAAGAATCCGCAAAAAAAAATTGGCGGAAACCATTCCCTGAAGAGTTACAGACCCGGTACTGAAATGGCAAAATGGCTTGGGACTCAACCGTCCATTCTCCATAAATGCACCAAACAACAAATTTACTCAACAAAATGACCTCATTGAAGAGAAAAAACACAAAACAACTACTTCCACTTCACATTAATCTTCTTCAAAAATTTCTCCATCTTCCAAATCCGGTTCTTCATTATCGTTATCATCAGATTTGCCATAAATAAAAGCAGCCATTTTCAAAAATTCATCGGTGGCATCGATTTCTTTGGCACGAACCGCTTTCATAAACATATACCGAGCAAGGTTGCCCGGTACATGGGCTTTTACTCGCCCATGCGTTGAGAAAGACTCTTTAGCGTGACGCCAAGTGCTCTCAATTCTGTTGGTGTTGATTGTAGGGTCATCAGGGTCAACAAAATGGATTGAGTGGTTCACTTGGAGATGGTTGAAACCTTCCTCCGACAAACTTCTGTACGCCTTCCAACAATCACTGACAATGATGCTTCCTGGTAATATCCACTTTTTTATAAGTGGAATAAGAGTGGCGGCATCCCTTCAATTTTATTAGTCAGTCAGCAAATTTTATTTTTATCCCTACCTATGTTTCACTACTTCCATAAACACTCGTCCTGACTCCCTCTCAAGCCCCCCAAATACCCATACTCCCTCAACGGGGTGACCGCGCCAATATTTCTTTTTTCCAAATTTGCTTTCATCAATTTCCACGTGCCGATTTGGCCCGCCGACTTGTTTTGGGGATTCGACAAAAGCCCGCAAGCAAACTTCCCGGCAATATGAAGACCAATTAACGCAAGCACTATAATCCATTTGCAGTTCATGTACAATATCAATTAGTTTGTGTCCACGGCACCACATATGAGCAAAGCCGAGCATCTGAGTGATAAAAAACTAACTAGAGGCCGCGGAGCGGCCCGCCAATGGCGAGCATGCGGAGACGGAGCAAGTAGTGGGGCGCCCGAGCGAGCGGAGGGTTGCGAGCGCCTGGTTAAGGTCGGGCCGAAGGCCCGACCTCAGGCGCGAGCAACCCGGAGCGAGCGAGCGGCGCCCCACCTACTGGCCGCCGTAGTCGAGTGTGCGGTGTCTTGGCAAAAATTCAACTAACTTGGAACATTGACAAATTACTTCCGCCCCCAAAGCCTTCCATTTTTCCAAAAAAAGTGCCATCCCGAATGCTTCTTTTGGTGTCACATTGTACGTATGCAGCTTTTGCTTTCGGTTGATATTTTGCGCGACAGCGCCAAATGAATTTTTCAGCTGCAGCTTTATGCGAATGTATTTCCATAGGCGAATTGCAATTTGGACAAGGTTTATGTTTTGGGATTAATTTGAAATCGATTAGGAATTCAAGAATTTGTTCCGGATTTTTGGAGAGATCGTATAGCTGGATTAAATTGATCATTTTGGATGTTATTTAACTGATGTGAATGGCCAATTCCTTGTTGATGCCCCTTTAGTTCCGCCCTTTCCACCCCTTTAGCATTTTCCTCGGCCCAACCGATATTTGAAATCAACGGCGCATCGCAAATTTGCATTTTTTTTATCGTCTTTTGACCTTTTATATGAATGCAGCACATTTTAACCATTTTTGGTGCATTTATAGAGAATGGACGGTTGAGTCCCAAGCCATTTTGCCATTTCAGTACCGGGTCTGTAACTCTTCAGGGAATGGTTTCCGCCAATTTTTTTTTGCGGATTCTTACTTTACAGACCGAGAGGAGTCGATTGGTATATAATTTGTTCGATTTGGAGTCTGGGCCCTATGAACCATATTTTCCAATATTTTTTAGTGCGCGTGTTGTAGTGGGCATTTCTAAGCCTTTATTGAAAACGAAATTTCGAAAGCGAATTTTCGAGTAACCCGTTTTTTCGAATTCGGACAATGGAACTAAATGAAACCCTAAGACGAATTCGTCTCGCCTGATGTTCCCACTGGATTTTACATGCACAACTCGCGCTATACTTGCATTGGCGTTGTGGTGAGAATTTTTTGTTTAATTTGGTACACTCACTTCACTGTAATTGTTTTTTTCATTGCAGACTCATTATGGTCAACTGAACTATGGCCATTACTGCTCCTATGTGCGAAGGAAGGGAGAATTGGTTTTTTGCAACGACAGCAAAATCTTGGTAAATACCATCTATCCATATTTGATCAAAAAAATGCGCTTAATTTCTTTTTTTTTAGCACGTCGAAGGCAGAAATGTGGACATGCGAAATGCGTACATCATCTTCTACCAAAAAGTTGCTGCTTGATGATATGCATTGTCGCGCCCTTTGCCGTTTCCCATTGCCGCAGTCAATTGAATGGACAGAAAATGATGGCCGACCCCCCATAATTAATCCTCTTAAATTGTATATTATATTGTGCATATGTGAATACCCTAAATACATCACCAATATGTCTTGTATAAATAACACAATTGCTTCAACTGATAAACTCTGAGATTGTGACCCAAATTAAATTTTGCATTGTCATACACTCATTAGGGGGGGGGGGGAAGCGAACCGTCAAAATCGCTGACGTGGAATTAATACTTTTGCTAATTTGAGCTGTTCTAAATTTAACTGTGAACTTTTAATTATACAAATACAAGGGGCGAAGAAATTAAGAAAAGCTTTACTTTATAGACCGCTCAATACTTCTGTTAATTTTACTAAAAAAATCAGAAATATCGGCGTTAAGATGTGAAGCCTATTTATAGCATAAATTCATAACGGCTTGAATGTTTTTATGTCCTTTTCTGAAATTTTTATAGTCTTCGGCCGTTATCCGAATATAGGCCAGTTTCAACATTGAAGAAGGTTTCTCGTATTGTCGGTGTCCCTTGCATTTTGAATTTGACATTATTCGTTAAGCAAAAACTCAAAATATCGAAATTGCTTTAAAATAAGTACATAAAATTTAAATTTTTTAAAAATTATTGGGTACTGTCGAAATCAACCACTGTCGGGATCACTTACTGGCGAATTCACATACAGACAGCGAAAGATGGGCGAAATAGTTCACTGTCGAAATCACCTGGCACCGAACCATTTTTCCTTAATAAAATTTATGAAATTTCCAATTTTTTTTGAAGCGGCGCCTTACAGCATCGCCGGCTACTCAATCCTTATGATTTTTTTTAAACTAGACTCAAAGAATTGAATTTTTAAGGAAAATCTGTAAAAAATTTCATCCAAAATTTTCAGTTTTCCCGGCGGCGCCTAACGGTACCCCGTGGTTCAAATTCCATAAATTCACAATTTTTTTACAAATCTGCAAATTGGGTTCTGAATTTTGCCCAAAATAGCTTCGAAAAATCTCTGAAAGCGAAATTCTGCCAAAAAAAAAGAAAAGGAAAATCAGAATATAGTGAAATCTCTGACCCAAATTGTTATTTTTAACCCAATTTTGTAAAGATTTTTCTTTCGGCAAAATTTTTACAAATCGTTTCAAAAAATTTGGTCAAAAAATCCCGCGGATCGCGCCCAGCCCTGGTAAAGATCGAAATTTTGAAAAGATAAATCGAATTCAGTCGCACAAAAATTTACTCAGTCGCACAATAAATTTACATGATCATCTAATATTATCATTATTCATTTTGTTACGCCTTGCAATTAAATAAACGCCAATTCATCCTTTCACTCAGAAACAGCAGATATTACAGCGCAAGATTCAACGTCCATACCGTTGGAATTCCCTAAAAAAATGAATGTAAAAGAATAATCACAATACAAAAACAAATTTACCAGTCACGATTGTCCAGCGGGCAAACCTAAAATTTACACTTTTAGTTAATAAATTGTACAGAAAAAGTAAATAATGACCTGACGGGTTCGAAGCCAACGCGAAATGCAATGGAAGTGGAAGGCATGGTTGCACGCACCCCAAGCAACCGTACACTCCTCATTGGTAGAAGAAGCCTACAAAATAAACAAAAATTCGACTTTTTATATTCATTTACTACTTTTTTTAACATAATATTATCTTTCATATTCAAATAAAAAAAAAAAAATCTAAAAACGCATAACCGATTCTTTTGAAACGTTACTCATCCAAAATGTCATGAATATTTATGCGTGAAAATATGCATACGATGACAAATCTGATGTCATAATCGTGATCAGCGCAACTCAGAAGCGCATAAAACACATTTATAACCATTTTTTGTGGGGCCAGTCTTCTTAACTATTACTATTACCGAATATTCTTTTCGGCTTTTCTATCTCTGTCAGTTAATTTCACCCAAGGTTTGACTCAACCGAAGGAGCTAACACTTCATATTTTAAACACGAAAAGAATACAAACCTGGTTTGCCTGACATTCAATGCACAGTTCCTTAAGAAAAAAAAGTTAAGAACCTGGTTCTGTTGATTATACCATAATGTGGTTACGGCAGATAGCACAAGTATCGACAACAATGTCCCAAGCCCAAAGCGCAACTGCGTTCCATTTTTGATCTTAATGTTCATAAGATAAAGTTAAATGGTTTTTTATATGAACACTACCTCAAATCTCTTTTATTCTCTGTGTTTCCCTCAATTTGCACGTTAGCATCAGCCATTATCACTGAATTTTTAACTTGCTTTAATTCGGCTTCGGTATCATTATTTTGTATTTGATATATTTAAATTTCCATGACTAAATTTTTTCAAAAAACGGAATTCCGGACTAAAAACCTAGAAACCAATTAATTTCGGGAGAAGAAGAGGAGGAGATACATACCTAATTGCCGTAATTTAGACTTGGATCACTTTAAGGAATATAATTTTGAGCTCTTAAGAATTTTTAAAAAACAAGGCAAGGACCGGCGGTATCATAGGCGTTGACACGATAAATTTTCAGAATTATAGCGAACTATTTTAGGTTGAATATTAAAAAAAAAGATCCCGATGCCAAAAATTTGGCCATCATGGAGAAGGTAGATACCCCACAGTCTATGTTTGCTACTTCAGGTACTTCCACTGGTCAAATTAGGTATGCCCTCCAAATAACTTTAAGCAACAATTATTCTTTTAAAGACAACACAATTCAACAGTTTGCATATTTTTGATCTACGTCTACTAGATCTGTTCACTTTTGTGCTCAAAAATTGAAATTTTGGTACAGCATTTTTAGGGCAATTCGAGATGCGATTTTATGGCTTCTCATGCGATAACTAGGGTTGCAGAAAATATGGAAATCCATATTTTTTTCCTGAACTTGTACTGGAATGAAACGCACGAAAAACGTCTTTTTAGCTTGGTTTGAAGCTTCTAGGATAGTTTTTTAAATCCATATTTTCCATATTTTTCCATATTCGCGATTTATGTCCATATTCAATATTTGGTCCATATTTTGGCATTTTGCCCATATTTTATGCCCATATTTTGGAGTTTTTGGAAAATTTCATGAGAAAATGCAATAAAACGCCGAAAAATACGGGTGTACCTCAACTGCGGACCGACAACTGCGGACTGACAACTGCGGACCGACAACTGCGGACCAGCACAACTGCGGACCGACAACTGCGGACCGCACAACTGCGGACCGACAACTGCGGACCGCACAACTGCGGACCGACAACTGCGGACCAACGGAAAAATGCTCAACTGCGGACCAGCCTTATAAATTTTTTAAATTTTCAATATTATTCCAATTTTTAAAAATCTAACCACCCCTAGTTTTTCTGAAAAACTACCCCCCTTCGTTTTCGAAAAACTTAACGACCTTATTTTTTTCATAACCCAATTTATTCTTTAGAATCAAAGTATAACACAACGAGACAATAAAAAATTATTTATTACGGAGCACTTTATATATTTTTCCAAATATTTAACGTTGACCACTACTCAAAATTTTGGAATGTGAAAATAAGCGGCGTCTCGGCTCCCGAGCCCAATTATAACAACTTTGAACGATTCAATCCTCCTGTTCTTTTTAAGGTGCTGACGAGCAATAAAGGAAATTGAAGCAACTTTGGCTGTACCACCAAATTTCGAACTATTTATCATATCACCCTCACATCTACAAATTGCTACCAAAGAAGTGCCACTAAACTTAGCTGTTTTTGCTGGCCGACTGGAATTTACAATAAAACAGAGCGTAATGGACAGCAAAGATGAGTTAATAAAGTGATTTATAAAACAAAAATGAATTCATTCCATTTGTGCCACACCCACCAATTTAGGCATTCATCAACATTCTTCGCAAAGAAGAAATTGCTGGGTGCGAACGTCGTTCTATGTTTGCTGGACATGACACGGAAGAAAGACAAACAGTATTGCGAAGCTGACCTACGGATTCGTTGCAAAATTAACCGTTACCTCGAACAGACAGCCTCATAATGGTCATCTATACTTGGCTATTAATATTGATCCAGAAATTAGTAATTGATTCTCTCACATGATTTAAAATATTACTGAATAAACCGATGATTTTTTTTGTTTTTGTTCATTTTGTTTTATAAATTTATTCATTAATTGAACCGCAAAATTTATTTTTGGAAAAAAACTAAGGTTGACACACACAGAGTATCATTCGATAGCCCCAAGTGTTCTCTATAAGCCTACATATTTTTAAAAAAATTTGGCCCACCCAATAAAAAGTTATGTTTAAAAAAGTTCAAAAATTTCAAATTTCGGAAATTTTCTCGAATTTTTGAACGTTTTTGAACATAACTTTTTATTGGGTAGACCAAATTTTTTGAAATTATGCAGGCTTATAAAGCTTACCAAGAGCTATCGAATGGTAGTAATAATATTCAATTAGCTTTCTTTTGGACAAAGTTATGACCAACGACGCCAAAATGACCCCGACCGTGTATTTAAGTCATTTTAAGTTATAAAATCGAAAACTAAAATTTTTAAAATTTTCGACTTTTTGTTCGAAATTTTTTTTTTGATTTTAAGGCCAAAATCGAATTGACATTATGCTTTTTGGCTGAATTCCATGTATTTTAGTCATTTTAAGATGCAAAATCTAAATCTAAAATTTTAAAAATTTTCGACTTTTTGTTCGAATTCGGGTTAGGGGTTCGGATTTAGTCAAAATGGATGGCATATTCGTGATCAGCGACCCTTAAAAACCCTAGAAACAGGTTTAAAATTACTTTTTAAATTTAAAAAAAAAAAATTTTTTTTTGGTACCGTAACTGCAGAAGTACCGTCAATTGGTTAGAGCACCCAAATCAAAGTTTTGGCAATTGTTAAGATCATTGGTCCCTCAAAAAACAAGAAATAAAAGTCCAAAAAACACTTTTTAGGAGTTTTCGGGGTCGCTAATGATCTTCACAATTGCCAAAGTTTTTAGTTCGAGGTTTATTTTTTTTAAATGACATCAATCATTAAATTGGAGGCTTTGTCTGGTGTTCAAGATGATGGTCCTTTATGTTACCTTTTGCAGGTTTTTAATTTTTTGTTTTACATAAATATTGCATTTTTTTTAGGTCGACCAAGTATATTTTTTGCTTGATTGTGGCTGGGATGAGCAGTTTGACCTTGCGTACATTGAAGCCATCAAACTAAGGATACCGCAAATTAACGCTGTGCTCATCAGTTACGGCGATGTTCCGCACATCGGCGCATTGCCTTATCTGTTCAAAAATGGACTCAATTGTCCCGTCTATGCGACGGTGTTGATGAATTCTATTACTTGTATAAGCTTCTAACGATTTACAGGTCCCCGTATATAAAATGGGTCAACTTTTTCTCTATGATTGGATAAACGGACACATGAATGTTGAGGACTTTTTACTGTTTAATTTCGATGACATCGATTTGGCCTTCGAGAAAGTGCAACAAGTCAAATACAGTCAGACGGTGTACAGAATTGGCTCTCGCCTTTGCACACTCATTGCAATTTTTTTAAGATTTTGTTAAAAGGGGACAATGGTCTTCAAATTACACCGTTCCCTGCCGGCCACCACATTGGCGGAGCAATTTGGCGTATTACGAAAATGGGCGATGAAGAGGTTAGTTAACATTTGATGATGGATCTTTTGGCACGGCATTGGAAACTGTTTTAGATGTTTATGCTGTCGATTTTAACCACAAAAAGGAGAGACATCTCAACGGATGCACTTTTGACGGTTTTTTTTTTGTTCTTGAAAAATAATATAAGGGTTTTATTGTCTTAAAACCTCAGGAATTGGTAGGCCGAATTTACTTATCACCGATGCATTCAATGCACTTTACACCCAACCAAAGCAAAAAACAGCGAGATGAAAATTTGGTGTCAAAACTCCTTGCAACAGTTCGAGACGGAGGCGACGTTATGCTAGTGAGTTAAGGAGAAACAGCAAAGGACTTTTAAATCTGATACGTTCCCATTATTCACATACTGCGCTATTGTTGCTTTAAAAGTAAATTCAGGTCATTGATACGGCTGGACGAGTGCTTGAGATTGCCCATTTATTGGACCAACTTTGGCAAAAGTATTTTTCGTATTTTTGGCATAAATTAGCTTCTGTTTTGCTGCTCAGTAAAGAAGCTGGACTAATGACGTACAATTTGGTTATGCTAAGTGCAGTTGCGTCTTCTGTCATCGAATCGGCAAAATCGCAAGTCGAATGGATGTCCGACAAAATATTGCGAATTTTCGAGACGGGCAGACACAATCCGTTTCAGTTTAAACATGTCAAATTTGTCACACATTAACCGACCTGAACAGAGTTCGCTCACCAAAAGTATAATAATGTTTGCTGATACATTTTTTTAATTTACTATTTTGTCAAAGGTCGTTTGGTCAGTGGGTTGGACATGGAAAGTGGCTTTTCTCGTGAACTCTTTTTGGAATGGTGCACCGACACTAAAAACATGGTCATTGTCACAGGTTTGCCTCATTGACTGGTAATTTATCCTCCTAGTGTTTTTTACAGGTCGATCCGGGGACCGAACCCTCGCTTCTAAACTGATTAGAATCGCTGAGTCGAGAGAGGAAAAAAAGGGCGACCAACAACATGGTCACATTGGAAGTGAAGGTGAGTTGGTTTTATGCGCGAAAGAGTATGCGTTTTTACAAATTTCCTTCTTAGAGGAGAATTAAATTGGAGGGAGTCGAATTGGAGGCCCATTTGAGCAAGAAGAGAGAGAAGGAGCAAGAGGCGGCGAGGATCAGGTGACAATTGCCATTCCATCCTGACCGGGTTTAATCTCCCCACATTTATTAATTGAAGGCTTGAGACTGTTCGACGCAATGCCCGGCTCGAGAACGTCGAATCATCTGATGAATCGGATGACGAAGAAACATTAGCTGCTGTTGTTGCCTCCGTGACGGCAAGCGGGAAAATGGGAATTTGGCCAGCAAAAAGACAAGTAAAAATGGCCAAGTTTAAACCAATAATGACAGACTAAATTTTGTTTGCAGATGAGGAACAGAGGCGGGGCACAATGAGTGGAGTTGGAGGAATTCAGCCTATCACCACATCCAATTCTTACGACATAATGCGCCGATTTGAGCAGAATCAGCGTATTTCATTCTTCAAACAGGTACAAAGCAACGTTTTAATTTTGGACTCAAAATGCCTATGTTTAGAGCAAAAAACAGTTTCCGATGTTTCCTTATCAGGAAGAGAAGTCCCGGTTAGTCTCAAATGACTGACGGTCGAAATGAAATGGTCCTTTTCCCTCCCTTCAGTG
>JBDPZO010000344.1:15000-30422 GCA_039877585.1 Heterodera filipjevi | reverse complement strand
TCTTATTTCCAATTTTTATTTAGTTTACAAAAAGTGAAAAAAAAAACAACATTTTTTGAAATGAACGCACTAAAATTGAAATTGCTTTCCAAGAATATTTAAAGGTCAAGAAATTTTATGTTAATTAACCTTTGGAAAGTCTAATGGATTGAAACCCGGTATCAACGCGGGGATAGAAAAAACTTTAGTTTTCTTTGTTTTGGTATCTACCGTTTTTCGTAAATTCTTCAACTAACTGGTATTGGCATTGTTTCAGGGACACGACGCACAGTACGCTGAAAATATTGCCACACGGCCTTGATCTAAAACATGAGAAAGCATACGTTTAAAGCCCAAATAAATAATTTTTTATAGATTTTCGCGACCGAACCACCCCCTCCACCCCCCCCCCCCCCTTTCACCCTCTGCCAAAAAATTGATTTTTTTCTGTAAATAAAAATGAACAAAAAACGATAATGTAGGGCTGTCCTCCCCGGTTATTTTGGAATTTTTTTTAATTCTTTAAAAACCTGAAAACACCACCGTCTAGGCTTTTCGGGTCGCTGATAAATCCTAGTTAAGATTAAGCTGAAATTGCATTGCTTATATTAGGTTTATACTAAGATAATTTATAAACTGGTAGCTTGAAAAAGTTAAATGACGTGGTATCTCAACTGTGCCAGTGCCACTTTGTCCCGGACCTAATTTCAGTAGGTTCTTAATTTTCAAAATTGCAATTTAAATTCAGAAACCCCCCTTTCCAACAAAACTTTGCCTCCAATTTGACCATTAAGGTCGCTGACAGTCTTATTAACATAATTAAAGCACCAATTGAAATACTTAATTCTTCCTTTTGTTTTCTTTGCACTTTTTTGCATTCAGTTTATTATCTCATGAATTTGACGACGGTCGTAGGGCTCAATTCTTTCGCTTCCCAAAGTGAGCGGCAAGCCCACACTCAATGGCTTTCGACAGCTGTGGCAAAAAAATAATTTCTTTAAATATTTTTAAAAAATTGCAATAATATTTAAATATTTTTAGTATTTAAAAGTAGCTAAATTATTATTTTGGCTCTTATCATATTAGAGTTTTGCTGTTTTTTTTTTGGCAAAAGATAGTTTGAAGTACCAACAACAAGCCTTCGAGTCACAAATTAAAAAATTTTCAACTTTGATGAAAAAAGCTCCTATAGTTTTTTTTTCAATTAGAAGATTGAATGGTGAATATTGACAAGAAACATGAAATTGATTTTTTTTTTATTTTGAAATTATATATTTTTAACGGTGCAGAAAATTTTTAAAAAAGCTCGAAATTTCACAAAATTTTAAATTTTTTTCCTGATTATCTTGTTATATAATTTGGCTAAAATTTTTGAGTTATTTTTTGTATGGGGACAAAAACTGTACAATAATTTTTTTTTTGCCACTTCCCTAATTTTTGATCCTGATCGAAAAGATAAGAACCACTTCAAAATAAATATTTTGCTTAGTCATTTATAGGTATGTCCCCTGCACAATGCGCCCGAAACGGACAATCAATATTATTTACTTCCTGTTAAAAAAAAAGGAGCTGACATTGGTATTACAACACACTACAATAAACGCCCTTACATTATGCATCATGCAATGGGCAACAAAAAAAATAGGTAAATAATTTCATCACTGAATTGGTTATATTTTTCTCAAAACTATTATTTTTAATGAATTGCTACTAAATCAAATTTCGAGCCAGATAAACAATAACATCCTTCACCTGGCTAGGAGCAATTTAATGAAAAATTTGTATTTTTCCAACAACCATGAAATTTATATTTTTAAAGAAATTTCAAAAAAAACAAGTTACAAACAAAGAATTTATCTACAAAACAAAAAATTCTTAATGTCTAATGAAAAATTTGGACTTTTCTTATATGCAAATTTCGAAAAAACTACTAATTTAAAGATTTAAAAAAATGTTAAGCTTTAATTTATTATTAGCAATTTCTTAAAAAAACCTCTTTGTTTTCAGAACTAGACTTTTCTAACTTTGCATGCTGTAATTACTGAATTGAATAAGTGTGATAATTCTCTTTAATTGGATAACATTAGAATTTACCCCTCCTTCTTCAACCCAAATCACTTGGAGAAACAAAGTCCATTTAAAAATTTAATTGCCAGAAATTTTTTTCATACAACGGGTCTCATTCCCATATAAAAAACTTTATTCAAAAATAAGAACCGTTTTTTAAGAATTCCTATCATTTATTCCAAATTAACTCGAAACCTAAATTACTTTATTCGCCCGTTGATGTCGAGTTGAGGGAAGAGGGCGGATTTTCGAAATGCACCCAGCACCTGCTGGTAAACCAAAGGAGAACGATTTGACTGTTTCGTCAACTTTACCTTATTTCAGTTGATTTTTTTTTGCTGAACATGGGCGCGCCAATTAACGCTACTGACAATGACAACACACAGCGTAAAAACGCTGCGGCAGTGACGGCATAGTGAAAATTGTCCGTACTCTTGCTCAACCGTGGCGCAGACGTACATCACACGAATAACTTTGTGTGTGCATATTTGTAGATTTAATTAAAATGGTATTATATTACGCAATTTCAAAGTATTAAGAGTACACTGAACAGTATTACGAACAATTACTCGCGCGAAATTATGTTTGTATCCTACAACACTCTCTTAATAAGAAAAAACTCGGATAATTTAAGTAATAAAAACGAACCCTAATTCTTTGTTTTTCTGAAGGCCTCACAGCACTTCACATCGCTTCTTTTGAACATTTTTGAAATTTGCAAAATTTTGGTTATCGAGTACCATGCAAATGTGAATCCATCCAACTTGGGTGTACAAACGCCGTTGCATAATTCTGTAGTTGGAGGTCCACATTAATATTGGTAAGTATTTGGTGTAATATATAATTCGTTTAAATTTTTCGTAATAAACAAATGGAGTGACCAGAGTTTAGGGAATCCATTTGGACCCACTTCGTTTTCTATTTTGCACATCCCCAATTATATGGATTTCTTTCCAGATTCGAAAATTCAAAAGGTACTGACTTCAAAAAAATTAAATATTTTAAATGGAGAAATATAAGTCTTGCAGAAATAGCTTCCATTTTAAACAATCCTGTACATAAGTTATTTTTCAATTAAAAAATGTAAATGTGTTTTTTGACTGAAAATATGGTTTTGGAGCCCCAGGTAACCAAACAAATTATATCAATCGATTCATCTCGGCATGTTTAAGTAGAATGCGAAAAAATAATTGGCGGCCACCATTCCCTAAAGACTTACAGACACGGGACTGAAGTGCCCAGTTCCCAATTGCACACAGATGGCACTCAATTCGTTATCAGCGACACTTTTATTTTTGACAATTCCTAACTCCGTTAAAAACTCGAATTAAGTCGAAATTTTAACTTGTTGACTTTAGACCAAAAATGGACTTAAAACCAGAGCTCCCCATCGAAAATTTCCCGAAATAATACATCAGCTGGTCAAAATAAGTTTTTGGGGTCAAAAATACGTACATTTTTGGTTTGGAGCTTATCTTTTGCTTTTTTTTTTTTTAATCAAATCAGTACGCGCGACGGGAACCGCCCAGTTCGGCGCAGCTCAGTTCGGCGCAACTAGCAAAACTTTTTTAATTTTCGTTTCAAATTAAACAATTTAGGTATTATTCGAGGCTCTTGACTAGATCTATACAACCTGGTTAAATTTGAAAAAAAATTTGAAAATATATAAAAATTAATGGCCAAAAAACTCAAAAACCTGAACTTTTCTGCACAGTTTCGGCGCGACAAGGTCAAACTTTTTCTATATGGATGGATTTTTTGATTGTATGATACCGATTAATCAAGCACATATAGGGCTTTCTGAAGATATCCAATAATATTTGAATGGCAAACTTAGAAAAAGTTATGGCTTCTCAAAGTCGGCCGCGCCGAACTGAGCTGCGCCGAACTGAACCCGGACCCGCCGCTCGACATATTTCTCTCCCCACCAATTTTTTGAGCATTCCCCCCGGCTTTGAATGAGAAATGAAATTTGTGGTGTGCGACATTTGCGGCGCGCCACAGAAAAAATTGTAGAGTGACCTAAATCTAAAGCTTATTGATTTAAGAAGTTGTCTTTTTGCCACTACCTCTGTCAAGAAATTACATAATAAGGTTTAGGGCAGGGTAATAGTAGTGGCTGTCCACTCCCCCATTTTGAAAAAAAAAAAAATCAAATTTTGCTAAGTGAAAAAAAAAGTTTCGGCAGTTTTCGGGGCCGGCTGATCCACGATTATGTCATATCCATGTTGACCAATTCCGAGCCCGGTTTTTTCCTATTGCGTGCATTGGAACCGGTTTGGCGCAATAAATGTGAATTTTTTGAGGTAGTATTCGACTTTTTGTTCAATTCGGATCAGGGGTTATGAATTGGTCAAATAAGCGGCGACACCGAAAAGCTAAAATTTTGAGCTTTTGAACCCGAAATCGAACAAAAAGACGAAAAGTTTAATTTTTTCAAAAATCACAACTATTACTAAAAAATGTATGCAAAGCACTTTCAGCATTAGTCGAAAACAGGTGCGCAGAATTGTGATCATGGCCCCGAAAAACCCACGGGAATTTTTTCATCACTTTAAAATTTTTTTTTTTCAAAAAATCAGGGGGTCCAGCCCTAGTAATTACCGGACAATCTACCCCCCCCCCCCTCACCACCTGATGATAAAAGGAATCGGGCACATTTTTTCAAAATCCTCTCAATTTGGTGACTTCTTTTTTTGTGCTCTAAATCTGATGTTGGCATGAGATCTTTGTCAGTCGGGTACACTTTTTTATCCCCACTTTGCAGTTCACGCCCTCCACCAAAGCTAAAAAAAAAAGTTTTTTTTTCTATTTTATAAATTATTACAAACAAATTTGGTAAGAGTTTCAGTTTGTCCCCCCCTTTTTTCAAAAAAAAATTTTTATTTTTAAAGTTATAAAAAACATGTTCTAGGGGGTTTCGGGGTCACTGATCACGAATATGCTCATCCATTAGGTCCACTTCCAAACCCCCGGACCCGAATTCGAACAGAAGTCGAAACTCAAATTTTTTAAAAATTGATTTTTCGAACTTATAATTTTTAATACGAAAAAACTAAGAAAAAAGCTTAATTAAAATTATCTAAGGCTATTTTTATACCTTTTTTGACCTAAAAAAAAAAACAATTTTAAAAAATTTAAGTTTTCGACTTTCTGTTCGAATTCGTGTCCGGGTTTGGAATTGGACCTAATGGAGGTCATATTCGTGATCAGCGACCCCGAAAACCTCCTAGAACTGTTTTTTATGACTTTGAACATAGAAAATTGTTTTTTGAAAAATGCGGGGGACAAACTGAACTATTACCCAAAATTTCTGTTAATAAAATTTAAGGGGAAAATTACTGAGTGCAAGCTGTAGAGTTTTATTCAGCAAAAAGCAATATTCTTTTTATTCAGGCAAAAACCCGAACCCGTTATGCCAAGAACATTCTCGGAGTGCGTAAAAAAGGTACCAATTATGTTCGCTAATCATTTGCAATGTGTGCGTAAATGCGGCTGTCTCCGTGTTATTCGACTCATTGACCAGGGGCTGATTGCAGTTGCGTGTACGACCATTGGAATCGTCTTATTCAGCGAATTCTTCTCTCGCATTTTCTCAATCAAAAAGGGTCTGGCTTTTGGTTCGCCACTCTGTTCTTGACCTCGAATTATCTTGCTTTTGACATGGCCGGTGGGTTTAAATAATATAATTGAAAAAAATTTTTAAAATTTGTGATTCAAATAATTTTTTCATATAAACATTTTTAACTCTAGAAATGACTAAGCAAATATTTATTTTGAAGTGGTTCTTATCCTTTTCGATCAGCATCAAATTAGGGAAGTGCAAAAAAAAATTATTGTACAGTTTTTTCGTCCCATACAAAAATACCTCAAAATTTTAGCCAAATTATATAACAAGATATCAGAAAAAATTAAAATTTTGTGAAATTTCGAGCTTTTTTAAAAATTTTCGTGCACCGTTAAAATTATTAATTTCAAAAATAAAAAATAAATTTCATGTTTCTTTGTCACTTTTCACCATTCAATTTCTAATTGAAAAAAACCTATAGGAGCTTTTTCATCAAAGTTGAAATTTTTTATTTGTGACTCGAGGCTTTTTTGTGTACTTCAAATATCTATCTTTTTGCAAAAAAAAAAGCAAACTCTTAATATGATAAGAGCCAAATTATAATTTAGCTACTTTTAATACTAAAAATATTTAATATTTATTTTCATTTTTTAAAAATATTTAAAGAATTATTTTTTTGCACAGCTGTCGAGCCGAGTTGGGCTTTGCGCTCACTTTTGGGAAGCAAAGATTGAGCCCTACGACCGTCGTCAATTCATGAGATAATAAAACTGAATGCAAAAAGTGCAAAGAAACACCAAAGGAATAATTATTTCAATTGGTGCTTTTAATATGGTATAAACTGTCAGCGACTTAATGGTCAAATTGGAGGCAAGTTTTTGTTGGAAAGGGGGGTTTCTGAATTTAAATTGCAATTTTGAAAATTAAGAACCTACTGAAAATTAGGTCCGGGACAAAGTGCACTGGCACAGTTAGATCCCACGTCATTTAACTTTTTTCAAGCTACCAGTTTATAAATTATCTTAGTATAACCTAATAAAGCATGCAATTTTCAGCTTAATCTAATCACTTGATTTATCAGCGCCCCGAAAGCCCTAACGGGTGTTTTTCAGGTTTTTAAAGAATTAAAAAAATTCACAAAAACGGGGAGGACCAGCCTACTTAATTGTTTTTTTTTCTATTTTAACAGAAAAAATTCATTTTTTGGCAGAGGTGAAAGGGGGGGGGGAGGGGGTGGTTCGGTCGGAAATCTAAAAAATGCTTAAACTTTTTGTCTTTTTCCTCATTTTTAGATCAAGCATGGCCAATTTTCAGCGTCCTGCGTCGTGTCCCTAACAATGCCACTACCGTTGTGGAAGAATTACGAAAAACGGTGATACTAAAACAAAGAAACAAGGTTGTTCTATCCCTGCGTTTGATACCTGGGTTTCCAATTCCATTCAGATTTCCAAAGGTAATTACATAAATTTGCTCTTAGACGATTGAAAATTCATTCATGTAAGTTCAGTCTAGTTTAAAAAATGTCAGTCGTCAGTAGATCATGGCATTGTTTTTTGATGTTGTCCGTTGTTGCAAAACAAATAATGAAATTCCAATGTCCGAATACTCACTTGCCATTCATTTATTCTGCCGCGGCAATTTGTTCCTGTACCGATTTCTTTACTTTTGTTTCACACACTTATACCAATATATTGCCCCCAATATTCATCTCTGACTTATGATAAGAAGGAACACAAAAAAGGCGGAGCAGCTCGTTTCCCCCCCCCCCCGCCTTACCCCCCCCCCCCCTTCGTTTCCCCCCGAATTTTTTTGAAAAAGTTCTACTTTTTAAAAAATTTTCTCTAACAAATTATTAGGAAGTTTTTTTTCAGGCAGAAAATTTCAAGAAAAACTTAATATTTTGGAATTTTTTCAAAATTTTTCGAAAAATAGAAGTTTTTTTTTTAAATTTTCGGGGGGGAAACGAAGTGGGGGGGGGGGGAAACGAGGTGCACCCCCAAAAAGGTGGATGTTTAAATCTGAAATAGCATTTTTTAAAATGAAATTCAAGCATTTCTAAAAATTTGAATATTTGCCATCCATCCCTAATTTTTTTACGGTGTTTTATTATTGTAATTTTTACTTGAATTTAAATTTGCTTATTTTTTCAATTAGGTTATCACGCGGCATTAGTTGATGAAGTTCAGCAGTCAGTCAGTGGAAACAAAAAAGGAAGCAGCAAATCGTCGCAGAAAAAAGGCCAAAAAAATAAACAGTTTCACAATAATGGACAAAATGTGAAGCCGAAGAAGAGACAGGCTGTTGGAGTGATCACAATTGAAAATATAATTGAAGAAATTTTGCAATCTGAAATTGCTCCGGAACCAGGCATTCATTAGAATAATCCCCATCGTATTTATTTCCCCATTCATTCTCTCAAGCAAAAATATAATTGATGCAGTACTTACTTTATCAAATTTCACTTTACTTTTGTTTTTTTTATTCATTTGTATGCACTTTGTTTTTCATTGGTCATTTTTCACTGTTATCATTTTTTTTTTTGCTTTTTTATAGAAGTTATTTTATTTAAATTAATTTTTTTGCTTCATTGCACTTATTTGTTTGTAATAACAATGGCAATTTCTTCCAATTTTAGCAATTTTAGGAATTTTCTTATTTCTTTAGAAAGAAATTAGACATTTCTTTCAATTCAGGAATTTCCTGGCCCCCTCCCGGCGCCATAGGGGATCATAAGTACCAGGGGAGGGACGCGGACGAAAAAATCTCGCGAATCGCTGTTCAAATTTGCCGCGATCGCGGAAAAAAACGCCGCGAATCGCGGTCGCGGATTTTTAGCAAAAAACTCGCTTCAAAAATAAGGCTTAGGCTTAGGCTTAGGCTTAGGCTTAGGCTTAGGCTTAGGCTTAGGCTTAGGCTTAGGCTTAGGCTTAGGCTTAGGCTTAGGCTTAGGCTTAGGCTTAGGCTTAGGCTTAGGCTTAGGCTTAGGCTTAGGCTTAGGCTTAGGCTTAGGCTTAGGCTTAGGCTTAGGCTTAGGCTTAGGCTTAGGCTTAGGCTTAGGCTTAGGCTTAGGCTTAGGCTTAGGCTTAGGCTTAGGCTTAGGCTTAGGCTTAGGCTTAGGCTTAGGCTTAGGCTTAGGCTTAGGCTTAGGCTTAGGCTTAGGCTTAGGCTTAGGCTTAGGCTTAGGCTTAGGCTTAGGCTTAGGCTTAGGCTTAGGCTTAGGCTTAGGCTTAGGCTTAGGCTTAGGCTTAGGCTTAGGCTTAGGCTTAGGCTTAGGCTTAGGCTTAGGCTTAGGCTTAGGCTTAGGCTTAGGCTTAGGCTTAGGCTTAGGCTTAGGCTTAGGCTTAGGCTTAGGCTTAGGCTTAGCTTAGGCTTAGGCTTAGGCTTAGGCTTAGGCTTAGGCTTAGGCTTAGGCTTAGGCTTAGGCTTAGGCTTAGGCTTAGGGGAGCTAGAGCAAAGGCTTGCGCGCGCGCAAGCCTGTGTCTAGCTCTGCGCGGACTACGGTCGCGTGGCCTTCGGCCCCGCTACCTGCGTCCACGCAAGCCCCTTCGTGCCTCCGGCACTCAGGGCGCCTAACCCTAAGATTAAGTCTAGGCCTAAGCCTAAGTCTAAGTCCTAAGCCCTGGTGCATACGCCTCACGTGCACAGCAGGCGGGCCGCTTCGCGGCCCGGTTGTTCCGGGGTTCGCTAGACATGTGCTTGTGCTTCGCACAAGCCCATGTCTAGCTCACTCGCGACCTCTGGTCGCGAAGCACCACCGCGCCATCGGCGCGCTGGTGGTGCTTTTTTGCCTGGCAAGCAAAATGTTGGTCTCCTGGAGAAACTCTTCAGCTCCCCTTCTGCCGAGGAGGCGGAGTAGCCAACGTATGGAACTGGCAATTATTTACTATTTCATCTTAAAGCTGTATGTTTAGTAGCTCACTCGCGACCTGCGGTCGCGACGGCACCATAGGTGCGTGGCTTGTGGCTGGGGGTTCGCTAGACATGGGCTGTGCTTCGCACAAGCCCATGTTTAGCTCACTCGCGACCTATAACAATAAAAATACATTGTGATAATAAAAAGTGATGTGATAATAAGGTATAAACAACATATAGATGCGTGGCTTGTGGCTGAGGGTTCGCTAGACATGGGCTTGTGCTTCGCACAAGCCCATGTTTAGCTCACTCGCGACCTGCGGTCGCGACGGCGCCATAGGTGCGTGGCTTGTGGCTGGGGGTTCGCTAGACATGGGCTTGTGCTTCGCACAAGCCCATGTCTAGCTCACACGCGACCTGCGGTCGCGACGGCACCATAGGTGCGTGGCTGGTGGCTGGTATAGAAGAGATAGAGAAAAGTTAAGACTATAACAACAAAAAAATAATTTGATAATAAGAATGTGAACGTGATAATAAGGTATAAACAAGCTTATCTAGGTGGATGGATGTTATAGAAGAGATAAAGTATTTTAGCAAGATGATAACAACAATAAATAGGATTTGATAATAAGAAAGTGAACGTGATAATAAGGACTAAATTAGCTTATATGTGTGTGGATGGGTGTTATAGAAGAGATAGAGAAAATTTAAGACTATAACAACAAAAAAATACATTGTGATAATAAGAAAGTGATGTGATAATAAGGTATAAACAAACATAGGTGCGTGGCTTGTGGCTGGGGGTTCGCTAGACATGGGCTTGTGCTTCGCACAAGCCCATGTTTAGCTCACTCGCGACCTGCGGTCGCGACGGCGCCATAGGTGCGTGGCTTGTGGCTGGGGGTTCGCTAGACATGGGCTTGTGCTTCGCACAAGCCCATGTTTAGCTCACTCGCGACCTGCGGTCGCGACGGCGCCATAGGTGCGTGGCTTGTGGCTGGGGGTTCGCTAGACATGGGCTTGTGCTTCGCACAAGCCCATGTCTAGCTCACACGCGACCTGCGGTCGCGACGGCACCATAGGTGCGTGGCTGGTGGCTGGTATAGAAGAGATAGAGAAAAGTTAAGACTATAACAACAAAAAAATAATTTGATAATAAGAATGTGAACGTGATAATAAGGTATAAACAAGCTTATCTAGGTGGATGGATGTTATAGAAGAGATAAAGTATTTTAGCAAGATGATAACAACAATAAATAGGATTTGATAATAAGAAAGTGAACGTGATAATAAGGACTAAATTAGCTTATATGTGTGTGGATGGGTGTTATAGAAGAGATAGAGAAAATTTAAGACTATAACAACAAAAAAATACATTGTGATAATAAGAAAGTGATGTGATAATAAGGTATAAACAAACATAGGTGCGTGGCTTGTGGCTGGGGGTTCGCTAGACATGGGCTTGTGCTTCGCACAAGCCCATGTTTAGCTCACTCGCGACCTATAACAACAAAAAAATAATTTGATAATAAGAATATGAACGTGATAATAAGATATAAACAAGCATATATGTGTGTGGATGGATGTTATAGAAGAGATAAAGTATTTTAGCATTTGATAACAATAAAAATACATTGTGATAATAAGAAAGTGATGTGATAATAAGGTATAAACAAACATAGGTGCGTGGCTTGTGGCTGGGGGTTCGCTAGACATGGGCTTGTGCTTCGCACAAGCCCATGTTTAGCTCACACGCGACCTGCGGTCGCGACGGCACCATAGGTGCGTGGCTGGTGGCTGGGGGTTCATATAGAAGAGATTGAATAATAATTTTTAAAATGATAACAACATAACTAAAAATTGATAATAAGAAAGTGATGTGATACAAATTTGATAATAAGAAAGTGAACGTGATAATAAGGACTAAATTAGCTTATATGTGTGTGGATGGGTGTTATAGAAGAGATAGAGAAAATTTAAGACTATAACAACAAAAAAATACATTGTGATAATAAGAAAGTGATGTGATAATAAGGTATAAACAAACATAGGTGCGTGGCTTGTGGCTGGGGGTTCGCTAGACATGGGCTGTGCTTCGCACAAGCCCATGTTTAGCTCACTCGCGACCTATAACAACAAAAAAATAATTTGATAATAAGAATGTGAACGTGATAATAAGGTATAAACAAGCATATATGTGTGTGGATGGATGTTATAGAAGAGATAAAGTATTTTAGCATTTGATAACAATAAAAATACATTGTGATAATAAGAAAGTGATGTGATAATAAGGTATAAACAAACATAGGTGCGTGGCTTGTGGCTGGGGGTTCGCTAGACATGGGCTTGTGCTTCGCACAAGCCCATGTTTAGCTCACACGCGACCTGCGGTCGCAACGGCACCATAGATGCGTGGCTTGTGGCTGGGGGTTCGCTAGACATGGGCTTGTGCTTCGCACAAGCCCATGTCTAGCTCACACGCGACCTGCGGTCGCGACGGCACCATAGGTGCGTGGCTGGTGGCTGGGGGTTCATATAGAAGAGATTGAATAATAATTTTTAAGATGATAACAACATAACTAAAAATTGATAATAAGAAAGTGATGTGATACAAATTTGATAATAAGTAAGTGAACGTGATAATAAGGAATAAATTAGCTTATATGTGTGTGGATGGGTGTTATAGAAGATATAGAGATAAGTTAAGACTATAACAGCAAAAAAATAATTTGATAATAAGAAAGTGATGTGATAATAAGGTATAAACAAGCTTATCTAGGTGGATGGATGTTATAGAAGAGATTGAATAATAATTTTTAAGATGATAACAACAATAAATAGGATTTGATAATAAGAAAGTTCATATGATTGAACGTGATAATAAGGAATAAATTAGCTTATATGTGTGTGGATGGGTGTTATAGAAGATATAGAGATAAGTTAAGACTATAACAGCAAAAAATAATTTGATAATAAGAAAGTGATGTGATAATAAGGTATAAACAAGCTTATCTAGGTGGATGGATGTTATAGAAGAGATTGAATAATAATTTTTAAGATGATAACAACAATAAATAGGATTTGATAATAAGAAAGTTCATATGATAATAAGGACTAAATTAGCTTATATGTGTGTGGAAGGGTGTTATAGAAGAGATAGAGAAAATTTAAGACTATAACAACAAAAAAATACATTGTGATAATAAGAAAGTGATGTGATAATAAGGTATAAACAAACATAGGTGCGTGGCTTGGGGCTGGGCGTTCGCTAGACATGGGCTTGTGCTTCGCACAAGCCCATGTTTAGCTCACTCGCGACCTATAACAACAAAAAAATACATTGTGATAATAAGAAAGTGACGTGATAATAAGGTATAAACAAACATAGGTGCGTGGCTTGGGGCTGGGGGTTCGCTAGACATGGGCTTGTGCTTCGCACAAGCCCATGTCTAGCTCACTCGCGACCTGCGGTCGCGACGGCACCATAGGTGCGTGGCTTGTGGCTGGGGGTTCGCTAGACATGGGCTTGTGCTTCGCACAAGCCCATGTTTAGCTCACTCGCGACCTATAACAACAAAAAAATACATTGTGATAATAAGAATGTGAACGTGATAATAAGGTATAAACAAGCTTAGGTATAAACAAGCTTATCTAGGTGGATGGATGTTATAGAAGAGATTGAATAATAATTTTTAAGATGATAACAACAATAAATAGGATTTGATAATAAGGAAGTTCATATGATAATAAGATATAAACAAGCATATATGTGTGTGGATGGATGTTATAGAAGAGATAAAGTATTTTAGCATTTGATAACAATAAAAATACATTGTGATAATAAGAAAGTGACGTGATAATAAGGTATAAACAAACATAGGTGCGTGGCTTGTGGCTAGGGGTTCGCTAGACATGGGCTGTGCTTCGCACAAGCCCATGTTTAGCTCACTCGCGACCTATAACAACAAAAAAATAATTTGATAATAAGAATGTGAACGTGATAATAAGGTATAAACAAGCTTATCTAGGTGGATGGGTGTTAAAGAAGAGATAGAGAAAAGTTAAGACTATAACAACAAAAAAATACATTGTGATAATAAGAAAGTGATGTGATAATAAGGTATAAACAAACATAGGTGCGTGGCTTGGGGCTGGGCGTTCGCTAGACATGGGCTTGTGCTTCGCACAAGCCCATGTTTAGCTCACTCGCGACCTATAACAACAAAAAATACATTGTGATAATAAGAATATGAACGTGATAATAAGATATAAACAAGCATATATGTGTGTGGATGGATGTTATAGAAGAGATAAAGTATTTTAGCATTTGATAACAATAAAAATACATTGTGATAATAAGAAAGTGATGTGATAATAAGGTATAAACAAATATAGATGCGTGGCTTGCGGCTGGGGGTTCGCTAGACATGGGCTTGTGCTTCGCACAAGCCCATGTCTAGCTCACTCGCGACCTGCGGTCGCGACGGCACCATAGATGCGTGGCTTGTGGCTGAGGGTTCGCTAGACATGGGCTTGTGCTTCGCACAAGCCCATGTTTAGCTCACTCGCGACCCGCGGTCGCGACGCACACACACATGCGTGTGTTTTTTATCCATTAAATTTTAAACATCTTACCTTTGGCGGCCGAAAAGGCATCGGCGGGTGTTCGTCGTCAATCCGAGCCTGAAAAATTAGCCAAAAGTAAAGGCACAAAATTTTTATTAAACTTTTCTTGAAAATTCACCAAGGCATCAGATGGCGTGTCCACCATCATGCAAAGATTTGTTGTGGATGAGGTCATCGCACAGCTCTTCAAAAACGTTCGTGAGTGAAGTTCGTATAGAAGTCGACGACGACAATTGATGCCGTCAAAGAGCGAAGAATGAATCTATTTCGATTCTGAAATAGAAGAAAAAATTCTATAGGAGTGAGGCAACAACAATGACAAGACTGCTGCTGAACTTAGCCCCAGAGAATCTTTTTTGAATTCCATACCGGTTTCGTGACGATCAAATAAGGGGGGGGGTCACAAATATGGTAAAATTGAGTAATTTTACCAAAAGATGGGCGAACCTTTCTTTGTAGCAAGCTGCGCCATGGCCACACTCATGATTGCGGCGGCGGTGTACGCCAGAACGATCCAGTTGAGGAAAGAGCAGCAGCAGCGGCTTCTGTTTGGCGGCAAATTCAATGCACACAACTGAAAAAAGTAAAAAATAATGGGTGTTTAAATTTCGATTTTTAAAATAGAAAACGGCTCCGTTCCTGGAATACAACACACAATGAATGTGGTAAGAAAAGGAAGAAAGGGAGAGGGGGGGTGGAATGGAAGAACAATTAAAAGAAACGAAAATGTTATTATGTACCTGCGTGGCCACACTCATGATTGCGGCGGCGGTGTACGCCAGAACGATCCAGTTGAGGAAAGAGCAGCAGCAGCAGCGGCTTCTGTTTGGCGGCAAATTCAATGCACACAACTGAAAAAAGTAAAAAATAATGGGTGTTTAAATTTCGATTTTTAAAATAGAAAACGGCTCCGTTCCTGGAATACAACACACAATGAATGTGGTAAGAAAAGTAAAGAGGGAGGGGGGGGGGATGGAAGAACAATTAAAAAGAAACAAAAATGTTATTATGCACCGAAGGACTGAGTTTAACAAATTGAAAATTAACAACTGCTTATTGTACAAAATACAAAAATAGAATACCTATGTCAATAGTATATTTAGGTGTAATAATAATAAAAATAAAATAATAATAGTTCGTCGTTTGTTGTTATTATTTTCTATTATAAATTTGTAAAATAAAATATACAAAGTGGTGTTGTTGTTGTTGTTGTTGTTGTAAAAATATCATTGTGTATTTGAAATATAAATTTAAAAATAAGCCTATGCTTCGACCCCTCCCCCAACAGAACCAGTAACCAAGTGTTCAAAAAAGTTCAAAGCACCAAGAG
>JBDPZO010000344.1:0-7500 GCA_039877585.1 Heterodera filipjevi | reverse complement strand
GTTTAGGCTAAGCCTCAGGGTTAGGCTAAGCCTCAGGTTAGGCTAAGCCTCAGGGTTTAGCTAAGCCTCAGGGTTTAGGCTAAGCCTCAGGGTTTAGGCTAAGCCTCAGGGTTTAGGCTAAGCCTCAGGGTTAGGCTAAGCCTCAGGGTTTAGGCTAAGCCTCAGGGTTTAGGCTAAGCCTCCAGGGTTTAGGCTAAGCCTCAGGGTTTAGGCTAAGCCTCAGGGTTTAGGCTAAGCCTCAGGGTTTAGGCTAAGCCTCAGGGTTTAGGCTAAGCCTCAGGGTTTAGGCTAAGCCTCAGGGTTTAGGCTAAGCCTCAGGGTTAGGCTTCGGCTTAGGCTTAGGCTTAGGCTTAGGCTTAGGCTTAGGCTTAGGCTAGCTTAGGCTTAGGCTTAGGCTTAGGCTTAGGCTTAGGCTTAGGCTTAGGCTTAGGCTAGGCTTAGGCTTAGGCTTAGGCTTAGGCTTAGGCTTAGGCTTAGCTTAGGCTTGGCTTAGGCTTAGGCTTAGGCTTAGGCTTAGGCTTAGGCTTAGGCTTAGGCTTGGCTTAGGCTTAGGCTTAGGCTTAGCTTAGGCTTAGGCTTAGGCTTAGGCTTAGGCTTAGGCTTATGCTTAGGCTTAGGCGTAGGCTTAGGCTTGGCTTAGGCTAGGCTTAGGCTTAGGCTTAGGCTTAGGCTTAGGCTAGGCTTAGGCTTAGGCTTAGGCTTAGGCTTAGGCTTAGCTTAGGCTTAGGCTTAGGCTTAGGCTTAGGCTTAGGCTTAGGCTTAGGCTTAGGCTTAGGCTTAGGCTTAGGCTTAGGCTTAGGCTTAGCTTAGGCTAGGCTTAGGCTTAGGCTTAGGCTTAGGCTTAGGCTTAGGCTTAGGCTTAGGCTTAGGCTTAGCTTAGGCTTAGCTTAGGCTTAGGCTTAGGCTTAGGCTTAGGCTTAGGCTTAGGCTTAGGCTTAGGCTAGGCTAGGCTTAGGCTTAGGCTTAGGCTTAGCTAGGCTTAGGCTTAGGCTTAGGCTTAGGCTTAGGCTTAGGCTTAGCCTAAACCCTGAGGCTTAGGCTTAGGCTGCTTAGGCTTAGGATTAGGCTTAGGCTTGGCTAGGCTTAGGCTTAGCCTAAACCCTGAGGCTTAGCCTAAACCCTGAGGCTTAGGCTTAGGCTTCGGCTTAGGCTTAGGCTTAGGCTTAGCCTAAACCCTGAGGCTTAGGCTTAGGCTAGGCTTAGGCTTAGCCTAAACCCTGAGGCTTAGCCTAAACCCTGAGGCTTAGCCTAAACCCTGAGGCTTAGGCTTAGGCTTAGGCTTAGCTAGGCTTAGGCTTGCTTAGGCTTAGGTTAGCTTAGGCTTGGCTTAGGCTTAGCTTAGGCTTAGGCTAGCTTAGGCTTAGCCTAAACCCTGAGGCTTAGCCTAAACCCTGAGGCTTAGGCTTAGCTTAGGCTTAGGTAGGCTTAGGCTTAGGCTTAGGCTAGCTTAGGCTTAGGCTTGCTTAGGCTTAGGATAGGCTTAGGCTTAGCTAGGCTTAGGCTTGCTTAGGCTTAGGCTTAGGATTAGGCTTAGGCTTAGGTAGGCTTAGGCTTAGGATTAGGCTTAGGCTAGGCTTAGGCTTCTTAGGCTTAGGCTTAGGCTTAGGCTAGCTTAGGCTTAGGCTAGCTTAGGCTTAGGTTAGGCTAGGCTTAGCTTAGGCTTAGGCTTGGCTTAGGCTTAGGCTTAGGCTTAGCTAGGCTTAGGCTTAGGCTTAGCCTAAACCCTGAGGCTTAGGCTTAGGCTAGCTTAGGCTTAGCCTAAACCCTGAGGCTTAGCCTAAACCCTGAGGCTTAGCCTAAACCCTGAGGCTTAGCCTAAACCCTGAGGCTTAGCCTAAACCCTGAGGCTTAGGCTTAGGCTTGGCTTAGGCTTAGCCTAAACCCTGAGGCTTAGCCTAAACCCTGAGGCTTAGCCTAAACCCTGAGGCTTAGCCTAAACCCTGAGGCTTAGCCTAAACCCTGAGGCTTAGCCTAAACCCTGAGGCTTAGCCTAAACCCTGAGGCTTAGGCTTAGCCTAAACCCTGAGGCTTAGCCTAAACCCTGAGGCTTAGCCTAAACCCTGAGGCTTAGCCTAAACCCTGAGGCTTAGCCTAAACCCTGAGGCTTAGCCTAAACCCTGAGGCTTAGCCTAAACCCTGAGGCTTAGCCTAAACCCTGAGGCTTAGGCTTAGGCTTGCTTAGGCTTAGGATAGGCTTAGGCTTAGGCTTAGGCTTAGGCTTCGGCTTAGGCTTAGCCTAAACCCTGAGGCTTAGGCTTAGGCTTCGGCTTAGGCTTAGGCTTATGCTTAGGCTTAGGCTTAGGCTTAGGGCGTACTTAGGGGCTAAGGCTTAGGCCTTAGGCTTGGCTTAGGCCTTTATGGCTAGGCTTAGGCTTAGGCTTGTCTTAGGCTTAGCTTAGGCTTAGGCTTACTTAGGCTTAGGCTTATGCTTAGGCTTTAGGCTTAGGCTTCAGGGCCTTAGGCTTAGGCTTAGGCTTAGGGCTTAGGCTTAGCTTAGGCTTAGGCTTAGGCTTAGGCTTAGGCTTAGGCTTAGGAGGCTTAGGCCTTCAGAGCTTAGGCTTAGGCTTAGGCCTTAGGCCTTAGGCGTAGGCTTAGGGCTTAGGCTTAGGCTTAGGCTTGGCTAGGCTTAGGCTTAGGCTTAGGCTTAGGCTTAGTACTAGGCCTAGGCTTTAGCTTAGGCTTAAGGCTTACGGCTTAGGCTTAGGCTTAGGCTTTAGGCTTCAGCTTAGGCTTAGGCTTAGGCTTTTAGGCTGGGGGAGGCTTAGGCTTCGGCTTAGGCTTGGCTTAGGCTTAGGCTTAGGCTTAGGCTTAGCTTAGCTTCGCTTAGGCTTAGGCCTTGGCTTAGGCTTCGGCCTTAGCTTTAGGCTTAGGCTTAGGCTTAGGCTTAGGCTTAGGGCTTAAGTCTTAGGCTTAGGCTTACAGCTTAGGCTTAGGCTTAGGCTTTAGGCTTAGGTCCTTAGGCTTAGGCTTAGGCTTATGCCTTTAGGCTTAGGAAGCGGGGGGGGGGGGGGGGGGGGGGGAAACAGGAGGGGGAAAAGTGCTTAGGCTTAGGCTTAGGCTTAGGCTTAGGCTTAGGCTTAGGCTTAGGCCTTATGCTTAGGCTTTAGGCTTAGGCTTAGTCTTGGCTTAGGCTTAGGCTTAGGCTTAGGCTTAGGCTTAGGCTTAGGCTTAGTCTTAGGCTTTAGGCTTAGGCTTAGGCCTTAGGCTTAGTCTTCGCTTAGGCTTAGGCTTAGGCTTCGGCTTGGCTTAGGCTTAGGCTTAGGCTTAGCTTAGGTTAGCTTATCTTAGGCTTTAGGCTTGGCTTAGGCTTAGGCTTAGGCGTAGGCTTAGTCTTGGCCCTTAGGCTTAGGCTATGCTTAGGCTTAGGCGTAGGCTTAGGCTTCGGCTTAGCTTAGGCTTAGGCTTAGGCTTAGGCTTAGGGCTTAGGCTAGGCTTAGCTTAGGCTTAGGCTTAGGCTTAGGCTTAGGCTTAGGCTTAGGCTTAGGCTTAGGCTTAGGCTTAGGGCTTAGGCTAGGCTTAGGCTTAGCTTAGGCTTTAGGCTTTAGGCTTAGGCTTAGGCTTAGGCTTAGTCGTAGGCTTAGGCTTAGGCTTAGGCTAGGGCTTAGGCTTAGGCTTAGGTTAGGCTTAGGCTTAGGCTTAGGCTTATTCTTAGCTTAGGCTTAGGCTTATGCTTAGGCTTAGGCTTAGGCTTAGCCGTAAGCGTGAGGCTTAGGCTTAGGCTTGGCTTAGGCTTCGGCTTAGGCTTAGTGCTTAGGCTTCGGCTTATGCTTAGGCTTAGGTTTAGGCTTAGGCTTAGGCTAGGCTTAGCTTAGCTTAGGCTTAGCTTAGGCTGAGGCCTTAGGCTTAGGCTTCGGCTTAGGCTTAGGCGTAGGCTAGGCTTTAGGCTTATGCTTAGGCTAGGCTTAGGCGTTTGGCTTAGGCTTAGGCTTAGGCTTAGGCTAGGGCTTAGGCTTAGCTTAGCTTAGGCTTAGTCTTTGGCTTAGGCTTAGGCTTAGGCTTAGGCTTAGGCTTATGCTTTAGGCTAGGCTTAGGCTTCGGCTTAGGGCTAGGCTTTAGGCTTAGGCTTAGGCTTGCTTAGGCTTTAGGCGTAGGCCTTAGGCTAGGCTATGGCATTAGGCTTAGGCTTTAGGCTTATGCTTAGGCTTAGGGCTTAGGCTTAGGCTTAGGGCTTAGGATTAGGCTTATGCTTAGACTTAGGCTTAGGCTTAGGCTTAGGCACTTGCTATAGGCTTAGGCTTTAGGGCTCGGCTTAAGGGCTTAGGCTTCGGCTTAGGCTAGACTTAGGCTTAAGGCCTTAGGCTTAGGCTTAAGGATAGGCTTAGGCTTAGGCTTAGGCGTTAGGCCTTAGGCTAGCTTTAGGCTTAGGCTTAGTCTTAGCTTAGGCTTAGGCTTAGGCTTAGGCTTGGCTTTTTCGCTTAGGCTTAGGCTTAGGCTAGGCTTAGCTTAGCTTAGGCTTAGGCTAGGCTTAGGCTTGAGCTTTAATGGACTCTCCTTAGCTTAGGCTTAAGTCGAATCAAATAGGTACGCTATAGTAGTTAGAGCCTTCAGTGCTGAGGCGTGTACACCGTAAGAGGCGTTAGGCTTAGTGCTTCGGGCTATATGGCTTTGAGCCTTAGGGGGACGTTGAGGGTGGCGTCAGCCTTAGGGGCGATAATAGGGTTGTCTTATGGGCTTGGTGCTTAGCTTCGGTCGCTTGTGGTGCTGACAGGGCGTAATGGTCTTATGGCTTAGGCGTTAGGGCTTGAGGGGGCTTGGCGTCTAGGACTTAGGAGCTTATGCTATAGTGCTGAGTCTGCATAGGAGGGGTACTAGTCAGCTTGGCTAGGCTTAGCTTAGGCTTGGCTTAGGCTTAGGCTTAGGCTTAGAGGGGGGGGGGGGGGGGGGGGGGTGGGGGGGATAAAGCTTAGAGCTTAGGCTTAGGCGTAGCTTAGCTTAGGTTAGGCTTCGTTAGGCTTAGGCTTTAGGCTTAGGCTTAGGCTTATTCTTAGGCTTATGCTTGCTTCGGCTTAGACTTAGGCTTAGGCTAGGCTTAGGCTTAGGCTAGGCTCGGCTTAGGCTTAGGCTTATGCTAGGCTTAGGGCTAGGGTTGGCTTAGGCTTATGCTTAGCTAGGCTTAGGCTTCGGCTTAGTCTTTGCTAGGCTTAACTTAGGCTTAGGCTTGGGCTGTCTTAGGCTTGAAGGGGCGGTTGAGACTAATAAGGAGAAGCTGTAAAGGGAGACATCGCGGTATAGGGCGTAGTATACGATGGCTGGGTCGAGGTTGAGGCTTAGGCTGGAGCACCGCGGACACATCTTAGGTCGCTGGTAAATGCCGGTCGTGGAAAGGAGCTAGGCGTATGCGAGGGCGAGTTAGGACTTCAGGCGATGTAGCTCATATAGCTTGAGGCTTAATGCTTAGGCTTAGGCTTAGGCTTAGGCTTACGAATCTATGAGGGGGGGCTGAGCTTAGCTTGATCGGGTTAGGCATATGCTTAGTTAATACGGCTTGAGCTAGCTTAGGCCTTAGGCTTATGCTTAGAGCTTAGTGCTTAGGCTTACTTAGCTTACTTAGGCTTAGCTTAGGCTTAGGCTTCGCTTAGGCGTTAGGCTTAGGCTTAGGCTTAGGGCTTAGGCTTAGCTTAGCTTAAGCTTAGGCTTAGGCTTAGGCTTAGGCGTAGCCCTTGCTTAGGCTCGGCTTAGGCTTAGGCTTAGGCTTGGGCTTGGCTATGCTTAGGCCTATGCTTAGTCTTAGGCTTAGGCTTAGGCCTTAGGCTTATGCTTTAGGCTGTAGGCTTAGGCTTAGGCTTTTAGCCTTAAAGGCTAGGCTTAGGCTTATGGATTAGGCTTAGGCTTAGGCTTAGCTTCGGCTTATGCTTAGGTTGGCTTAGGCTTATGCTTGGCTTTTTAGGCTTGGCTTAGGCTTAGGCTGTAGAGGTTAGGGAGCTATAGAGGACTTATCTTAGGGGGCTGTAGCTTAGGCTTTCGGCCTTAGGCTTAGGCTTAGGCATAGGCTTAGGCTTAGGCTTAGGCTGGTCATGCTTAAGCTTAGTGCTGTAGCGGTAAAAAAGGGGGGAAGGCTTAGCCTAGCGTAGCTTAGGCTTTAAATATCTTAAGGCTTAGGCATGAGTTCTTTAGGGCTTAGCTTAGGCTTTAGAGTCTGTAGCTTAAGGGGGCGGGGGGGTAATTGGAACATTATGCTTAGCTTAGTTTGCGGGCTTAGGCTCATATGGGCGTTGAGGCTTAGGCTTAGGCTTAGTCTTGGCTTCGGCTTGGAGGCCTTGGCTTAGGGCTTAGCTTAAGGCTTTGCTTAAAAAGGGCTTGTCGTAGGCTTATGTCGGGTTAGCTTAGGCGTAGGCTGAGGGCTGGATAAGTGTCTTGAGGTCGTTCTGCGAGTGTAGTCTTAAGGCTTAGGCTTAGGCTTAGGCGTTTAGGCTATTCCATTAGGCTTAGGCTAGGCTATGGAACTATAAAAGTAAACGGTTAGAGGCTTTAGGGCTTAGGCTTAGGGCTTAGCTAGGGTAGCTTTTATCTAGGCTTAGGCTTCGTAGGCCTTAGGCTTAGCTTGGCTTAGGCTGAGCGGGCTTAGGGGCTTAGGTCAGTGGGGCTTAGCTTAGGCATAAGACTGAGTCTGTAGGCTTGTAGGCTTAGGCCTTAGATGAGCTTAGGACATTAGGCTTAGGCTTAGTTTAGGCGACTTGAGGCGTTGGAGGCTTAGGCTATGAACAAAAATTAAAAAAGGCTATTAGGCTGGGTAGGCTGTTGGGCTTAGGCTAGGCTTAGGCTTAGGCTTAGGCTTAGGCTTAGGGGGACTTAGGCTTAGGCTTAGATGAGGCTTAGGCTTATAGTCTAGAGGGCTTAGGCTTAGGCTAGGCTTAGGCTTAGGCTTAGTTAGGCTCGGCTTAGGCGTATCAGATGAGAAAAACATATGGGTAGGGCTGTGGACTAGGCTTATGGCTGTAAGATGCGTGGCTTAGGCTTAGCTTAGGCAAAATTAGGGCTAGTGCTTAGGCTTGTAGCTTAGAGGAGCTGAGGGGGCTTAGGCGATCAGGCTTAGGCTTAGGCTTTGGCTGTAGGCTTGTAAAAAACTATAGTGTCTTGGCTTGGCTTTGCTTGGACTGAGGGGCAGTACGCTTAAGGGGCTTAGGGCTTAGGCTATTAGGAGCTGGTGAGGGACTTAGGGCTTAAGACTATAGGCCCTTAGGCAATAATAGGCTTCTAAAGGCTTAAGGCGTGTCTTTAGGCTTATGCCTTAGGCTTAGGTTAGGCTTAGGACGGTAGCTTCTTAGGCTTAGTTAGGCTTAGCTAGGCTTAGGCTTCGGCCTTATGCTTAGGCTTAAGGCATTAGCGTTAAGGCTGAGGCTTAGGGCTTTAGGCTTGTTAGGCTTGAGGGCTTAGGCTTAGGCTTAGGCTTAGAAGGTTAGCTGTTAGGCTTGCTTAGGCTTAGGCTTAGGCTAAGGCTTAGGCTAATGCTTAGTCTTAGGGCTTAGGGGCTTAGGACTATAGGGCTTAGGCTTATGCTTA
>JBDPZO010000341.1:0-12010 GCA_039877585.1 Heterodera filipjevi | reverse complement strand
GGAATAGACGAATGGATTGTCGAATGGGAGTGTCGGAAGGAGTGTGTCTCAGCGTTGGACATGGGAGCCATTTTGGTAAAGACCAAATTGTCCCATCAATGTGAGTTTGACAGACCATTGGGTGAATAGAGGCAGAGGAGGTGTCACCCAAAGGAGAGGCTAACGAGAGACCCAGAGATAGGATGAGGATGCACAAATAGAAATTATAACGTGTCAAGAAAGGGGCGATAGAGAAGTTAGCCCCTGTAGGGCGCGCTTCCCATTCATCAATGGCATGAGGTTGGTCAAGAGGAGAAGATTGATCAGAGTTGGAGTTGTAAGCAACTGAGAGAACTGGTTGCTTTTCAGCAGAGCCAGGGCTCTCAGGCTGTTCTTTGTGTTTAGAAGAAGCCAGGGGATGATCAGTCGGTTCAGAGAGTGAGAGTGTTAAAGTTTGGGTGAGGATTATGTTCGTTGAATGAAAGATTCTGAAAGGAGTCAACGGGATACCTAATGATTCCTATCATTTTTAACCGTGTCCCGACATTTGCGGTCTTGACATTTGCGGCCCGACTTTTGCGGTTATGTCCAAAAAGTCTTCAAATTTTATTGCTTTTATCCCAAGTGCTTTAAAAAGGTTGATAGAGGCTAATATATGAATTTGTCCGAGAATTGCGTTCTTGGAGATTTTTGAAAAAAAAATCGTTAATTATGAAAACACTCTAATGAATTAGGTAAAGAGCCAGAAATGTTTTTTGCTCCATTATTAACCCTTTTAATGTATTTTAGGATTAAAGCAACATAAATGTGAAGACATTTTGGACATAACCGCAAAAGTCGGGCCGCAAATGTCGGGGCACCTCATTTAACCATCCACGGTTTTTGGACTAATTTTTCTTTCTTGGTCGAACTATTCTAAATTCTTGGTATCATTCGAAAGCTTTAAGTCTCAACATATATAATTGAAATGAAAATCTCGAAAGACTTGGCTCAATAAAAATTACAAAGGGAAAAACGGAAAAAAATTTTATAATAAATATTGGTTGCTCTAAATTTCTGAACTTGATTGTTGAAGCTTTAAGCCTTCGAATAATATCAAATTTTGCGAAAAAAAATATAAAAGAAATATCTTTTATTAAATGGGTTAAATATGTAAGTGTAAGGGAAATATATAATATGGTTGAGGTAAGATTAGAAAATCGTAAAAACAGACTTAGAATTTTTGAGGATTGCGAAAAAAATATCAAATAACCATAGGTCAACTGAACGCCAGATAAATTTATAGTAAGACACAACTTTCTTTTTTTATGCAACCAATTAGGTATGTAATAGGTGTTATTCTAGGATTTTCTAAGCTGTTGTAAACAAAGGAGTTAATTCTGAGTTACGCATTGAAAACCGCTAAATTTTTTGTTTCATTCTTTTTGAAATTTAATGAAATATAATAAAGTTCATGAAGATCTTTTGAATGTTGATTAATATTTTTATGACGGTGAATGTTTGGTTTTTGACAGACAAACAAAATATACAAAAAGAGCTAGAAATGATACCAGCTATTCTTAAAACAATTTAAGTTTAGCGGCGCGGTCAAACGTCCCGTGGCCCAATCGAAACGGATAGTTTTTGGCATGGCGTTTGGCGTGGGCCATTTTGCATCGTCGGTTATAACCAGGGCTCCCAGATGAAAATTTTCAAATATCATTCATTTGGCTGGCAAAAAATCATCATTTGGGTCAAAATCATCATTTCGAAAAATCTTCTAAAGAAAGAAAACCAGTAAAAAGCATCAATTTTTTAACTCACAAGGGCGGAAAGCCGGTGATGCTGATAGGCGCCACCGAGAGGAAAATTTTAGGAAATCTGAGTGTATTTGGTAAGAGATTTTTGCACCAAAAAAGCCCGATTTTTGTGCGTTTTTTGAGAAAACATAGGCAAAAAGGGGCCGAAAATTTTGAAAAATTTAGTCCAATTTGTTAAAGGATTTTGGCCTAAAAATGGCCGTTTTGAGGATTTTTTTCAAAAGATCCCGAAATCACCAAATCATCATCAAATTCCAAAAAAGCATCAAAAATCATCAAATCATCATTTCAAAAAAAATCATCATTGAACCCTCCAAAAGCATCAAAATGATGATAAATCACCACATCTGGCAGCCCTGGTTATAACTTTTCTCAAAAGCAATTAAACTAGCATTCTTAGTATCATTCGATAGCTCTTGGTAAGGTCTATAAGCCTGCAAAATTTCAAAAAATTCAAAATCACATCTCAGAAAATTTAATTCCTTAAATTTTTTGGTTTTTTTTTTTGAAAATTCCTTAAATTTTTATAATTTTCAAAAAAAAAACAGGCTTCGAACAAATGTTTTTTTTGTTGTAAAATTTTTTCCGAAATTTCCGCGGTGTGATTTTGTCCCGGCGTGATTTTGGGGTGCACCCCCAGTTGACCCGTACTCAAATTCTCCTCAACTTGCTTTCTCAAATTTTTATTTTTTTTAATCCTAATCCAATTTGTTAATCAAAATAATTTAAGTTCGTTTAGTTTCAGATTAAAAGAAGCTCAATTAGTTGACCAAATACACTAATTTGTTCAATAAAAAATAGGTTTTTGTTCAATGGCTTAAAAAGCCCCGGAAATATATTTTATGGTTTTTTTTTTGTCAGGAAGGGGTATCTACTAGAGGTGTGCCGTGATTTCACGGGTCACGGTCCCGGTCACCGTGAATTTCACGGGTTTTTTTCTGTCACGGTCACGGTTCACGGGGTCTATTCACGGTTTTACGTGAAAACTTTACACTGGATAAATTGGAAAGTTTGCGGGATTTTAATTTCCAAGAATAATGCTGAGAGAAATAGGAAAAGGGAATGCAGGAGACAAAATTGAAAATTTTGGGTTAAGTCCGCCCCCCGCCCATGGCAGGAAATTTTAAAGGACGGGTCGGCGATGCCGATAGGCGCCGCCGTGAGAAATTTTGAAATGACTATTATTTTGATAACAAATCTTGACAAAAAAGGCACCAATTTTGAGGATTTTTATGATAAATTTTGAAAAAAACCTATGCAAACTGGGGTCCGGTGGTGCCGATAGGCGCCACCGGGGGAAATTTTGAAAATTACTAGTATTTTGATAACAAAATTTTGAAAATTTACTAGTATTTTGATACAAATTTTGAAAATTGACTAGTATTTTGATAACAAAATTTTGAAAATTTGTATACCAATTTGTTAAGAGATTTTCACTAAAAAACAGTCAAATTTACGCTCATAATCAGCGTGAATTGCGCTTTAGTGAGCCATTAAACGTAAATAATCTAAGCTAAAAGCAATTTGGATACAGAAAATTATGATGGCAGTTTATCGCCGAGAGAAAAATTTGAATATTTAGCTGAATCTTGTTAAGATTTTGCATATAATTCGCTTCAAAAAACATTTATTTACAAAATTATCATTCAAAACTTAGACTTTCCCTTGGAATCCAAAAATAAGCAGAAAATAAGCACAATGAGCTGAAATAAGCATATTTCAGTTTCTAAGATTCGACCCCTCCAAATAAGCCAAAAGCTTATAAATAAGCCACAAATGGCAGCTCTGATTAAATCTATAAATTTTGAAAAAAGAAAGGGTCAGCAGTGCCGATAGGTGCCGCCGGGAAAATGTTTAAAAAATTGTGTGTTTTTAATACAAATTTTACAACAAAAACTGATCAAATGTGGGGCTTTAATAGATCAATTTTGAGTGTTGCTGATAGGCGCCACCGGGTGAAATTTTGTAAATTTATGGCCGATTTGTTATCAAAATTTGCCCAAAAAGGGACAATTTTGGGTCCTATTTTGCTAATTTTCATAAGAATTGAATGGCCGGCGGTGGCGATAGGCGCCGCCGGGAAAATTTTTTTTTTAAAATATAAATGAATCGATTCAAATTAGTAAAAAAATCATAATATTTTCTCATTTTTTACCCCAAGTAAGAAATTAGAACAAAATAAGAAACAATGGGCTGATTTAAATCAGAACATTAAGTTTCTCAGATTTGGACCCTCCAAATCAGAACAAACTGATAAATCAGAACAAACCAAACCCCTGCTGATTTACATGAAACCCTGAGTTAATTCATATTCCTCCGTCAATATGTCGCCAAGAAAATTTTCTGTTATAGTCGAATTTTCAAAAAAACTATGATAATTCAAACAAACTAAGGTTAGTGTCAAAAACCCATAGACACGCTATAGTGGGTACTACTCAATTGATCGATCTGCTAATAGTATTTAACATTAATGTTAATTTATGGTTCATAGGGCCCAGACTCCAAATCGAACAAATTATATATCAACTCGACTCCTCTCGGTCTATAAAGTAAGAATCCGCAGAAAAAAATTCCGTAAACCATCCCCTGAAGAGTTAAAGACCCGGTACTGAAATGGGAAAATGGCTTGGGACTCAACCGTCCAACTTGAAAAAATTAAAGAGAATGAAAAAATGTTATATAATTCGACTTGTCCTAGTCAGTAATCTGTGAACCTAAAAGAATTTTAAGGCGAAAGCAAATTGGACAGAGTTCTAGCCACGGGACTAAAATGGACAGCCGCGGAGCGGCACGCCAAAGGCGAGCATGCGGAGACGGAGCAAGTAATGGGGCGCCCGAGCGAGCAGCGCCCACCTACTGGCCGCCGTCGTCGAGTGTGCGGTGTTTTGGCCACAATACATCAATTGCTTTTAAATTGGTCATTTCAGTCCCCAGGACTATAACTCTGTCCTACGGGCTTTCCGTCTAAAAATTCCTTCGCGTCCGTGCATTACAGACAACGAGACGTCAAATAATGTAAATATTAATAGCCCGAGAGGAGTCGATTGGTATATAATTTGTTCGATTTGGAGTCTGGGCCCTATGAACCATATTTTCCACATTCATTTCTCACCTAATTAGTGCCAGAAAAGAAAATTAATATTTTCTTTAATCGAATTATTGTTGGACCTGTTGGGTGCCGTTCACAAATGTCCGGGATCACTTCTACTAACAAATCGGCGCCCTTCGGTTAGACGAGTCGACTGAGCACCACCACAGTTGTGCGCTTTGACACGCAAAAAGTGTTGGGTCGGGCTGGAACAGAACTGAATCAATGGCATTCGGAATCACGAACACGCGCTGGGGGCAAACCCCGCACGGAGGACGGTGTTCTCCTTGCTTAAATAGCGAACAAAGTAATTAGTGTTGCCTAATGAGCTAATTATTAAGACTCTAATCAGTAGAATATTCATAATTGTGAAAAGGAGTTAATATAGTTACTAGGGACACCTATTAGTTAAATTATGATCAGTCAATAGTCTAATAAATGCTTAATGATTGTAAGATCTGATCAGTGGGGCAAGAATGGAAAAATGTATTAAGGGCAAATATAAGTTAATTAATTCAATTTAATCAGCCTATAAATGTTGAAGGTATGGAAAACACAAGCAATTTGGTTACACCGGAGTTTTTTAATCAATACCATTTAGTATCCTGGGGAAGGAGAGACATAAGAAATCGTGTGCATACGCCCCGCAGGGAAAGTAAAAAATTTTGTTACTGCTGAAAAGTCAGAGAAATTTTATATGTGGAAAAGAAAGACAGAGTGAAGAAAAGACTAATGGGGCAGAGATAGAGACAAAAGAGAATATTTTCAGTGCTGCACATCAGCAAATTCTAGGCCCAAATTTCATTTTTTAAAATTTCCTTTTACTGTCCAAATGTCGGTCGCCCTTGGACAAATTTTCCATGGACCCTGATGGTAAAACATAGGTTTTATTTTCGGTTAATAATACAGATGTTACCCCCCTCCCATCTTTTTGAAAAATAAAATGTCTGCATTTTTAAGTCATAAAAACGGTGCTGGTGCATTTCTTAAATTCCGCCACCTATGCGCGTTTCTTAAATCCGCCATTTTTACTGATTTTTCGTATAAATCATGTCATTACTTTTCTCAGAGCAACCAAATCAAACAATCTTGGTATTATAAGATAGCCCTTCGATTACTCTATTAGCTTGATAAAATTTAAAAAATTTCATTCACTTTCCTAAAAGATATAGGTAAAAAAGTGAGAAAAATTACCATAACTCTTGAAAAACTTAACGAAATTTTAAAAAAAAATCAGTGCAAAAAATGAATTGAGCAGACAATAAAAGGAAAACACAGCACGGGATAAGGATGACAAAGGCGAATTTGATTGTTTGTATAGGCTGATTGATAATTCTGATTAAAAAGGGGGTGGAGGAAGGGGAGGAGAGAAGCGCAACAGACAGCAAAAACTGACAAATGATGTGCTAAGAAGGAGATTGCCCTTGGGAGTGATTAGTGAGCATTTAATCCCTGTCCAAGCCAATTAAACACATCCATTAGCAAGTCTGTTGTTGGGCAAGGGCATTTCCAGAGGGTGGGGAAGGGGTATTCTGCACCAGGGATGGATCCTTTCCCGTATTTTGAAAATCCTATTTAAATTTCTGGTTAAGTTTTAAGGAAAAAGAATTTTTAAAGGAAAAGTGAAAAAAATAATTGTAATTTATTTTTGTATTTGACCAATGGCCTGGCTACACCCTTCTTGTTATAATCATTTTTTATCAATGGAATTTGTGTACAATAAGAAATCGAAGGTAATTAAAAGTAATTGCAAAAAACTGATTAAACTAATTAAAAAATTTGATGATGACAAAACACCGGTGGATAAAAATTGGGCAAGAAGCTCGGCGAGAGAGGAGCCGGAAAATCCGAACACTGGAAAACCCGACCTCAAGCGGAAAATCCGACACTACTTAAATTTTTAAAATTTTGAATTTTCGGCTAATATTTAATGAATTTGATATCTTTAAAATTGGGAAACTAAATCAATTTACTTTGAACTTTAATTCAAAACCGAGATTATGCAACTAGGAACAATCGGCACAACGCTCCAATATTTGCGGACAATATCCTACCGGATGCAGAACCAATATAAAAAACTTATCTAAATTAAGCTCGGATTAAATTGATTTAGTTTCCCAATTTTTAGGGTATCAATATTATTTTTAAAATTCATAAATTATTTTTAAAAATTTAATTGGTGTCGGATGGGAAAGGCGTGGCAGGGATCGGCTAACTCCGTCTGTTTTGTGAGCCAAGTTGAGGGATGGGTATCAAATCCTTAATCTTTTTGTATTTCAGGAAGTTAATTGATTTCGGTAATTAATTGACAGAATTTGGGAACTCCGAGACATTTGGCTCAGACGGAGTTAACCACTTGAGGAAAGGAGGGATTAGGATCCCGACACGGGTTTTCGGCCAATAATTAAATCAATAATATTGATTTGTTGTGTTAAAAATTTGATTCATTGATTAGCATTGACCTGCTAATCAGCAACAATGACAATTTGGACCAATTAAAATGACGAAAACGGACAAGGTAAAATGGAAAGATTGTCCAGAAAAAGCTAATAGACTAAGTAATTAGAAAATGAGGTCAAATTTAGGAAACATTTTTTTTTAATGTTTGCACAATGTAGTAGTGGTGCTCGAGAGTCTCTGTCTCGACTCGAGAAAAGTCTCGGATTTTTTCTGGTATCGGTCTCGAGTTCTTAGTCTCGAAAAACGATACTTTTTTACACCCTTAAGGATTGGCTTTTCGTTAGCTAGCAAAACATTAAATTGGGGTTGAATTTTTAATTTAAAAAATAAAAGGCTTCATGCCAAATTTAAATAAATTTTCATTTATTTTTTGCTCAAAAGTATTCTTAAATCACATACAATTTTCAAAAATTTTCCCGGCGGCGCCTATCGGCATCGCCGGGGAACTCAAAAATTATTTAATGAATGCAAACTACAATTAACTCAGGGCTGCAAGATGAAAATTTTCAAAGGCGTTGGCAAAATTATTTGAAAATAAGTTATTCGAAAAATTCAATAAAAAGCATCAATTTAAATCAAAATAGCGGGAGTCGAAGGTGCCGATAGGCGCCACCGAGGAAAATTTTAAAATTTAGGTCTGATTGTTAATGGATTTTGCCTAAAACAAAACAACCCCCGCGGGGATTTAAAAAGTAACATATTTAGAGAGTAGAAGGACGGTGGTGGGTGTTCTGCTGCCATTGCTGACCGTAAAATGGTTGTTTGTTCTGCTGTCGATAGGAAGAGAATTTGTGAATGGATGGGTGAATAGACAGCGAACAATGTCATTGCCCATCCAACAATTATTATCAAAAATTTATTCCTATATTTTTTGGGTTGCAGAAACTAATTAAACATCCTTTTCAAATGTCGAACACTCGGGACATGAATAAGTCATGTAGTCTAAAATAAATTATTAGGGCTCATCGCCCGTTCTGCCAGGGCGGATTGCCGTGCACGAGGCGTACGAAATGAAAATGAAGATCGAGAAGAGACAAATGATTGAACTATTATTTATCGAAACTTTTTCATTTTTCTATTTTACCCGAAAATGTTTTTTTTTTTTAATAAAATTAGTATGGTGGAACAAAATTTGCTTTATGGGGGGGGGGGGGGGGGGGAGGGTCTTGTTCAGCGTCTAAATTATGAAAAATAAATTTTGTGAATAATTTTGACAAAATCAACACTTGGATTTTGACTTTGTCGACAAAACGCAACATTTTGGCTGAGCGACAAAACGTAGGTGCGCCAAGATGAGTGTGTGTATGTGTTATGATTTAGAGACCGACTTTTGAGGCATATGCCTTTTTTTTGCGCACTAGTTTCGATATATTAAGCATAAATAACACATTTTCCACTTGGTTTGAAGGCTTCTACGATGACTTTTATAATGCCTTTTTTGGCCATTTCGAGTTTTCATGCCTTTTTTGGCGTTTTTGGGTGCATTTTTTTCTAATTTTTGAGAAATTCCCTAAGAAAAATGCCATAAAATGAAAAGTAAACCCCTAAAAATTGACTTTTTAAATTTTGAAAAAGTACACCCTTTAAGAATGGAAAAATTTTCAAAAAATTGCCCCTAAAAATTATATTTTTATTCAAAATTTTGATTCTCAAAAAAATTTTTTGTTTTTTTTTTTAAATATTAAATTTATTTCGCTTGTCTTCGGTGATAGAGAAAATAATGTTTCTTAATCATTTTGACTAAAAAATTGCTTTAAAATTTTTTTTTGGCTTTAAATGGCAGAAAAAACGTGCATTTAAAAATTTTAAATGCCTTTTTTCGGGATTTTCGTGCCTTTTAATGCCTTTTTTGAATTTTTTTGGTGCCTATTATAGTGCCTTTTTCGGATTTTGGTGCCTTTTTAGTCGGTCTCTTGTTATGATGGTTTGGATGTGGCATTTTCTTTTGCGTTAAAAAGCATTTGAAAAAAGGAAATGTTTGGTTTTGATATTTCATTTGCATTTTTTTGATTTTGAAAATAAATTGTTTTATTTGCTTTGATTTTGTTTTTTCTTTTTTAAAGAATATAATTTTATATTGTTTTGTAATTGTTTATATACAAAAGGAATTTATAAATGTATGCTTTTTATTGCATTTGTTTAGATGGTAGTCTATATTTGGTTGACCTTTTACGATTGGAGTTTTTGTCTAATAGAATTTATTCTCAGTTTTATATTTTTATGAGTGTTTCTAAAAATTTGTTCTTTTTTCGGTTCCAGTTAAGAAAATGTCAAGAAAAAAAAGATAAAGAAAAGAGAAGAAAGATGATAAGAAAAAGCATAAGAATCTTTACTGTGATGTTAGGAATCCACATTAATGTGTCTCATCAGTTTGAAGCACATTAATGTGCCCTATGTTTTGTTGATTATACTTGATTATTTATTATTGCGTTGTTATGAATCCACATTAATGTGTCTCAATACCTTAAAGCCACACTAAAGTTTCCATGTTTTTGTAAAGACAAGAAAAAAAGAATGGATTAAGCTTTGCAAAAGGATACCGAATAGATTTAGACGTACCAACAGCCAAAAAGCTTCAAAATGGTGCTAGTCCAGTTTATGCGTCCAATAGACTTTTATGTGTCCAATGGGTTTTATGCGTCTAATTAACTGACCATGCTTGGTTTCATGGGCCCATAACTTTCTTCTTGATTAACCAATTCCTACATTCTTGGTATCATTCGAAAGTTTAAAACCTATAGAAATTTAAACAATCAGTGTATAGTATTAAGAAAACATAGAAACTTAGATAATATTAATAAAATAACTTATTTTCTTTTTTTCTCCTTTAACTTTTTTTTTTACTTAAATTTTTCGAAACTTTCATGTACTAATACATTCTCGAGACTTAAAGCTTTAAAATGATACCAAGAATGTAAAAATTAGTTAATCAGGAAGAAAGTTATGGCCCATGAAACCAAGAATTGTCAGTTGATTGGACGCATAAAAATCCATTGGACGCATAAAAGTTGGCAACATGACGATTCGTCCGGACGACGATTCGTCCGCCCAACTAAAAACGTACGATTCGTCCGCTTAGCAAGAAAACTACGATTCGTCCGGCAACGATTCGTCCACCCATCCAAAAACGTACGATTCGTCCGCTTAGCAAGAAAACTACGATTCGTCCGGCAACGATTCGTCCACCCATCCAAAAACGTACGATTCGTCCGCCCAGTGAAGAAAACTACGATTCGTCCAGCAACGATTCGTCCGGCAACGATTCGTCCACCCAGCCAAAAACGTACGATTCGTCCGCCCAGTAAGAAAACTACGATTCGTCCGGCAACGATTCGTCCACCCAGCCAAAAACATACGATTCGTCCGCTCGCCTAATCAGTCCTTATGTATAATTATAAAAAAAATTATATTTCATTCTTTCCTTTTCACATTACACACAATTTACTTACTTAGGTACTCAAATGGAGTTTATTCGTACTAAAATCGAGCAGCAACAAAAGCAAAAAGCATCAAAGCGTCAGCGAAAGCAATCCGACATTGGCGACAGCAGCATATTTCCGACAGACCATCTCGAACCGGAAGCGAAGAGATTTTTGGGCATTTTGATGATTCAGAAGATGAAAACCGTCAGGTCATCGAATTTCGTGGCGGAATAATACTGTGCTTTGTCCCCCCCTTTTTTGAAAAAAAAAATTCAAAATTTTTTTTGTCTTTAAAACATGTTCTAGGGGGTTTTCGGGGTCGCTGATCACGAATATGACATCCAATTCGACCAATTCCGAACCCCGGACCCGAATTCGAACAAAAAATCGAAAAAATAAATTTTTCAAAATTCGCATTTATTGCCCAAAATCAATTTAAATGCACGGAATGTAAAAGAAAAAGACGCATGACAAAAGCAATACACAACTATTCGAAAGAATGGTTCATTGCTGACAGCCGATGGTGGGACCGACCACCCCCTCCCCCGCCTGAACAAAAGAATGCAACGGCAGTAGCGACTGGTGGAACACAAAAGGCGTTCCAAATTGAGAGCAACGGACAAAAGCCAGCAGATTTTGAATTGGAGAGCGAATGACACCAACAAATGGCCATTCCGTGCATTTAAATTGATTTTGGGCAATAAATGCGAATTTTGAAAAATTTATTTTTTCGATTTTTGTTCGAATTCGGGTCCGGGGTTCGGAATTGGATGTCATATTCGTGATCAGCGACCCCGAAAACCCCCTAGAACATGTTTTAAAGACAAAAAAAATTTTGAATTTTTTTTTTCAAAAAAGGGGGGGACAAAGCACAGTATTACCCTTTCTGGTCCATAAGTCAATCTTTAGGGGTATAAAAAAGTCCCGAAAACCGGGACCGGACCAAAAAAACCGGGAAAATCCCGGTTTTCCGGACCGGGACTCCCGAACAGCACTACCATAAACTGGACTAGCACCGAAAGACTTTCCCAAATAGATGTACTCCAATCTCAGCTTACCTATTTTAACCGATCTTACTGAGTTATATATTATACTAATATCATAGACAAAAAAAGAAGAAAGATTGTAATGAATTATACAGTTTAATTAAATATAATCAAAAAACTAAAAGATGATATCAGTTTTAGCAAAGCAAACAGGAAAAATTGGTCACGTTATTCGTCAGTTTCTTCCCCCTCTCCTTCTCTAATACCATCTTCTTT
>JBDPZO010000035.1:29119-46870 GCA_039877585.1 Heterodera filipjevi | reverse complement strand
AGTAGGGGTGCAACATATGAATACACTTTCCTTTAAACACTGTAAATAGCAATTTCTCTAAGGTCATTATATTATTATTGCCTACCCATACATAAGCAGATATTCAAAGAAAAGGCAATTCAATTTTAGTGGGGTGCAACATATGCATACAATTCCTTTACTCACTGTAAGTGGCAATTTCTCTAAGGTCATTATATTAATGAATGCTAATTACAAAATCTTGTTTCGATCACACATCAATGTGTGGGCTTAAATAACTAAAAAATTGCAATTTTTTAGTTTTTTAAATTATTTTTGTGTAAATAAATCAATTTGTTAAAGTAGATTGTGAATATTAAAATAAACTCGAAATTATATTTATGGTCAGCAAATCTTGTTATTGGATTAAATAATATAATTATTAATTAATTAAAGTCATTTATTCCGTACTGAAATGTACCGCCTCTTCTGATCATTCAAAAATTTTTTTTAAATGGCCTTTTTACCAAACGTCCATGGTGGCACTTTTTACGAAACATTCTAGAACCTTTTTTTATTAATATTTTTCCTATCATAAATTCCTCTCCTAGAACCGGTAATTCCAAATGGCTTACTCCGGGAACATAAAATAAAGATTTAAGGATTTGTTTTTTTTTTTTGGTTATTTAAACTTAACTAAGCCGGTCTTAACAGCTTCGACTTACAGAAACGGCCGTTTCGGTGACAAAAATTTATTAAAAAACCCCACCAGTTACATAACTTCCCATTGTACGTTTTGCCTTTTGTACAATGTTTGACCTTTTTCACAAATGCACTTTTTCCCTTCTTTAATTATGCACACATAAATTACTCATCAAAAATTCACTGTTGGCGATTAAATCGTTTTTCCCAAAGCGAAAAAATAAAAGGGACGCCAAAAAAATAAGCGGCAAATGGGCACTGCACAGACCAAATAATTATAATGAATGATCATTTATGTATATTATTTCATTATTTTGGGCTATTCTTTATCCTTTCCACTCCCATTTTTTTTTTCTATAAACATCGTAAGAAAAGTAAATGAATTCTTCGTTTTTAACCCTTTTTATCCTAAAAGACTGTCCCTACCAGTGTTGCGAAACCCGAGGTTTTTTGCGACCCAAAACCCGAAAATTTTCGAGTGCCCGACCCGAACCCGAATTTTTTGCCAACCCGAGGAATAGACGATAAAAATATGTACTGGTAAGAACAGGGTGACTTCCCAGTTCTTGCAAGAAATTCTTGAAAATTGACCATTTTATAGTCAAAATCTGTTAACAAATTCACACCAAAATTTGCAAATTTCTCAGGCGGCGCCTATCGGCACCGCCGGTCCGCCAGCTCTAAAGATATTTTCTAATAAAGTCTCAAAACTGAATATTTTTGAGACAAGATTCGTTAATAAATTCCCCCATTTTCAAAAAAATTTCCCGGTGGCGCCTATCGGCACCGCCTCTGCCCCCGGCCAGGCACGTTTCGGCCCCCACGTTTCGGCCCCAGACTCGTTTAGGACTTTGTAACTTTTTTCAAAGTCAACCAAATTTCACAAATTTGGTATCATTCTAAAGCTTTAAGTGTTTAGAAGGTATGAATAAGCTATTGCTAAGCGATTGACCAACTCTTAAAAAAGTTACAACTTGAAGAACACAAAAAAGTCAGAATTTTTGTATTTTTTTGGTTCATACATTTTCTGTAAATCGACTATTCTTTAAGACTTTTAGAAGTCTAATAGAGCTCATGAAGAGCTTTCGAATGATAATAAATTTGTTGCATTTGGTTGGCAATGAAAAAAGTTATGATACTTTAAATGTTGCTGGGGCCGAAACGTGGGGGCCGAAACGACCCCGACCCCTCTGCCCCCCCCCCTTAGTGAAAATCTAAACATTTGAATAAATTAACCCTTTTATTGCATATGATAAAAATTTTGGTGTCCTTTGAATTCACAAAAAATTCCCCTATGTCCTTTGAAATCACTTTATCGGTCCTTTAAAATAGAGCTCAGCCGATGGCAACCCTGTTTTAGCATTATTATTATTTTTTTTCTCAAAAACCCGAAACCCGAGGTTTTTCTCAACCCGAACCCGAAAATTTCCGAGTGCCCGACCCGAAACCCGAATTTTTCCCGACCCGCGGCAACACTGGCCCCTATATTAATTTGCTTTTTATAAATCTATAAAAAAAAATTAAAAATTTTTTAACAAAAGACAAATCGTTTTGGAAACCAAATACATTAGTGTGGCTCATTTACTAAAGGCATATTCTTGGAATCAATAATAGAGAATGTATTGAAACTTTGATCATCTGCTAAAACTGATTAATTATAATAATAAACTAAACAATAATAGTGCATAACATATTAAACACTTTGTGAATAGCGCCCACCGAACTGTGCTCCGCTAAATTGACCCCCAGACCCGCAGAAAAAACAAAAAATTCATTTTTTTTAATTGGAAATATTTTGCAATTTATGAAAATTATATTTTCAAAAATTTAATTCGTCTTTTTTCAAAGCTAAACAATGCGACTAAAGCAATTCGCTTGCAAAAGCGCCGGTGGCTGTGCGCCACGGAAAATGTTGGCCACTAAATGTGCAGGTGCGCCGTCGAAGCGTCCAAATTTTGTCGCGGCAAAATCATCGGACAACAAAAAAGGTTAACAAATTCGCATCAAAAGGGTTCAACGTGACCCATTGCGAACAGGGGCAAAATTTTCTTAACAAATTTTTGAAAAATTGTTTTCAAAATTGAAATTAAATGGCTCAATATCAGCTAATTGACTAAATTTATGCAATAATTTAAATTCCATCCAAACCAGGGATGCAGCCGATTTCCGATGTTTTGGGGTCGGAATTCCGATTTTCCGAGAAAAATTTGGGGCATCGGAATTCAGATTTCCGATATTTTTGGGGAAAAATCGGAAAAAAATCGGAATTAATTTTCTCAAAAATAAATAAAAATTTTCGAAAAATGAGATTTGGACCGGAATTCCGATTTTCCGATTTCCGAAAAAAATTTTGGCCGTCGGAATTCCGATTTTCCGATTTCCGAAAAAAATTTTGGCCGTCGGAATTCCGATTTTCCGATTTCCGAAAAAAATTTTGGCCGTCGGAATTCCGATTTCCGAAAAATTTTCGGGCGTCGGAATTCCGGTTTTCCGATTTTTCAAATCTGAGATCGGCTGCATCCCTGATCCAAACCCACCATACTTTCAGCCCGCCTTTTTAACCAAGTCTCATGAAAAAAATGAAAATTGAAATTTAAAAAAAGTATCAAGCTAGATAGGGTTCATTTTCACAAATTTTGGGAGGAAATACGACAAAACAGCCGCATGAAGGTTTTACTTACTCTCAGCAGGTTGAGAAATTTCTGCCTTTTTAATAAGTCCAGGTTTTTATGCAATTCTAGGATTTGCAGTTTCTGAAAATTAACATAAATAAAAGGATTTGACGCTCTATGCAAAGTGACCTATTTTGAAACAAAAAAGTTTTTTTTTATTTAAGTCATAAAAAATGTTTTAAAAGGTTTTTGAGATCGCTTATCACAAATATGATATATAAAATGGCCAATTTTGAAAATAAAAAATTTTTTTGTTTTATAGCCATCAGTTATAATATAATAGAGCATAATAATGGATAAAAAAAAATTTTTTTTTTTAATCGGCACTTTGCATAGGGCGATAAATATTTTTAGACGCAAAAAGAATTTAAATTAATTTTAGCTTTTTTTCGGGTTGGAGTGGGCTGGGCAAGTGGAAAATTTTTTTGAATAGGAAATATTTTTTTATTGTATTTAAAATTTTTTGTAAAATCATTTAGTCAAACAAACGGACCACAATGAGCACGAACAAGGAGAAGAAGAAGCGCCTAAGTCAGTTGAATTTATGCAAATTCACTGAATTGTTTTTTGTTGTAAAATATTAAAAATATAATTTTCTTTAAGATTTTTTTTTATTTTTTATTATTTATTTTAAAATAAAAACAAGTATAAAATTATTTAAAAAACTCCCAACAGTTTTTTAATATGAATTTTAGTTTGCTGGTTGACGACGACCTAAGCAAAGGCAAAGAGCTACAAAAATTACGCGCGATTAACACACTGAACGGGCAGAAAATGGACGCATTTGAATACATTACGAGCACCGAACATGGCGAAAATGTTGTGAGATAAACTCGAATTTATTTTTTTTGTAATTGATGTTTGTCCATTTAATAAAATGTATTAATGTGACAAATTTAACAAATTTTTAGGGCATTCAATGCAAAAAAGGCTCGGCTGTTCGTCCCACTGCATGTTTTCAAGTAAAATCATCTAATAAAAATATTAGGCAAGTCAAAAAAATGCGTAAAATCAATTAATAAATGCCGACGACCAAAAAAAAAAATTCTGTTTTTTTTTTGTAAATGACAAAGAAAAGACTGCGGTGATTAAAAAATAAATCTACATTAAAATTTTCTACAGTATACAGAATTATTATTAGCGACGTGATTTGGTGACTTAGAAAACTTTCTGATATGTATGCTTTGTGACTTAAAAAGGTTAAAATATGTTTAAAAAATTCCAAGTTTCAGGATATAAATCTTTGAAAAACAAAGAACAAAAGAAAAAAAAAATTGAATTTGGACAATTTTGGCTAAATCAGAAATTCAAATTTCGATTTTTAGGCAAAAAATGTTTAAAATAGCATTAATTTCAGTGTCATTATGTTTTTCGTGTCCCGACATTTGCGGCCCGACTTTTGCGGTTATGTCCAAAAAGTCTTCAAATTTATGTTGCTTTAATCCCAATGCTTTCAAAAGGTTTGATAGAGGCTAATATATGAATTTTGTTCGAGAATTGCGTTTTTGGAGATTTTTGAAAAAAAAATCGTTAATTATGAAAACACGCCAATGAATTAGGTAAAGAGCCAAAAATGTTTTTTGCTCCATTATTAATCAATTCAAGGTATTTTAGGATTAAAGCAACATAAATTTGAAGACATTTTGGACATAACCGCAAAAGTCGGGCCGCAAATGTCGGGGCCGCAAAAGTCAAGACCGCAAATGTCGGGGCACCATGTTTTTTGGCTGAGTTCCAAGTATATAAGTCATTTAAGTTAAAAATCGAAATTTGAATTTCTGAATTTTTCGGTCTTTTGTTCGAATTCGGGTCAGGGGTACGAAACTGACTGAAATGGATGCCGGAATTGTGATCAGCGACCCCAAAAACCTTTAGAAATATGTTTTGCATGCGAATTATGAATGTCGGTTTTTTGTTCGAGTTCGGGTTCGGGAGTCGAAATTTTGGAAAACAAAGTTCATATTCGTGATCAGCGCCCCAAATTACTCTTGAAACGACTTTTTATTTGAAAGTTTCGAGGGAGGTGGCAAAAAGGATAAGAACCCACTTTTTAATATTAACATCATTTTTTTCACAGGTGTTTTTCAAGGACCGACAAATGGGATGGGCTCTCCAAACTTTGGAGGACATTGAGGCTGGTGCACCACTGTTCGAATATGTGGGCATTTTGGTCAAGCCCAGCATTATGGGCACAAAGGCAGACAATGACCACTACATTATGGCATTTGAACATGTAAAAATAGGGGCAAAACTTTTTTTGTTATTAAAGATTGGATTTTTTTAAAGCCTAAAAATTCTTTTAGACCATTTATGATGATGCTCTTTGAAAAATGAAAAATATTCATTTCAACAAATAATATTTTTCTCGAAAATAAAACAAATTATTGATTCGCAAGCAGGGATGCACGCAATTGCGTTTGCGTATTGCGGTTGCGTAAAATGGCGATTTTTACGCAATATTTTACGCAATTTAAAAACCCCCTCTCCAGTTCAGAAAATTGAAAGCAGCAGGCAGCCAAAACATTGAATCTTGGCATTTTGTTTATTTTTATTATTTTTCTCAGAGTTTTTAAAGCTATCGTGTAAAGCTATAATAAATGAAAAAATAAATGTAAAAGAAAGTTATTTCTATGATTCGTGTTAGGACCCACGGGTCGGGTCTTTGCTATGTTAAAAAACGGGACAAGGGACCGGTACCGGAAAACCCGGGATTTCAGGGAATCGATTTTTGATCTTTTATATTCTGAACAGACTTAGTGATTTTCTGAATCTTTTTGTTTCGAAAAGTGCAGCAACAACCAATTTTGACAAAATGAAACATAATTAATAGGGAGCGGATTTGTATGGATTTCCATATAGGGTTTTCGTAGTGTAACTTTTATTTTTTTTATTATAGGTATCTTTGAAAAAAATTTGAACCGTAACTAAAAAAATGAGATTTTGTAAGGGTGGCTCTCCGACTCAAACGGCTCCGACTCAATGGCCCTCTGACTCAAACGCCCCGACTCAAACGGCCCGACTCAAATGACCACCCACCGTTTCGAATATGCTTTAATATAAAAATTTACTTTAAAAAAAAAATTGCGTGTTGCGGATTGCGTGAAATTGCGTGCTTTTTGGCGGTTGCGTATTGCGTTTGCGTAAAATTATTTTGGGATTGCGTGCATCCCTGTTCGCCAGCCCTTTTTACGGTCAGGGATGGCACAGATTTTCGATGATTTTTAAGTCAAATTTAGTTTTTCTTCTAATTTTGGGTATCGGATTTTTAAATTCGATGTTTTTATTGGCACAGCGTACGCAGACAGAAAATTATTATTATTAAAACATAGGATGGCCAAGAATATCAGCTGGATGCTTTTCACAAAGGCAATTTGGCCCGTTTTGTCAACCATTCATGCCAGCCAAACTGTTGTGCTCTGGTGACCACAAACACTACCGCCACAACTTCCGCTGATAACACTGATCAGCGCCAACATGGGCAGGATGACGAAGCGATGGTGCCGTCCGTGGTGATCTATGCCTTGCGAGACATATTTGCTGGAGAAGAATTGACAATGGACTACGGTATGCTCACAAAAAAAAAATGCAAAATTGCCACTGTAACGGACCATGGCACAGAAACAAACATGAGAACAATTTTTAATAAATTTATTTAAGGGATTTTTTTAAATTTAATTGACTGGATTTTATATATTGTAGTAAACGGCACATTTGGTTTTTTGGGAATAGTAACGTTAAAATCGTAAATACCTTAGCTTAGCGATTTCCATGGAAAAAATGGAGATCGATAAATTTTATCAGCTAAATTTTGCCGTGCCCACAGGCATTCGCCACCATCCCAATATTTAAATATACATCTAATATTTTATTTTCTTAATTAAATACTCACTTTTATGTTTTGAAAAATAATTTTTAGAATAAATAATATGCTTTTTCAAATTTACCGATTTTTAACAAAATTGACCGATTTCCTCGGATCGGTAAAAGCCGGCAAATTTACGGATTTTTACTACCGACTGATTTGGGCAGAAATCGGTAAAATCGGTAATTACCCATTTTTACCTATTCCGATACTGAAAATCGCATTTGCCGCACACTAATCCCAACTGCAGGCGAACGTTGGTGGCTTGTCAAGGCGTACAAAATGTGGTGTCAGTGCGCGAGTGACCAGTGCAAATATGGCTTCAAATGGTGTTCCAAAATAGCGTTGGCAAGTCCTGGTGCTCGTATGGCAGTCAAAGCGGCACCAAGAAACTTGGCAGAACGCATGGCAATCAATGCACGCATACCAATGAAATTGGCACGCATCGGGACGGGCCCATCAGTTGGCCAATGGTCAGGCATGGACAAGAAGCTGACGGATGAACAGCTGGCACAACTGATGGACGATGATGGCACGGCGGAGGATGAGGAGGAGGAGGAGGAGAAGCGGACCCAAGCATCGACCAGTTGAAAAAGGGCAACAACAGAGGGAGGAAGAAGAAAAAGAGAGAGGAAGAATGAAGAGGAAGAGAGAGGAAAAGAGAGGAGATGAAAAGGAAGAGAGAGGAAAATGAAGAGGAAAAGAGAAGAAGAGGAAAATAATAGAAGGAATGAGAGGAAGAGAGAGAGGGATGTTATCATTAAATGAAGATATACTTAATGCGCATAAATGTTTTATCCAAAGGACACAGGAAGCTGTACCAGGAAAGTCCAGTTAATAGCCTCTGTTTCGATTTGAGACTGGACAAATTAAATTGTGTCACTTTTTTTTTTTGTTAAAAATTGAAAGAAACCAAAAACGAAAGAAAAGAATTATATTTTGGTTTTTTGATTTCAAATAATCTTTAAAATATAATTGAAAATTTTTCAGGCAATACCATTATGAGACGATTGTTTATAGTTCCTTTTAGTCAATTTTACTACAAATCAAAAGCATTAATTTCAGTGTCATTATGTTTTTCGTGCCCCGACATTTGCGGCCCGACTTTTGCGGTTATGTCCAAAATGTCTTCAAATTTATGTTGCTTTAATCCTAAAATACCTTGAATTGATTAATAATGGAGCAAAAAACATTTTTGGCTCTTTACCTAATTCATTGGCGTGTTTTCATAATTAACGATTTTTTTTTCAAAAATCTCCAAAAACGCAATTCTCGAACAAAATTCATATATTAGCCTCTATCAAACCTTTTGAAAGCATTGGGATTAAAGCAACATAAATTTGAAGACTTTTTGGACATAACCGCAAAAGTCAAAACCGCAAATGTCGGGACACGAAAAACATAATGACACTGAAATTAATGCTATTTTAAACATTTTTTGCCTAAAAATCGAAATTTGAATTTCTGATTTAGCCAAAATTGTCCAAGTTCAATTTTTTTCTTTTGTTCATTGTTTTTCAAAGATTTATATCCTGAAACTTGGAATTTTTTAAACATATTTTAACCTTTTTAAGTCACAAAGCATACATATCAGAAAGTTTTTTAAGTCACCAAATCACGTCGCTAATAATAATTCTGTATACTGTAGAAAATTTTAATGTAGATTTATTTTTTAATCACCGCAGTCTTTTCTTTGTCATTTACAAAAAAAAACAGATTTTTTTTTTGGTCGTCGGCATTTATTAATTGATTTTATGCATTTTTTTGACTTGCCTAATATTTTTATAGATGATTTTACTTGTTAAAAAGATTTAAATTGGCAGTCAGTGGTCCGCGCTTCCGATAGGCGCCCCCGGGGAAACTTAAAAAATCAAAGTGTGTTTGAGTAAAAAATTATTTTGTGATTTTTGAGAAAACCTACGCGAATGGGCGGGGGGAGGGGGGTGTCCAGTGGTGCCGAGGCACCACCGGGAAAATTTTTGAATATTGGTGGCTGATTTGGTAAGAGATTTTTAGCATAAAGGTATTTCAGTTTGTGTACTTTTGGGATAATTAAAAAAAAATTTTATAAAATGGTAATGTTTTTTTGAAAAAAATGAATTGCTTTTGTGGCGGTATCGAACCCAATCAGTTTTATTTGTGATTAAATATTTTTTATAAGTTAAAAATCAAAAAAGTGGGCCTACAGTAAGTTTAGTTGCTAAAAATGCTTAGATACTTACTAAAATAGTTGCGAAAAAGTGCAAAATAGATGCTAAAAACACCCAAAAAAATAGTTGTTAAAAATTGGAAAAATCCATTGTCTTTATGCACAAAAAATTCCAAGAACAATGTGATCAAACTAGAACATTTCTATGCCCAAATGCCTCATTTCATGCTTATTTGACATTTTTGTTGCATATTTTTAGAATTTTTTAAGACTTAATAAAAATAAATTAAAATGGGCCCCCTTAGAATAGTTTCAAATAACTAATTTTAATGATAATTCAAATTGTTTTTCCCATTGACGAATTGTTACTGGATTGACTCCTAATTCTTTCGTTATTTTTCCTTCAAATTGGCGCCATTCCTTTGTTGTGTGCTTTCTTTCTTGATATTTTTGTCTTATTTTTTTATATTTTTGAATGATTTTTAATTTAGTGACTGGGTCTTTAATTTGTCTTTTCGTGAGTCCAAATTTATTCATCCATTTAATAATGGTTTTATAATAAATACCAACTTTTCTTTTTGTTTCAGCTTTAAATTGGTCCCATTCCTCTCGTGAATGTTTTCCTTTGGCCATAAATTCCTTTTTTAATTTTAAATATTTTTGTATACATTTTCTTTGTTGTTCTTCAGTTATTTTTCTTTTCTTCATCCCAAGTTCCCTTTTCCATTTGTATATTTTGTTCCGGTCCGCCCCCAATTGTCTCGCTATTTTTGTTTCAATTTTACTCTGACCTTTTTCGGAATATTCTCCTCTTTCTTTGTATTTATCTTTCATTTTGTGGAATTGCTCAATTATTCGTCTTTTTTGTTCATTTGTCTCATTGCCAAATTGTTCACCATCCCTTTCTCCCATTTCTCCACTCTTTTGTGATGAATTGTCCTCTTCTCCCATTTCTTCACCGTCCCAATTTTCATCAAAAACTTCGTTAAATTGTTCCTCCATTATTTCTTTTGCTCTTTGAATTTTTTGTCCGTCCCTCTGTTGCGCATTTTCTTTTTCCCAATTCTCTCCAAATATTTCATCAAATGTGTTTTGCTGCTGCTTTATTTTTGTCAAATAAATTTTTTGAAATAAATTAATTTCAAAATAAAATATTAAAATTAATTTCCACATAGCGCTTTGACAATATAAGATAATGATTGAATGAATGACTATATTTTATTTTTAATGCTTACTTGAATTTTATGCATTACTTCATTGATTTAATTAAATAATAAAAATTTTAAATTTCCTTTAAAAACAAGCTTAGAAATTGAATGATGCTAATGAAAGATATATTGATATTTGGCTTGTCTTTTGTGAAAGGAAAATTTATGTTTTTAAGTGATTCTGATTAAAAAATTAGTCAAAAAATGTAAAAGTTTTCTTCAGATTTTATCAATTTTTAGTGCCTTAATTTTTTGTGCTTCCTTAAAAATAGCTGCTAAGCCCTTGTAATTGAATGACGCAGTAAAACAATCTTTTTGATATTTATTTTCTGGAATACATTTAACTCTCTTCTATTATTTATATACTTATTTGAAATAATCAGTGATCTTGATAATTTTTTTTTTGACAAAATGCCTATTAAATGGGCTTTCTTTTGGCAAAAGAAACTAATTTTCTTCAAACATGGATTTTTGAAAAAAAAAAATTTTTGATACAATACTTTTGTTCCTGAATAATTTTTTCAATTTAAAAAAATATATAGTACTCTAGTGATTTAAAATCAGAAAAAATTTCAGGATTAAAAGAAACAATCTTTTTTTTTGGGGGGGGGCTCTTATAATGGAGGGTTGTTCTAATAGAGGAGGCCTTCTATTTTCAACTCTTTTCGAAAGAGACACATTATAATGGAGGGGTGTTTTTTACCGATTTCTATGGAAAATCGGAGAAAATGGGGCACTGTTATTCATTTGTTTATCTACAGCCGTACCACTCTCCACTGACACATCAATTTTAGATTGAACACCCCAATCAAAAAATTCAGTCAGCAGATTGCTGCGGCATTACCCGCCCCCCCCCCTCGAATTATTTTTGAGCAACATTCCAGTCCCGCCGGTCAGTCCAATTTCTTGGTGCCGAGGTTTCTTCGGCTTTTCCATTCTCATTTTTTGTCAAAAATCCCGGTCCCGTGCTACTACCCTACTTTATTAATAGAAGCCCACAAATTTATTCAAATATATTGATTCACAGAACGCCAGCAAATTGTATCAGGGCTGCCAGATGTGAAGCTTTATTCATCATTTTGTGGTTTTTGAAGTGGTCAATGATGATTTTTTTGAATGATGATTTGATGATATTTTTTTTTTGGAAAATTTATGATTTCGGGATTTTTTGATAAAAATCCTCAAAGATGACCATTTTTAGGCCAAAAATCATTAAACATATCCAATTTTCCAAAATTTTCTCCGTTATTGGCACCACCGAACCCCTTTTCGTTTATGTTTTATCAAAATCTATCTATGTTTTCAAAAAAACTTTTCCAGGTGGCGCCTATAGCCACCACCGGCTCTCGCCTCTGTGAATTAAAGAATTGATCCTTTTTACTGATTTTTCTTGGTTTTTGAATGTTTTTTAAAAGCATGATTTTTGATCCTAGATGATGATTTGAAAATGTTCATCTGGCAGCCCTGATTTAAATGCATATATCCAATACGAAACAATTATAATGCTAAAATAATGAGCGAGTTTCTGTATGTGTTTGGCATAGACAATGAGAAACATGCCGTGGCATCATAAGAGTAAGTGTACACGACAGAGAGAGGGCCAAATTTGGTAATAATCAATTATTTGGGTTCGACTTATATTATTCATTCTGATTATTTATAAATTTATATATATATATTTATTTATTTATTTTTGTAAGATTTTATAGAAAAATGATTAAAAAAAATTATCCGCTTGTATTATTGCTTATTCTTCTGTACATCTTTTTGTGTGCATTTGAAGGTGTGAATTAAAAAAAAAAGATGGACATTTACAATTAAAAAAAATAATTAACTTATTAAAATAGTTTTTGACCATAAATTTTATACATATGAAAAAATAAGATTATTGTGATTAATCCAAAAGTAATAATGAACGAATGCAAAACACCATTAATTAATGTTTCTAATTTGTGAGTTAATTGATTAATATGCTAAATAATTCAGTTGTCCTAATGGCAAATTTGAGCCAAATGCCATCGGGCCTTGTCCAACACGAAACGGCACCAAACCATCAAGCCAACAGCGTGGTGCCATTGTTACATCAAACGGTCATCATTCGCAACAATATTCCATTGCAACAAAATGAAACAATTGTCGTTAAAAAATGTAAAATAAAATAAATAGAAAAAATTGGTGGCATAAATTTATGACAATATTTGGAAGTTTCAAATACTGAAGCTTCCAATACAGTATGCAGGTATTGACCCAGCGACAGAAAGCCCCCAATAAATTATCGAAAATTAAAATAACAAACAAAAAATTCAACCCCAATTCTAGCCCTAATTCGAAAGACTTTTTAAATGATTTTTTTTTTGATTTTTTTTCCTGGCTAAAACGCACAAAGTCAAATTGAGCATTTAAATGAGTTAATTTTTTTTTTCATTATTTTAGCCAACAAAAGAAACAGCAAGAAATTTGTGGAAGGGAAAAAGTAAAGAAAATATTCTTATATATAAATTTATTTTCTCTTAATTTAGGTATTCCGGAAATGTTGAAAAACAAACAATTAAAAAAAGTGGCACTGAAACAGAACACAAAAAAGCACTACAGAAAGCGCGCGATAGACCAGCAAAAAACATGGAAAATATAGAGAAAAAAGAGGGACCGCGCATTTTGTTATTTGTGTAAGTGATCAAAAAATAAAAAATATAACCCAAACGAAAATCAAATTGTATTAATTCCAAAAAAATTTGGCATTTTTGGTATCTTTTCCGTCCCATCGTTTAGCCTTTTATTTCGGAAGGGTGGGCAGTGCCGATAGGCGCCATCGGAAATGTTTTTTAAAATCTAATGTGTATTTTGGTAACAAATCTTGGCCAAAATTAAAAATTTGAAGATTTTAAAATACATTTTGAGAAAACCAATGCGGGTTCGGTGGTGCCGATAAATTTGAATGGTACCAAATTACTCAATTTTGGCATCTTTGTTAAAAAAGTTATTGCTTCCTAAACTCGACCAGACGCAGTTGATTCCTGCCGTCAGTTTAATAGATGAAAAAAAAGCCATCTTAAAACTTTCATAAAAATTTAATGAACGAATATTTGTTTTGTGTTGCACCAATTAAATTTATAATAATTGATTTTGAGGACAAATATGTTTTAATGCTTTTAGTTTTTATGTATTTATGGTCATTACTATGCAACTTCCTCTACGGGCGCAAAAAATAGTGATAAGTAAGCAAAATCATTATTTAACAAAAATTTGATTATTTATTTAAAAATCTTTATTGCTCTTATTGCATTCATTAAGTAGAGAACCTTTATAAAAGCCTTTTTTTAAATATGTAAATTAATTCGGCAATATATTAATTTAGTTGTTTTTATTACCCTAATTATTCGGTGTAATTAATCAGATTACAACAATGACCAATACGTGCCAATTCAGTCGGATTATTTTTCATGCAAATCCTTCCAAAATGGGCCTTATGAATATTACAAATGCGATTTGGCATTGGACAATATGAAGGTGTATTTGAATGATCAGGAAGTGAAAGTTTTTGCAAAATTAGCGGACGGCACGGAAAAATATCGAAAAATTGGAACACAAGTTGGCATTGTATTTGTTTATAATATTTCATTATTTTTAAAAGAATATCGCCAAATGTGCCAAAGATGACAAGCATTACAAATGTGACACAGTGTTGGAGATCAATCCTGATCAGCCCATTGATCAACTGGAACAAATGCCAATCGGAGAAGCCGATCTGCAGCTTATGCCGGTGCCATCGCATGAAAATACGTCCAAATCCCATCGACGTCAGCTAATGAATGCCGCTCAAAACAATGGACCAGTGCCAGTATTGCTAACATCAGCACCACAATGTAAAGCAAAATATAAATTGGACAGAAATTGCAATTTGGCGTGTGGGAGTCGAACCTGCGCCTTCATTGAACAGCTTTACCACTGAGCTATAAAAGGCTTTTTTGTGGATCTCTTATCAGTCCCTGATCAAGGATTGGGCAGTAGAATTTCTAAATCTAGCGATTTTCAGCAGCTTTTCCATTTTGGGATACGCCAAGTGTTTAAATTGGTTAACAACAAATTTTGAAATTCCAATTGTTAAGTCTGTAAAGCGGAAAATCTCGTTTACAAAAAAATAAAAATAATTTTTCTTATCTTCAAAATTTTTTGGAACCGAAACGAGGAAGCTGACACATATTTTTAAATGGTTTTTAGGGTGGCAAATCTATGTGCTGAACAGATGCAAAATGAACATTCAACTTGGCGGCATTTCAAAGGGTCCAGTACGTGTGCCACCAAACACACCAGCAGCACAGACGAGCATATTTGCAGCAGACGCTGCACAATTGTTGTGGGCCGATTGGCAATGCGATGTGAGTGATAGTATAATATTGGGAAGTAAAAGTTGGGGCAATACGACATTTGGTGATCAGCAAATTGCGGACAATGATTGGAGACGCGATATTTAAGAATTTACTCACTAATTATATAAACACCAAAATTAGCTACTAATTATTTATGCATTTTATCAACTAATATACTAATTAAATATGAAATTGTCCAAAAATAAAAGGAATCAATTAACGACCTCGAATGAAAAAGTAGAGGGAAAATGATGCCGCAATTAATAGAAGGGTCACTGCATTCGACGAAATTGGTAAACCGACGGATCAGCAATATTAGACCGTCTTAGAGCCTTACAATATCAACATATTATTATGTAGTTAATCCAATCGTCGTCCGCAATTGTCATAACACTCAAAGTGGGTGCTGATAATTGTTTTTTGAAATGTCAAATTGACTCAAACCCATTGTAGTGGCCTCTGACAATTGCAAAATCGATCATTTTTGGCAGGGGCGCAAAAGTAAGAGCGCAAATGTGCGAGCACTCTTCTTTTATTGGAAAATTAGTGTCACAAATAAAGTTATAAAAACTGTGTTTATCCGCTTTTACAGCAAACATCGTGCAACAGTCAAAGTCTGACGAAAGGATTAACATACGTAAAATTTAATGTCAGTGACCAGCAACAAGCATACGATGTCAAATATTTGAACGGGTTCAATTTGCCAGTCAGTGTTACTGTAGTGCCAACAGGCAATGCAGGCTGTCCCAACATCAATTTTGATATTAACGCGGCAAATAATTTGTACAAAACTGTGCCGGCAAAGATGCGCACAAATGCCAACGTCAGTTTTTTTTTTACTTATCGTAAAAAAAACGATAGAATTCATGGAAAATTCTCATTTTCGATCCCAGTCCAAACGCATTTCGTCAAGACAAACTTGGACTGAAACACTGAAACTGAGCGGTATCAAGAGATTGATACAGGGATGGATCTAGTAAAAACCTTAAATTTAAACAAACCGTTAACCATTAAATGAATTTAAAAATAAAAAAATAAAAATCATTGATTTCTCAGCAAAAGTTTCAAGGTTTCTTTCGGGTTGGCCAAGCTGCAAACAAGTTAGGCGCATATTGTGGTTTATGAAAATAGACTCTGTTTTCGCATATCCCCGGTGACAACCTTTTTCTGTCCCGAGAAATACTTTAATTAAAAAATGATACCATAATTTTAAATTTATATGCTCTTTAAAATTGTCATATTTTGAAGAAAGGTAAAATACTGGGATTGTGTGATGCATTTCGTACGCCTGCTGCTTGTGGCACTGGCCCATTTGCACATTTACAAAGTGTTAAGCCGGACATTTCCAGCGGATGGACACAGGAGGAAATTGACGGGTAAAATTACTAGAGATGCTCGAGACCCAAAATTTCCCGAGACTCGAGAACCGAGACCGAGACCGAGAAATGACACCGAGACTCGAGACCGAGACCGAGACTTGACACCGAGACTCGAGACCGAGACCGAGACCCCTAAAAACCCGAGAAATTTCTCGACTCGAGAACCGAGACCGAGAAATTTTTTAAAAAAATAGGGTGAAATTGTTTTTTAACCAAAAAAAAAAGCATTTTTTTATATAAAAAATTACGCATTCATTTATCAAATTGAAATAAAAAGCTATTGCAATCCAATTTTATAAACTCGAACCTTTGCAATTTAGCCTGGTTTCAATTACCACATTGCGTGAACATTTTTGAAATTGTTTCACAGATCAATTGAAAATTTTGTTTTGTTAATAGTAAAAGCCTAAAAAATTGACTTTTTGGGGGCAAAATCTGTTAACAAAACTTAGTAATATTTGTAAATTTTTCCCCTACGGCGCTTATCGGCACTGCGGTCACTTAACCCCTTTAAAATTTTTCATTATAAGACGCAAAATTAACAATTTTGGAGAAAATCTGTTAACAAATCGGCCCATCAATTTCAAAATTCCCCCGATGGGCACCTATCGACACCATCGAATCCCATGGTTTTCTCAAAATTTATCTCAAAGATTGTCCAAAATAACCATGTTTTGGTCGAAATCCGTTAGTAAAGCTCACGCAAATAATTAAGGTTGAACAAATGGATTGTTTATGAATGATTAATCATGTTTGAGAATGTAAATTCAAAAAAAATTTCAAAAAGTTAGATTGCAATAAAACAAAAAAATGTTTTTTGAAATTATGGTGTTTTTCATTCCCCCCACCCCCCCCCCCCCCCCCCCCCCCCCCCCCCCCCCCCCCCCCCCCCCCCCCCCCCCCCCCCCCCCCCCCCCCCCCCCCCCCCCCCCCCCCCCCCCCCCCCCCCCCCCCCCCCCCACCCCCCCCCCCCCCCCCCCCCCCCCCCCCCCCCCCCCCCCCCCCCCCCCCCCCCCCCCCCCGGGCGAGGCGGCAGTGCCGATACTCTGACGAGGAAAATTTTGAAAATTTGAGCGTTTTTGGTAACAAATCTTGCATAAAAAGACGAGTTTTAAATTGAAATTACTCTGAGACAATATACCCAATGGGGTCCGATGGTGCCGATAGGCGCCATCGGGAGAGAAATTTTGAAAATTTATGGCCGCCTTGTTAACAGATTTACACTAAAACTTTATGATTTAGCTGACCAAATAAATTGTTCTGGGCCAAAACTCAATCTTTAGGGGTGTAAAAAAAGTCTCGGAAACCGAGATCAAAAGACCGAGACCGAGATCGAGACCGAGACCCCAAAAAAACACGAGAATTTCTCGACTCGAGAACCGAGACCGAGACTCTCGAGCATCTCTAAAAATTACATGCCAATTAATTTATTTAAAATGTCCTGCTCGAGAATT
>JBDPZO010000035.1:0-21867 GCA_039877585.1 Heterodera filipjevi | reverse complement strand
CTTTCCGCGCTTTTGCGTGGACACAAATTTTGGAACTGTTCTGCCTCACTGTGGGACTTAAAAGTCAGTGCGCATAACAAATTCTTAATCCAAAAAAGACGTTGCCGAAAAATATTTTGAAAATTTTAGTATTTTTTTGGTTAAAATTAGGTCTCTCAGGAAAGAATACCGAATGTGATGTATCACCCAACTTAATCCCGTTTTTAAAATATGCTCCTCACATCATGCGACGTGGAGAGAGCATTTTCTATTTACAAATCTATTCTTGCCAAAAATCGTATGAGTTTTGCTACGAAAACCCTTGAAATCTACCTCATTTGCAACTACAACAGTGAATAAATTTGTTTGCACTATTTTTTTGATCGTTCTTATAAAAAAAACCACTGATTTAAAAATCTGAGCCAGTATTTAGTTACTTTTCATCACTATTTTGGCATTTTTTCGCCACTATTTAGTTAATTATTTTAGGATTTTACGCCACTAAAAATCCGAGCCTTATTTATTAATGAAAAAAACGGTGCAAAAACGTCTACTTGAAAAATTTCAGTTCAATTGGGCGCAATAAATAATTTTGTTAAAAATAAAATTTAAAATAATTTATTTTTTAATTTTAAAATTCAAACTTATTTTATAACTCGGCGAAAAGTGAACAGAATTAATCGAAATTTTTAACAGCGATCATTTCTGTGATATGTCAATTTTTTCCTTCTTAGTCAATTATTTTGTTAATTCTAGTCAATCTTTGTGACGATTGCAAATCATTACGATACGAAAAAGAAATGAAATATGAATTTATATTTTAATTAATCATTTGTAGGGACAGATTTCTGCTCATATGCTATGAAGAAAGGGGCTCAAAATAAACATTACTGCGCTAACATTTTTTGATTTGGTTAAGATTTTTAGAACATATAAATGCATATTTTGGGGATTTGGAATAAAGACATATTTCGCCATTTTTGCCTATTTTGGCAATTTCCTTAAGAAAAACGAAAGAAAAAAGAAAAAAGCACCCCTAAGAATTGATTTTTGTAAAATTGTCAAAAAACGCCTCCATAAATATGACAAAATTGAATTTTTGAGACAATTCGTATATATTTTGTAAATTTAAAATAATCATCAATATTTTTTTTTTAATATATTTTTTGATTTTATATAAAAATAAAAAATAAATAAAACTTTTAATGCCTTTGCCTAAAATAGTCAATTTATCATGGTTTTTAATTTTCTCGTTAATTTTGATTTTTGTTACATTTTTTGCCTTTTTAGGTAAAATTTGGGCAGTTTTTAGTGCATATTTTCGATCATATTTTAGCATTTTTCAGGTTGTTTTTAGGGTATCTTTTATGGTCATATTTGGCGTTTCTTACAACCTCTGTCCCTAATTATTTGTAAATGCTAGGATTAAATAAAATAAAATAAAAATTGTTGATTTTCCATATGGATGAATGCATCTATAGCATTGTAATTACGTGATTTTCTCTTCAATGACTCAAAAATAGGAAATCCAAGGACCCAGTTAAGTACTAATTGATTGAGGTATTTATTTATTTATTTTGCCATGACCCGAAAAGTTTTAAGTACCCCGGAATCGACCTTTTCAAACTTTTATAAGGGCGACTTAGGAAATTTACACCAAAAATATATGTAGTTATTTACCCTAAATGCAATATACTTTTAAATTATGAAGTATACTCCCGATTATTAAAGTACAATTTTCAAGCCTGTAAAATTTTTATAATTTAACATCCTTAATTATGTAGGCACGACTAAAACGACCCTTCGACTAAAACGGCCCGGGGAATAAAACTGTTCGTCATGATGTGTACAATATGCTTGTCCGTCCACTTGCCATGGTATTCCCATGCATTACCGTACCACCCTCTGGGAACAGTGTGACACCGCAACAACAACAGAACCATAAGTTTGGCGCAAATTCCCGCGGTGCCGTCGTCGCTCGAGTTGTGCCAATCGCTTCACCGGCGTATTAATGATTGGCGATTGAAGTGGGAGACAATGCGAAGTTCGACGAGACTTGACCAAATATAAAAATAAAACAATGATCACTCTCATTAATTGAATCCGACGAATGAATATGTGTTTTTGTGCATAATTTTGACTTGTTGGAAAATAATCTGTCCAAATTAGGCCACAGTTTTTGCACAAATATGGAAAGATTGGTCGGACCAGGAAAGTCGTCATTGTTATGTATTTGTATCTATCACCATTTTTCTTTTCTTTTTTTTTGTTGCTATTTTGCAAGCAGTCAAATGCCCCATTCTTTAGAGGATATTTTTGGTGTCCGGGTTCCCGACAATAATCCCGAACCGGGATGAGATCGGACGAGTTATGAAAAATTGAGGGCCTGATAAAATGACAAAAATTCCCAGTCACAGAGTCCGGGTTTTTTTTGGCCGCACCCTTTTCCTTCCTGCAAAACAAAATAATGCAATCTTTCTCTTGAAGATTTCATTATAAAATTATTTAAAAATTGTTATAATTTTAAAATTGCTGATTTTTATGTAAAATTATGCCCAATTTTCATGCCATACATACACATCAATAGATTGATTAGAGATTACACACAACTGAATACATTAATAATTCTCCAGATTTGGCATTAATACTTTTTTCATCAGGTTTGTACATAAATCACCTAAAACGCTAAGGTTTTTTGATTTTAAGCCGAAATTTTCAAAATTTTGAGCTTTCAAAAACATCTTTTTGTCAGGTGCTAAATCTCTTTTTGATGTTTCCATTAATTTAGAAAATTATTGCTACCGTTCCAAGTGTAGATGGTCCGAGTGTTGATATTACAAAATCAGTCCGAAATCGATACTCAAATATTCGACACTTGGACCTTTTAACACTGTTCGACAACTCGGGTATTTTTTTCCTATTCGAATATTCGGACACAACTGTATAATCGAACATTTAGAACATGGCATTTTGGTTTGCAATTATTTTGTTTTGCATGCCTTTGGCGTGTAGCAACTCGCAACACCAAAATTCGGATACAGTAAATTTCAAAATGTCAATGAGTGATGGCACTGAGAAGGCTGACAATGGCATCATTCGTGACCAACTCAGCAGAGGTGAGAACGAGATAGAATCCTATTAAATTTAAATTAGAGATTTTTTTTATTGCCTTTTGTTTTTGAGTCAATGAGTTTTGCGGTTTTTTTTTTAAAGAGTTTGCCAAAGGTACATATTTTGAAGTTTTTCCAATTAAGAACTATTATATGCCAACCATTTGGCGTTGTTGGCCAAAGGATGCGATTTTTTAAAGGAAATTAAAAAGGAAAAGAATGGTCTAATTGTTGAGCTTGTGACAAGTGTTGAGCAAGAAGTATGCTCTAATCATCAGGCAAAACAATTTGACAACAGCAGTGATATGAAATTGCTTCAAATATTCCAAGAGATTGGGCCACAAATTGTGGCACAAATCAAAGACAAAGAGGCAAAGGAACATGGACAAAGTGCCGACAAATTGGCAAAGTTTGGCACTTTCATTACGGCACTTTTGGCCGAATTGCCGGAGGGCCAATGGAAAACTGCCCTACAGCAAATTTTGAAAAAAAATAAGCAACAATTTTGGCCTAGCGAATTTTTGGAGTTTATACTCAATAATCTGGGCCTCTTTAACCGAAATGGAGGAGGGCCTGAAAATGGAAACTCTGAAAAAATTTCAAGAAAATTGGAAACAATTGCTCAAAATTCTTCTCCTCTAACAGCCCATCATTTGCGCCGGCGACGCAATGCCGATTTAAAATTTCTATTCTTTGCCAGCATATTTACAATAATCGGCATAAAGCAAAACATTACGCAATTTGTCTTTATAGGATTCATTCTAATTGCTTTTTGGTGCCTTTCTTATGGACGTTTATCGCGGATGATTAACAACTTTGATTCGGCGCGACTGAAAAACTTTTGAAATGGTCCATTTTTGATCAAATGTAAATTTTTGATTGTTATTATTTTGTTATATGTCAATGTTGATCAAAAATCTTTATTGCTAAGCCTGGGAAACAATTTTAATAGGAAATTTCTATTGATAAGGCTTCAAAAATTTTAAATAGGTAAACGGACGGAACGACATTTCGTACTTGGAAAAAAATGAATGGTGCAGCCCTCCCTGATTTGTGCAGGTATACCGAATAAACGAAGATTCCTGATCCGAGCAACTGCGCGAGTTTGGATACTGTTAGTTTTCTACAGTGTTGGTTTCGATTTCAACAATGGTTGATTTCGTAAGTACAGGCTCTAATGAGTTATAGAAGTTCGCATTTTCGAATTCTGCTACAAATCATATAAATTTTTGATTATTATTTTGTTGTTATATTCAGTTCAAAAATCTTTGTTGCTAAGGCTGGGAAATATTTAACTAGAAAAATGTACGGAACGAACAAACATTTCGTACTTGAAAAAAATTGAATCGTACATTTTAAATTGAACCTCTAGGCAGTGTTGTTCGGGACCAAGAATTTTTCGGGACTCGGGATCGGGACCGGGACCGGGACTAGACACCGGGACTCGGGACCATTTCGGGACCGGGACCGGGACTTCATAAGCCAGTTTTTGGGGGTGTGTTTTTGAAAAATTTTGGAGAAAAAAATTTTGTTATGTGCATAATAATTTATGTTCTCATTCTTCGTCATCAAAATTATGATGCAAAAAAAGTTGCATTTTAATTCCAGATCCTTCCATTTAATCTGATTACTAAACATTTAAGAATAGTTAAGTGAAGCATGATTGGAAAATATCGAAATTAGACATTTAGCATAATTAGAATAATATCATCAAACATAAAATTTAAAGAATTCTTGTCGATAATTTTTTTTTCAAAAGATAATCCAGTACTGAAAATTTTCTTCATTTCCTTAACACTTTCTGGTCCATAAGTCAATCTTTAGGGGTGTAAAAAAGTCCCGAAAACCGGGACTAAAACACCGGGACTCGGGAACGGGACCGGGACCAAAAAAACCCGGAAAAATCCGGTTTTCGGGACCGGGACCGGGACTCCCGAACAACACTGCCTCTAGGGAAGGGCGCCGAAGCGACCCAGATTGTTTTTTTTCAAAACTTTCCTAGTCGTATTTAAAAGATAAATAACTTTTTTTTGTGTCATAAGAACCTATTTTAAGCGAACATTTAATCTGCTCTTTTTGGTGCCGGTTTCCAGAAGCTAACTGGGGCTGAGAGTAAGGTTCATAAAGCCGGCACCACAGTCCTTGTCATAACTATTGTTGAGACCATGGCCCCACCTTTGTTTTCATTTTTTTTATCTCACACCATTTATGGCACTCAACAGATTTTTCCCAACTTCTTCCCTTTCAGAAGATGAAATGTTTGTTTTTTGGAATTGGAAAACGCTAAATAGGAAAGATTATCTATTTAAATTTAATTTGAAATATTAGGCAAAAATTTATATCAAATTAATAATATCATTTTATAGTAAATGTAATAAGTTTTTTTTTTCTATTTTGCTAATTGTAAAGTGAAAATATGTCCTACGTCCAAATTTGTCATCCGACCAATTGATTAATAGCGTTTAAACATCCGTGGCTTTTCAGGGAAACCATCCTCCCTTTTAAATTTACTTTACTCGAATCCAACACTGGCACAGCTAAACTCCACCATTTCCATATTATAATATTTGCATTTAAGCCAAAAAAAATCTCGAGAATTTCGATTTTAGCCTCACCAATTTGGTAATAATTTAGGGGTTTTTGAGTTATTTGACATACTAACACTATTTTTGAAACTAATTCTCAATACCTTAGCATATTTCGCCAATAGAAATTCTGTGAACAGAGACAATCATAAAATTTTTTTTGTTTCATTCAGCGCCTATGGCATTTTGGTTGGCACCTTTTTTGCTTTGCATTCCTTTGCGTGTACTTACACTCGATCAGTTTTTAATTAACAAGTAATTCTTCTAATGAGTTTGTCTTTTGGAAATAAATTCACTTTTTAATAGAATTGCGTGATGACCACCTGCTGGAGCTATTGGCCAAAGGATGCGATTTTTTAAAGGAAATTAAAAAGGAAAAGAATGGTCTAATTGTTGAGCTTGTGACAAGTGTTGAGCAAGAAGTATGCTCTAATCATCAGGCAAAACAATTTGACAACAGCAGTGATATGAAATTGCTTCAAATATTCCAAGAGATTGGGCCACAAATTGTGGCACAAATCAAAGACAAAGAGGCAAAGGAACATGGACAAAGTGCCGACAAATTGGCAAAGTTTGGCACTTTCATTACGGCACATTTGGCCGAATTGCCGGAGGGCCAATGGAAAACTGCCCTACAGCAAATTTTGAAAAAAAATAAGCAACAATTTTGGCCTAGCGAATTTTTGGAGTTTATACTCAATAATCTGGGCCTCTTTAACCGAAATGGAGGAAGGCCTGAATGCAATGGAATTTCTGATAAATTTTGGAAACTCGGAAACAATTGCTCAAAATTCTTCTTCTCCTACAGCCCGCCATCGCCATGGTCGCAGATGGCGCCGTAGTTGTCTGCCTCTTGCCTGGACATGCATATCAATGGGGATCCAACGCAACAACAAGCTACTGATATTTTTCGCATTCGTACTAATTGCTTATCATATATTGTTTAGCGTTGATAATTGGAGTTCGTGCTGATGCGTTAGTTAAATTCCGGCACCATGCGCGTTAGTTAAATGCGCCACTTATACAGAATGTTAGACTAAGTCTTGTCATAACTTTACCCAAAAGCAATCCAATTAAACAATCTTTGTACGATTCTATAGCTATTGCGTGGCTCTATTTGCTTGATAAATTTCAAAAAATTTCATTGAATTTTAAAGAAGTTATGAGCAAAAGAGTTGAAAAAATTAACATAACTTCTTTAAAATTCAATGAATTTTTTTGAAATTTATCATGCTGATAGAGCCATTTAATAGTTATCGAATGAGATTGTTTGAATAATTTGTTTTTGAAAGTTATGACAAGATTTAGTCAAAAATTCTGCAAAAATGGCGCATTTAACTAACCGCAGGGTGACGGAATTGAACTAACGCACTAGCACCATTGGAGTTGTCGAATTCTGAAGAGCATCCTTTAAATGCATTGATATGCACCAGGGCTGTCGCAAGCAGGACTTAATGCATGATTACGATTATTGGAAAAAACACGATACGTTTAAAATTACGATTCATGCATGACTTGGCCAAAAACACGATTACGATTATTTTTTTAAAAACACGAAAATTTTCCATAGTCAACCAGTAATGCCATTTTGCCCCTTTTTAGGGGCATTCCCCCCTATTTTAAGGGTTGCCCTCATTTTTAAGTTTTTTAATTCTTGTACAAAATGCCAAATTAAGTGTTATTTCTTCTTTTTTTTGAGCTTTCCAGTAAAAAAAGTGCCAAAAAATTATATTGTTTATAAAACTTTTCCCTATAAATTGTAGTATTCTCAAAAACTTAGCATTTACTTTCTATTTTTTCAAAATTTATCTTGAAAATTTGTAAATATTGAAATCCTGAAAAATTAACCATTTTGGGCTTACCTTTGTTTGCTCCTATTTTCGGCCTCCAATCGGTTCATTACCAATAATCATCTAGAAATTTTTGGAGTTTATTTAGCTGTTGTGCTTTTTAATGATACAAAAAATTTAACTTTTGAACAAAGGAAGGGTCAGCGGTGCCGATAGGCGCCGCCGGAAAAATTTTCAAATTTTAAAGCAAATGCCCAAAAAAATGTTAAAAAAATTAGTAATCATTTTTTTTAACCTCAAACTAAGAAATAAGAACAAAATAAGAGCAATTTGAAAAACATTCGGTGTATTAATCGTGTAATTGTGGCAAAATAGGACTACAATTATACGATTAGGATTATCACCAAAAACACGATTAATCAGATTACATTACAATTACGATTACGATTCGCGACAGCCCTGGTATGCACAAAGACATTTGTGTTGTTGTTGATTTTAATTGACTGAAAGGATACAGTTCTAAATAAACTGCATCAAACTCTTTTAAAAATTCAAAAAAATAACTAAAGAATATTTTTGGAAGAAAGGCTAACTCAAAAATTTCAATAAAAATCTAATCATAAAAATTTGTTTGACAAAAAAACAAACATTTCCAATAAATAAAGTGCACCCAAAGTGTGATTCTTAGCCAACCAAATGAACAAACTTAGAATCATTTGAAAGCTTTTTAGGCACCCTATAATGAGCAAACATCAAAAAATCACTAACTTACAAAAAATTATTAATAAAAAAATGTTAAAGCTGACTTTTTTGTAGTTTTCAAGTTATTACTTTTTTCTTAATTCTTATTCGCTTAAGAAATTACTACTAGCTTCTAAACTAATTTAATTTCATTTGATTTGTTATTAAAAAGAATATTTTAAATTCCCGTTTAAAACCCCACAGAAATAAATTCATGAAAACACTAATAAATAGAACTTGAATATTTTAATTTTAAGAATTAAACTTACTTAAAAATAAAATTTAATTTAATTTAAGTTAATAAAAATAAATAATTATACAAAATATTTAGTTTTAGGAACTAAACCTATAATGAAAATCCCAAAATGTTTTAATATTTAAGTTAGAAAAAACAAAACCTAAAAATGAAAATACAAAAAAATATCTTTGGCAAAATGTTTTCACAATCGTTGAAAAATTACCTTTTTAAACACAAATTGTCAAAAATGCCGCGGTCGCGAATCGCGGATCGTCTTCGCGTCCCACCACAGTCTGGTGTACAGCATAGTTTCATTGACTAAAGTTTCTGGTCATTTATTCTTTTATGAAGAATTAAAAGTCTTAATTTGTTAATTTTCAGTGTTGATTGTTAATAAAAATTGATGAAAAAACATTAAATAATTATATTTCTTAGAATAACCTAATTTGGCAGAAGTATTCTGATTTGACTAATGACCTCATTTTGCTCTAATAACGTGCTGGCGCGTTTATAAATACTGCTATCATCAGTAACTCGTGTTTCGTTCTATCAGCTAGACAAATTTCAACAAATTTTATTTACCTTTAAAGTACATTCCCAAAACCCGATTATGAAAAAAGCCCTATTCTTTCATAACCTTTAACGCTTTCCTGCCCCTTGAATGTTCATTTTCAAATTTTAATTGTTAATCAACATTAGAGGTACCATGGATTGTTTCTATTCCGTGTCCACTTGGGACCAATTAAATTGTCCGCAAAGAATGACGAAGTTAGAAAGGTATAAATAATGGAAAAACACGTGGTTAATCAGTAGTTGACAGACCACATTTTTACCTTTTCTGCTAATTTGCTTTTCCATAAATTGCTAATTTTTGATAAAAAAAAAGTTTTAATTCCTCCAATTTTGAGGCATTCATTTAATTTCATAAAAGAAACGGACTTTTTGTATTGCCAACCTTCGTCATTAACTGAATTGTTGATGACTAGGCTAATTAATAGTCATAAAATAAAACACCTGAGAGAAAGTAAAGTTGTGCATAATAAAATTAGGAAAATTAAATTTATTAAATGGTGCACATATTGAAAACTGTCAAAATCGACTGTGAAAAATTGTTGCTCAATCATTTTTTTTTTTAATTTTTCGTTATTTTATCTTTAATTTACACGTCTTGGTGAGGAGGAGGGAATATCCCTCAACACCTGATTATGACATGGGTTTAGTTAGAAAAAAAAACATAAAACCAATTGCATTAGCAAAAATTAAAATTTTAGGTTAAAATATTTTCATTTCTTTTTATTAGAAAATCTCTTAATGGAAGTCTTCTTTTTTGAACCCATTGAATATGAGCGTTTGTACAACTGCAGCACATACAGTATTGACCAAATTCCATTGCAAAATCGCCAACATTTTCTTATTGGCACATTTTTTCTTTCCATTGGCATTATTCTTGAGGTAAATATTATTGTTATATAATATAGCAAAATTATTACAATTAGATACTGTATGTACCATGATAATTTAGATACTGTATGTACCATGCATGGTCGCAATACGGAAGCACATGGACAACACTTGCTATATGGTGATTTAGGAATAATTTGTTTGCGTCCCATACTTGACGTTCCCGATGAATTCAAACCTGGATCCCCAATCCCCCGCTTCTAAAGTTTTTCTCCGTCTTTATTTCCAACCTCGTAATCTCGCTGACGCCAAATTCTCTACTTTTGAATTTTTTCCCCAACCCTTTGACGTTCCACGGAGCCGATAACTCATCACTTTCCAATTACTCCGTTCCCGACTCCCGACCACCTGCCCATACCAAGAAAGTCCGGTGTTTAGTTTTTCTTTGACCAAAGGCATCCCTGCTCACCCTCCAATCAAAGGAGTTCATTTGTTCCAAAAAATGCCCGGCGGCCCCTAATGACAGCGCCAGCCTCCCTTGCCATTTCTTAAAACCTTGGCAAATTAACTCAAAGGCAAAAAAAAAAATGAATTTTCAAAAAAAAAATTTACAGAATGAAAAAATTTAAAGTATATTACGTTAGAATTTTCAATATACTCTTAATGCTTGATACCCCTAATTTAGGCATTACATCCCCTCCCCCGGTACCGGACAATACCAGCGAGTCAAGAAGGGTCGGGGGGAGGGGGACGCACTTAAAGAATAATGATTAAAATTAATTGGGTTTTAAGTTAATGTTTTACATATCCATAATGGATATGGCCTGTTTGTTGGTATGTGGCATTGTGACCGGATATTTGGCAATTATTGGCGCCGTCTTTTGCACTGCACCAACTTTCATCTACTGGGCTGGGGCATATGGATTTGGTGAGAACACATTCTCTTTATTTATTTCTTTAAATAGAGCCCACCTCCCCAAAAATACCGCCCCCCCCGCACCTCATGAGAGGGCCAGGGGTTTGATCCCCGCCCATTGGGTTTCGCCGTTTAGGGCCGGCCCGGGGTTTTTTGGGCTCATCCGTTTGCGCCGCAAGCCAAAAACTGATCAACTTGAATGATAAAAAACGCAACAAAAATATAAGTAATTCAGGGATGGCTTCATATGATAATGATAATTTAAAGAAATGCCGTGAAAAAAATTCCAAAAAATAACTAGAAAGTAGTTAGGTTAGAAGTTTTGATTAAGTAATTAAGTATGTAGTGGCCAAAAAAACAAAAAATTTACATAACTCTTTAAAAATTGAATGAAATTTTTTAAATTTATAATGACTAAAAGACCCATTCAAAAGTTGTCGGGTGATACCAAGATTGTTCAATTTGGTTGGGTTGCGCAAAGTTATGACGACTTATTGTCTGAAAATTGATAAAAATGGAGGATTTATAAAGCGCGCATAGGCGGCGCAATTTACAAAAAGCGCCCGCGCTGTTTTAAGTTGCCCTTTAAGAGCTGACCTACCGTAAACACAAAAAAAAAGTTTTGTAAAAAAACAATGATAGCCATAAGGGATGAAGAACATTTTTTTTGAGTTTTTTCGACGATACCTTTATTTTTTAAGTTGTTGAAAACATCTCTGACAATTGGAAAAAATTTTTAAAAGACGTATTGCCAAAAAATGACTTAACACTGCTGGCGCACCAACCTTTGAACAGCTCCATGTTTGGTCAACTAGGCCAAAAGGTATATTTCATCAACTCAGTCAAAAGCTTTCCCCGGGCTTTTCATGGAAAATTTGGGCTAGAAACCTTCTTGGCACGAATTTGTCTTACTGAACAGTTAAAGGATTCTATGAAAACAGTTACTCTAAAAAATTTTATTGACGAAATGTGTCTTTTTGGCTGAGTTCACTAAACGTTGATGTGGGCCAAACGTGGGAAGGCAATGCTGCTCGGGGCTCAGAGTTTTTCTCGAATGCTAAACTTTAGCGTTTGTATATTGCTCCTATCTTAATAATACTGCACTTTTTTTTGGAATTATAAACTTATAGCTTTATGGGTGACCGAGTCATCGGCAGAAATATTCTTGGCGTTAAATCGTTGCGTCGAATTATGTTCCGTATCTCTTGGTGAATTACTGTTTCATGGCAACCGAATTTACCTTTGGATGGTCAGTGAACAAATGTTATAACATTAATCACCCATTAATTAAAGACCGGAGAGAGAGACTGTGGGACCAGATTTCTCAGAATTTTCGGCCTTGGCCCAAGTGACTCCTGTTCTGATTTTTTAAATTTCCGTTCCCGTCTTTACCCTAGTTCTGTATCGAGCCGTGATCGCACGGGTTGTCAATTTTTGTAGCCGTATCCTGCCATTTTCTTTTCACGGATTTCAAGAGCCGGTTTCCGCAAAATTTTTTTGAATCCATTTTTTTTCAATTTGGCAGACTAATATAGCATATGAAATTCGGTTGAGCCCAACCAATTTAATGTTTTGGCGCCGTGGGCTATAACTTTTTTTAGATGATCCAAATTGAACAATAAATTGAGGTAAAAAAGCAGCAAAAAAATTAGACTTTTCTGGCTTTTTTCAAGCCAAGTGACCCCGCCTATTAAACCAACAGTTAGGAAAATTATTTATTTTAAAAAATCTAAGCATTAAAAAACTCATTAATTAAAATTTCATTTCTTTTTCGTATCGTAATGATTTGCAATCGGCACATAATGTGATTGTGCTCACTGTGCTTCCCGGCATCTATTTGCTGTTTGCTTTCATTCTCTTCATCAAAGGCCACACTTTTGGCACCAACAGTGGTGGGCCACCGTCAATGGTGTCACAAAAAAAGGCAATCAATCATATACAAAAAAAAAATATATATATATCAGGGATGCAGCCGATTTCCGATTTCCGGTTTTCCGATTTCCGATGTTTTTGGGACCGGAATTCCGATTTTCCGATTTCCGATATTTTTGGGGAAAAATCGGAAAAAATCGGAATTAATTTTCTCAAAAATAAATAAAAATTTTCGAAAAATGAGAAGTTTTTTTGGTCAAAAAAAAAATTTATAAAAAAAATTTAGTAATTTTGTAGAAAAAAATTTCCGATTTCCGATTTCCGATTATTTTTGGACCGGAATTCCGATTTCCGTTTTCCGAAGAATTTTTCGGCATCGGAATTCCGGTTTTCCGATTTTTCAAATCAGAGATCGGCTGCATCCCTGATATATATATATATATATTTATATATTTATCTCTTTGGGCATTTTCACATATTTTAGAAACTTTTTTCATAATTTATGTAATCGAAATTGCGGGTAGGTGGGGAGGAGGTCTTTTAACTGAAATTAAAAAAAAATCGATAATTTCGATCTTGCTCTATTTGAGTTTAAAGTTTTCTTAGTAAGAAGCTCTTTAAATTACTTTTTGCATGATTTTTCGATTTATTAAAGCATAGTGTAAAATGCCACCCACTGTATTCAGCTTTTAGTTACTAACAATATGCAAAGTACTGTTTTTTGAAAAATACCGTACCCTAGCTCGCTTACTGACTAATTAAAAAATAATATTCTTTTTTAGATTTTTGTCCAAGTCGTTTTGATCAGCAGCGTGAATGCGATTGCTGCAGTCATTTATAACCTTATGGCATTTGTGCCGTTAAGCGAATTACTGCTGTTTGCGGGGCAATTCAGTTGGATTTTGGCGCATGGTAAAAAAGTTTTTGTAAATTTTTGATGCGCATTTTTTTGGCATTTTGTTAATAAGGAAAAGGACCCTATAGGATCTTCAAATTTTTTTTTTATGATTTAGGACAAAAATTAAAAATAGAAAACGCTAAATGGTCGTAGGTAGCCCTAGTTCGCTCAATGTTTTAAAATTGGGTATGCAAACTAACATTAAAAAAACAGGAATTCCTCCCATCATCTATTTGTTGTTGAATAAAACTGTTCGTCATGATGTGTACAATATGCTTGTCCGTCCAATTGCCATCGTATTCCCATGCATTACCGTACCACCCTCTGGGAACAGTGTGACACCGCAACAACAGCAACAGCAACAACAGAGCCATAAGTTTGGTGCAAATTCCCGCGGTATCGTCGTCGCTCGAGTTGTGCCAATGGCTTCAACAGCGTATCAATGATTGGCGATTGAAGTGGGAGACAATGCGAAGTTCGACGTTCGACGAGACTTGACCAAATAGAAAAATAAAACAATGATCACTCTCTTTAAAATAGTTTTGGCGGGGACAATGCACAGAAGAGTTACAGACCCGAGAACTTTAAATGAATGCAACATGTTTTTACTGTTTTTGTAGGGTGCCTATTTTACCACCTTTTGGTGGCATTTTCCACAATTTTGGGGGTCTTGCCACCGGCCACCAACATTTGGGCGCCGTTTGGGCGCTCACGTTTGGGGGCCCGTTTTTGGGCGCCCACGTTTGGGCGCCAGAAATTCTTTCAAAATTTCACTTTATGTAAGACAGTAACGCAGAAAATTTCTAAAATTAATGCCAGTCCTTTAACCCAACGGTAGAAGGAACATTTGGTAATATGTACTCACGCAGATGGTCGGCCATCTTTTCCGAAAAATTTTCTTTTCGTTTTTTAAATAAAATTGATTATTGGGTTTTCAGGGTCGAAGAATCCGAATCTGACAACCAATTCTTCCCATTGCGAACTCCATACCAGATTTCGAACTAACGGTCAAACAATTTTCGTGCATGAGTCCGTTTTGTTGCGTAATAAATTTCGAATTTTCAACTTTTTGTTCGAGTTTGAGTCCGGGATTCGCAATGGAAAGAAATGGATTCCAAAAATAATTTTATTTCAAAATAAATTGAAAATTTTTTTTCGAAAAAGGGGACATACAGAACATTTTACAGGGTCACAGGCAGGGAGGGCTACACCAAAATCTCCAAAAAAAACAGTTTCGCAAACGAAATTTTAAATAAAAAAAACTCCTAGAAGGAACATTTGGTAATATGTACTCACGCAGATGGTCGGCCATCTTTTCCGAAGAATCTCCCAATACTTTTGACTTAAAGAATTTTATATTAATAAATTTTCTTCTCTAATTTACATCGTTGCACAATCGGTAATTCATTGCCATCCTAAGTATTTGCCAACCACCAATTCTGCCTATAAATGACCGGCCGCGACCTAAAAAATAAATAAAAAAAATTAGTAAAGTTACAAAAAAATTATGACCTGAAAATACGAAAATCTGCAAAATCAAGATTTTTGTAATCTTTTAATAATAACTTTTTCAAAATAAAACCAATTTATTTTTGATTTTCGCTATATCAATAGAGTACATCGAGAACTATTGAAATATACTAAAAAATCTAAGTCTAGTTGGTTCTGAGAATTATCTCTGCTGTCAGTGCGATGGTCGACTTTCCGTTGTGATTTTCATTCCTAGGTATTTTGTTCATTTTTTTCAATTTTCATCACTTTCCCATTAAAATCCGTCCCTTCTTCTACCGACTAAATGAAATGATCGGTCCAATGTAAGCAGTAATTAGTCCCCATTGAATTTGCTCCTTCCATTCCCCAATTGCATTTCATCCCATCATTTTTCATTTTCTTTTATTTATTTGCTTAGAATTTATTTAATCCTATCATTAAACATTTAATACTTTGCTTATTATTATTCATTTTCTGACACTGCTCCGTTTATTCGTCTTTCTTTTGCTTTTCTTTAATGTCTTTGCTCCTCCGTTACGGTATTTTTGAGTAAAAACATTAAGCGTGACAATTTACGTTTTCAGTTCCCTTTTGTTCAGTGACAATTGGAGCCAATGCAATGCCAACGATGAATGATTTTGATTGAAAATGAGTGCCATCGGTAAAATCTTTTGTTTAATATAATTTAGCCTCGGATTTGGTCGCATTTTTGGCATTGACCAAATCAAAAAAATGGAAAAGCATACGGAAATTGACTTGTTCAACGGTAAATAAGAGGATATAATTAAGTTCAATTCTCTTTTTGCAGCTTTTGAACCGTTTCGTAATGAGCTTACGCTTCCTTTTGGCGCATTTTTGCGCAAAATTTTCTTGGGAATGGATTTTCTGGCATCTTTTTGTGGACCAAATGGCATCATCAAATTTCGCAAAACGAAGGTCCTATTTTCCTGGTTGGTTGAAATTTATTTTATTTCAATGTCTTTTCAAATCATTCAATTTCAAACAAAGAACAAAATTCAGTCAATTCACTTTCTATTTTTGAACTACAATCAAATAATGGTCAAACCATAGAACAGTCAATGCCACGTAAATTCCGCCATTTCATGCGTTTGTTCAATGCACACATTTTCACATTTCCCTTAAAACAGCAATTAAATTAGACAATTTTGGTATGGTCCGAAAGCTTTTCTTTTGTTCTGGATCAAATGTTTAAAAGACAAAAAGACATTTGAAAAATCAATTTTTGAAATTTGAGTGATAATAGACAAATGTAAAGCTATTGAACGATAAGATTGTATAATTTAATTGTTTTGCGCTAAATTATGACTGTTTTGTAAAACGAGCACCTTAACAATAAGCATTAACAATTTAAATATTAACGGCGAAATTTGTGGGTGAAAAGTTGAGATCTGAACAGGACCGGATTTTGTCAGGATTTTTCCGGCTCCTGATCCTGATCGGGTGTTTTTTGGAAAAAATGGATCCGGATCAGGAGTCCGGAAAAACAGGATTTTAAATCCGGTCCGTCCGGTCCGGGTCAATTCCGATCCTGATCAGATCCGGAATTTTCGGAAATTCCGGTTCTAGTGAAAAGAATGGGCCAATGGGAAATGAAAAAAGTATCTTTGAAATGTCCTTAGGGCGACCTGTCATGCAGGCGGATAATGCCCCGATAAAGAGTCACACCTATACACCATTTGATTTTTTGCGGAAGGACTCAGGCAATTATGTAGTGCGGGGCAATTAACCACAAATGCGTTAAAATGTGATGTGAATTAAAAGGGGTCATCAAATATGTCTTCTTCTTTTATGTGTGGACCATAAGTGGATTATATTCTTAATGACCGCCACACGAACTTACCACTAATGGTCGTCAATCACAATTTTCCTCTAATTAACAAAAAAAAGAATACTTATTACTTCAAATTCCTTATTTTTATTTTCAATATATTTTTATTAGGTGCTTACTTTCGTCCATTGCAATTTAATCGTCAAATACAAATACTTAAACAAAAAAAATAATATTACTTCAAATTCCTCATTTTTTATCTTTTGACTATGTTTTTTATCAGTTGATTATTTATCTTTTTTTTCAGATGGCTGCACCACATCTATTACACTGTTGACAACAATTGGTAATAAATTCAAAATATACACTTCACTGTGATTGGGAGTGTCAAAAATGCTAAACTAAACAAAAATGATATAAATACTTAAAAAACTATGAGTAGAAATTTCAAATTATTCTTAAGGAAACATATAAAGCAGATTTTAATCAAAAACCGTTAAAATTTCGCGCACATGCCGATTTTAAATTAAAGTTAGAAGTTTGTTTTACTATAAAATTGTCCCCGTATTCCTTTTTCTCCTTTTTCCGAATATAATTACCTTTTTTTGACTACATAAAACTACTGGATGAACCCTCACAACACACAAAAAAAACTTCCAACAGAATAATTTTTGAAATGGCAAATTTTCTGCCAGGCATTTTTTGTAAAAAACTGCTTTTGTCAGCACTTCCCTTTTTTACTTGTTGTTACACAAAACCACAACGTGCTAAATTTTGGCAAAACAGAGGTAGTCCAAATATTTGAAAATAATTGTCCAAATGTTTTTTTATAATAAAAAATATGTTTAGAATGATGAAGCAGAGAACAGGGCGACACAGTACACGTACAATGGCAAACCTACCTGGCCTTATTGCCACGCAACAATGCCCACCGAATGCTTTCGCAATGAGTGGGATTTTCAGGACTTTACGCAGTACATTGTAGATGAGGACTAATGAAAATGACAATATGGGTGGGACGTTCCATTTTCTTTCTTTACGAGTGCTAACTCAAGCACAAGTAAATTATTTGCTTAATTTTACATTTCTAAAAATTGGGCAAAATCTTATCTTAGCGAAACACACTCCGTATTTTTTCAATGCGAATCAGGGCCATATTTCGGATGTTTATCATTGTGAATTTGTATTTGTGGAGTTACCACCGCAACAGGGGTGGTAAGCCATTACTTAATTATATAATTAAAAAAAGCAAATTTCATATTGGATTATTAAATTCTTTCATTTATTTTACTTGATTTGGGGTTTCTCATTTTACTTTGTTAGACAAATGTAAAACATTGGAAAAGGACCAAATGCGGACCAAAGTATTTTTTTGTGGCTTTAACCCGAAAATGGGAAAAAGTAACTAGAAACGAGCTCCCGGCTTAATTAATCTAAAAAAAAAGTATAAAATAAGAATTTGACAATTCCACCAATTCTTAAAACATTTTAATTAAGGTTGCAAAATAGGCAATGGCATTTTTTTGCGCCACTAAACATTTTTTATGAATTTTTTTTTGAAAAATCAACTATTAGGCAAAAAAATATATTTCAATTTTCTCTCTCTATTTCTTCAGCTAATTCTTCCCTTAACATTCAGACTTGGGATCTGGAGAGGCGTCTTTCGACAACTCTGACGAATTTGCCAATTGGGCACGACCTAATGAATTACTTGTACGGCGTTATTACAGCGGTAGGTTATTTTTTAGCTGTCGTTTTATGTCTAAAGCCTTTTTCTGCTGACTTGCCATTTAACATGTCTAACGTTCTACGAGAACTTCTCTAATTTTTTCCTTTTTGCTATTTTTAAAAATGTTTTATCCTTTTTCATTCTTTTTAAGCATATTTTACTCGAACTTTTAAATCACGAGGCGGAGCCGGTGGGTGATGTAGAGCCACCGGTGAAAATTTTTGAAATCAGTGCATTTGGCAACAAATTTTACAAAAACCCGCTTTTTGCAAATTTTTTTAAATAGTTGAGAAAACATAAGCAAAAAGAAGTCCGGTTGTGGCCACCTTAGAAAATTTGGAAAATTTTGGCTTATTAGCTAATGGATTTGGCCATAAAATCGTCCAATTCAAAAAAAAAACCCCCAATAAGCATTTAAAATCATCAAATCATTTTTAAATGATATATGTTAGAAGAATTTGGTTGACTAAAAAAAATATGGCCACATCTTTAAAAATTGTACAAATTTCCTTTTACATCAGTTGCCATTGACCTCACATTCTTTGCCAATGGTGAATCAATTTTAAAATTGAATTCCTTCAAATCGAGGCATATTTTCAAATTATTTAATTTTTATAATATATTGTTCGTAATCGGTATAGTGTATTTTTCAGATTGAGTCCGGCAACCAGCTGAGGCGCCCGTTGCTTCCGTTTCATCAACGTCCTCTTCATTAGATGAAGCGGAAGCAATGAGTCGCCTACAATGTGTCGTCATTTCCATTTATCCATGGGCCAAATCTTTTATGATTCTAAGAGAAAGTGGAAGAGATTCCCGAATCGTTGCCTTTGCGCTTGCTTATTTGGGACCAACAAATAAAGACGATTTTCATAAATTGCGAATTTAATTGAATTTTTTTCTGAATGATTAATACTAGATGATTAAAGGAAACTCTTTAAGCTTGGAAAAAGAAATGACAGGTCAAAAATAAGATTTAAAGTCCAATTTTTCTTTAACTAAAAATGTACGCTATTTACCGTGCACTTAAAAATTGTTTATAAAAAATATAGGCAGTGCCATTAGGCGTCACCGGAAGATTTTTGATAGAATTTATCCACGAATTTCCCCCAAATGTCAAATTTTTAAGTAAAATTTTGTGAGTACATTTTGAACAGAATTGAGTGTTCATAGGTAGTGGGCGGCAAATGCGATTTTCGTTATTCGGTATCGGTATTTCGGTAATATACCGATACCGAAAAAATACCGAAATTTCCAAATATTTCGGTCGGGTATACCGAACGGGATATACGAAAAATACCGAATACCGAAAAAATACCGATTAAAAAAAATTCCGGTTAATACCGCGGTATTACTTCGGTATGTTTAAAAAAAATTCTATAGATGTTAGCACATTTTTTTGTTGTGGCTTGAAAATACCTGGTCTATTGGGTTCATTAAAAAAGGTTATTCGAATCCATTAAGTTTAAACTAATTTATTCACTTTGATTCCGAGTATGGGCTTAGGACAATGAGTCCATTTGGATATTAGATTTGGTTTTGGGAGTCCAGTTTTTTTAAAAAATATAAAAATTAAATTTGTAATTGAAAATCTTTTTGGTTAATCTTTTTTTATTTAAATGCATGAAAAAAAACACCAAAGGACGGATCCCGCATTTATGAGTCCAATCTAGACTTATGTCGAATAAACTGAAAAATAAAATTTTTCTGGCCAAGTCGAAACTTAAAGTATTATGTTGTTTGTGCACCCTACGATGATAAAAGAATATTTGATGGTTTGATAGACTTAGTCAAATTTTAAGTAAAATTTTTGAGTACAATTTTGAACAGAAATTGAGTGTTCATAGGTGCCGAAAGACGCGCAAGGCGCTTTTTCGAAAATCTGGGTGTAATTTATTAAAGATTAGACCCAAAACTGCATTTTTGAAAATTTTAAGAAAAATCTAAGGTAAAATGTGTTCGGGCGGTGTCGATATACGCCGCCGGGAAAATTTTGACCATCAATGAATTTTATAGAGAGAAATTTCAAAACCAGTATATTTTGACGTCCGGGAAAATGCAAATGGCATTGAATACAATGGTTTATTTAAACTTAAGAAATTCTGTAGAAAGTGAGAAAAAAAGGATAGAAAAATGAGAAAGGCATACCAAAACTCAATATTTAGAAATTTAGAACAGCCAAGTTCAGAAACTTTGAACACACAATAATAGTTTGAAAAATGTAATTATCCGTTTATAAATTTTTGTTTTGTTTGCGTATTTTATTTATTTTTGAAATAAAATAAAACAAATAATTATTATATAATTGAGAGAATAAATAAGAAATTTGTCGTTTTGTTTTGTTCAAAATTTTTTTGGCTCAATGTCAGTTGTTAAGACCACCTAATTCAAAACTCTCCTTCGTTCTAAACTTTTTTTCATAATATAGTTCTCAAAATAAATGGATTCTATTTTGTGTAAGTCATTCCCCTATTTTCGTTCTAGCCAAATAAAATAAACATTGAAATAATTTTTGATGCGTTGGGAAACTCATTTAAATCCGGACAACCACCCGGATTTCGCCCGGATTTAGTTCAAAAACATGAACACAGACCCGAACTGGGTAACAGAGGAAAGGGAGTATTGACTTAAGAACACAGACACTTTTGGCGCACAGTTTTAATATATCGTTAAGCGCTTTTCCGACCTTGGGTTTCGGTTTCGGGTTTTGGGCAAAAAAGCCAATTTCGGTTGGGGTTCGGTTAACCTACCGCGACCAACCCTATTTGACTCTCTCGTTATTCTATCTATTTCGTGCCGACATTTAACATAAGTGTTTACATTTTCCATTTTATTAATTGTTAGTATTCACATTGAATTTTGTGCAACGGATAAAAACAAATATTTATTCATAAAAATGAGAAAAATAAAAATTATAAATGGAATTTGTCGAGTTGTTTTTTGCGGATGATTGGCCACCACCAACAAATATTTTTTCATTTTTCAGTTATCACTGCTGAGAATCTCTGCTTCGTTTGGCTTTTCCCATTTTGTCCATTTTCCCATTGTATCACTTCATTGGAATCCGTCCATTATCCATCCATTTAAATGACAACGGTCGTCCAATGTATTTTGCTCCTCCAATTTCCCAAATTCCTTCCATCCCATCACTTTCGTTTTTATGTTATCCATTTTGGAAAGAATCAAGTTCTTTTCAAAACCACATATTCATAATATTTTTTATTAATTATTTCAAAAGGACTGCTGCTTTCTTTGTTCTACATTTGTTTGGTGTTTTTTTCTGCGTTTGCCCTTCCGTATGGTAACTTTGAAAATAATTCTTTTTTTTTAA
>JBDPZO010000340.1:0-10050 GCA_039877585.1 Heterodera filipjevi | reverse complement strand
CCCAAGGTAAACTTTGTATTCATTAATATTTCGCTACAACAATGGGACTCATGGAGAAGAAAAAATAATAAAAACCCAATAATGGAATTTTGCAATTCTGCACTTCCATGGAGTTAGCCAGAATTTATCTTCACAATTAAAGAAATGACCAGCCTGTTTTTAAATCCCCAAAACACAATTCAGCATTCCATTCTTCTGCACTTATTAACAGTTTTCTGAATTTGATAATGTTGCATGAAGGTTGAAATTCTTTGATGGGCCTACTAGATTTTCAATAAAGATTTCTTTATTGGCACTTGTAACTGTTTTTTGATCAGTAAACGGCTTAACAAAATACCCATTCAAATTGCCAATAACAAAGGTAAAAGAGAACAGGTCTTATAACAAATCGTTCTAATTGTGCTTGGCAAATAAGATTTTAGTGCCTTTTAGGAATTATTCATTAAACAATAAAAAAATTGAATGAAAATTTTTTAGTAATACATGTAAATTGTGTTTGAATTGAGCTAAAAATAGTCCTAATTATTTCTTATCAAATTCATGTATTTCTCTTCGAATGATAAATTAAATGATTGTTTCTTCAAATTTGTGTAGCTTTTGTCCTTTTTTTTGATTGTTATAAAATTTCTTGAATTTTAAGATTTTAAAGTTATTATTCATTTCTTTTCGACTTATTATACAATAAATAAAAACACACAGTAATTTTCAAAAAGCGGTCGTTCGAAATAGAATTAGTTTTTGCGATAAATAACCCGAATCGGCACATTAAATTGGGATCTGAATTGATTTTGAATCAGATCCCAAGGTAAACTTTGTATCATTAATTTCGCTACAACAATGGGACTCATGGAGAAGAAAAAATAATAAAAACCCAATAATGGAATTTTGCAATTCTGCACTTCCATGGAGTTAGCCAAGAATTTATCTTCACAATTAAAGAAATGACCGCCTGTTTTTAAATCCCCAAAACACAATTCAGCATTCCATTCTTCTGCACTTATTAACAGTTTTCTGAATTTGATAATGTTGCATGAAGGTTGAAATTCTTTGATGGCCTACTAGATTTTCAATAAAGATTTCTTTATTGGCACTTGTAACTGTTTTTTGATCAGTAACGGCTTAACAAAATACCCATTCAAATTGCCAATACCAAAGGTAAAAGAGAACAGGTCTTATAACAAATCGTTCTAATTGTGCTTGGCAAATAAGATTTTAGTGCCTTTTAGGAATTATTCATTAAACAATAAGAAAAATTGAATGAAAATTTTTTAATAATACATGTAATTGTGTTTGAATTGAGCTAAAAATAGTCCTAATTATTTATTATCAAATTCATGTATTTCTCTTCGAATGATAAATTAAATGATTGTTTCTTCAAATTTGTGTAGCTTTTGTCCTTTTTTTGATTTTGTTATAAAATTTCTTGAATTTTAAGATTTTAAAGTTATTATTTCATTTCTTTTCGACTTATATACAATAAATAAAAATACACAGTAATGTTCAAAAAGCGGTCGTTCGAATAGAATTAGTTTTTGCGATAAATAAAACGAATCGGCACATTAAATTGGGACCTGAATTGATTTTGAATCAGATCCCAAGGTAAACTTTGTATTCATTAATATTTCGCTACAACAATGGGACTCATGGAGAAGAAAAATAATAAAAACCCAAATAATGGAATTTTGCAATTCTGCACTTCCATGGAGTTAGCCAAGGATTTATCTTCACAATTAAAGAAATGACCAGAGCCTGTTTTTAAATCCCCAAAACACAATTCAGCATTCCATTCTTCTGCACTTATTAACAGTTTTCTGAATTTGATAATGTTGCATGAAGGTTGAAATTCTTTGATGGGCCTACTAGATTTTCAATAAAGATTTTTTTATTGGCACTTGTAACTGTTTTTTGATCAGTAAACGGCTTAACAAAATCCCATTCAAATTGCCATAACAAAGGTAAAAGAGAACAGGTCTTATAACAAATCGTTCTAATTGTGCTTGGCAAATAAGATTTTAGTGCCTTTTAGGAATTATTCATTAAACAATAAGAAAAATTGAATGAAAATTTTTTAGTAATACATGTAAATTGTGTTTGAATGAGCTAAAAATAGTCCTAATTATTTCTTATCAAATTCATGTATTTCTCTTCGAATGATAAATTAAATGATTGTTTCTTCAAATTTGTGTAGCTTTTGTCCTTTTTTTTGATTTTGTTATAAAATTTCTTGAATTTTAAGATTTTAAAGTTATTATTCATTTCTTTTCGACTTATTATACAATAAATAAAAACACACGGTAATTTTCAAAAAGCGGTCGTTCGAAAGAATTATTTTTGCGATAAATAAACCGAATCGGCACATTAAATTGGGATCTGAATTGATTTTGAATCAGATCCCAAGGTAAACTTTGTATTCATTATATTTCGCTACAACAATGGGACTCATGGAGAAGAAAAATAATAAAAACCCAAATAATGGAATTTTGCAATTCTGCACTTCCATGGAGTTAGCCAAGAATTTCTTCACAATTAAAGAAATGACCAGCCTGTTTTTAAATCCCCAAAACACAATTCAGCATTCCATTCTTCTGCACTTATTAACAGTTTTCTGAATTTGATAATGTTGCATGAAGGTTGAAATTCTTTGATGGGCCTACTAGATTTTCAATAAATTTTTTTATTGGCACTTGTAACTGTTTTTTGATCAGTAAACGGCTTAACAAAATACCCATTCAAATTGCCAATAACAAAGGTAAAAGAGAACAGGTCTTATAACAAATCGTTCTAATTGTGCTTGGCAAATAAGATTTTAGTGCCTTTTAGGAATTATTCATTAAACAATAAGAAAAATTGAATGAAAATTTTTTAATAATACGTAAATGTGTTTGAATTGAGCTAAAAATAGTCCTAATTATTTATTATCAAATTCATGTATTTCTCTTCGAATGATAAATTAAATGATTGTTTCTTCAAATTTGTGTAGCTTTTGTCCTTTTTTTGATTTTGTTATAAAATTTCTTGAATTTTAAGATTTTAAAGTTATTATTTCATTTCTTTTCGACTTATTATACAATAAAATAAAAATACACAGTAATGTTCAAAAAGCGGTCGTTCGAAATAGAATTAGTTTTTGCGATAAATAAAACGAATCGGCACATTAAATTGGGACCTGAATTGATTTTGAATCAGATCCCAAGGTAAACTTTGTATTCATTAATATTTCGCTACAACAATGGGACTCATGGAGAAGAAAAATAATAAAAACCCAAATAATGGAATTTTGCAATTCTGCACTTCCATGGAGTTAGCCAAGGATTTATCTTCACAATTAAAGAAATGACCAGCCTGTTTTTAAATCCCCAAAACACAATTCAGCATTCCATTCTTCTGCACTTATTAACAGTTTTCTGAATTGATAATGTTGCATGAAGGTTGAAATTCTTTGATGGGCCTACTAGATTTTCAATAAAGATTTTTTTATTGGCACTTGTAACTGTTTTTTGATCAGTAAACGGCTTAACAAAATACCCATTCAAATTGCCAATAACAAGGTAAAAGAGAACAGGTCTTATAACAAATCGTTCTAATTGTGCTTGGCAAATAAGATTTTAGTGCCTTTTAGGAATTATTCATTAAACAATAAGAAAAATTGAATGAAAATTTTTTAATAATACATGTAAATTGTGTTTGAATTGAGCTAAAAATAGTCCTAATTATTTATTATCAAATTCATGTATTTCTCTTCGAATGATAAATTAAATGATTGTTTCTTCAAATTTGTGTAGCTTTTGTCCTTTTTTTGATTTTGTTATAAAATTTCTTGAATTTTAAGATTTTAAAGTTATTATTTCATTTCTTTTCGACTTATTATACAATAAAATAAAAATACACAGTAATGTTCAAAAAGCGGTCGTTCGAAATAGAATTAGTTTTTGCGATAAATAAACCGAATCGGCACATTAAATTGGGATCTGAATTGATTTTGAATCAGATCCCAAGGTAAACTTTGTATTCATTAATATTTCGCTACAACAATGGGACTCATGGAGAAGAAAAATAATAAAAACCCAAATAATGGAATTTTGCAATTCTGCACTTCCATGGTTAGCCAAGGATTTATCTTCACAATTAAAGAAATGACCAGCCTGTTTTTAAATCCCCAAAACACAATTCAGCATTCCATTCTTCTGCAGTTATTAACAGTTTTCTGAATTTGATAATGTTGCATGAAGGTTGAAATTCTTTGATGGGCCTACTAGATTTTCAATAAAGATTTTTTATTGGTACTTGTAACTGTTTTTTGATCAGTAAACGGCTTAACAAAATACCCATTAAAATTGCCAATAACAAGGTAAAAGAGAACAGGTCTTATAACAAATCGTTCTAATTGTGCTTGACAAATAAAATTTTAGTGCCTTTTAGGAATTATTCATTAAACAATAAGAAAAAGTGAATGAAAATTTTTCTAACATACATGTAAATTGTGTTTGAATTGAGATAAAATAGATTATTTATTTGTCCTTTTTTTTGATTTTGTTATAAAATTTCTTGAATTTAAGATTTTAAAGTTATTATTTCATTTCTTTTCGACTTATTATACAATAAATAAAAACACACAGTAATTTTCAAAAAGCGGTCGTTCGAAATAGAATTAGTTTTTGCGATAATAAAACCGAACCGGCACATTAAATTGGGACCTGAATTGATTTTGAATCAGATCCCAAGGTAAACTTTGTATTCATTAATATTTCGCTACAACAATGGGACTCATGGAGAAAAAAATAATAAAAACCCAAATAATGGAATTTTGCAATCTGCACTTCCATCGAGTTAGCCAAGGATTTATCTTCACAATTACAAAATACCCACTCAAATAGCCAATAACAAGGTAAAAGAGAACAGGTCTTATAACAAATCGTTCTAATTGTGCTTTGCAAATAAGATTTTAGTACCTTTTAGGAATTTCTTGAAAAAGATTGATAAAGGCATATAAATTTTGAAAGATGACATTATTTTGAAATAAACTTGAGAAAATTTTGTTTGACTCAATTAGGAAGGCCCAAATACTTATAGAATAAGGGCATAGAAAAAATTAATAAAAATGCGACAAGAATAATTCTAGTAGAAAATTCATCTTTTTGTCTAAACGTTAAGTTTTATAAACAACTTATTTTTTTGGGTTGTTGCTTGTTAAAACTCAAAAAATCATATTCACTTATATGTATTTTTAAAAAGTCTAGAATTTTTAATAACTATTTAAAAAGTCGCTCTAATACCTACAGCAAAAAAAGAATACGGAATTTTAAATTGGAGTTTTGGGTTATCGCAGTTCCTAGCATTAAATATAGATAATGATTCTTAGCAAATCCCGATAAAAATATTATTTCTACTAGAATTATTTTTTGTCGCGTTTTTATTAATTTTTTCTATGCCCTTATTCTATAAATATTAGGTCTTCCTAATTGAATCAAACAATATTATCTCAAGTTTAACTCAAAATAAGTCATCTTTCAAAATTTATATGCCTTTTTCAATCTTTTTTTCAAGAAATTCATCTTTTCGTCTAAACGTTAAGTTTTATAAACAACTTATTTTTTTGGGTTGTTGCTTGTTAAAACTCAAAAAATCATATTCACTTATATGTATTTTTAAAAAGTCTAGAATTTTTAATAACTATTTAAAAAGTCGCTCTAATACCTACAGCAAAAAAAGAATACGGAATTTTAAATTGGAGTTTTGGGTTATCGCAGTTCCTAGCATTAAATATAGATAATGATTCTTAGCAAATCCCGATAAAAATATTATTTCTACTAGAATTATTTCTTGTCGCGTTTTTATTAATTTTTCTATGCCCCTATTCTATAAGCCTAATTGAGTCAAACAAAATTTTCTCAAGTTTAACTCAAAATAAGTCATCTTTCAAAATTTATATGCCTTTTTCAATCTTTTTTTCAAGAAATTCATCTTTTCGTCTAAACGTTAAGTTTTATAAACAACTTATTTTTTTTGGGTTGTTGCTTGTTAAAACTCAAAAAATCATATTCACTTATATGTATTTTTAAAAAGTCTAGAATTTTTAATAACTATTTAAAAAGTCGCTCTAATACCTACAGCAAAAAAAGAATACGGAATTTTAAATTGGAGTTTTGGGCTATCGCAGTTCCTAGCATTAAATATAGATAATGATTCTTAGCAAATCCCGATAAAAATATTATTTCTACTAGAATTATTTCTTGTCGCGTTTTTATTAATTTTTCTATGCCCCTATTCTATAAGTATTAGGGTCTTCCTAATTGAGTCAAACAAAATTTTCTCAAGTTTAACTCAAAATAAGTCATCTTTCAAAATTTATATGCCTTTTTCAATCTTTTTTTCAAGAAATTCATCTTTTCGTCTAAACGTTAAGTTTTATAAACAACTATTTTTTTTTGGGTTGTTGTTAAAACTCAAAAAATCATATTCTATATGTATTTTTAAAAAGTCTAGAATTTTTAATAACTATTTAAAAAGTCGCTCTAATACCTACAGCAAAAAAAGAATACGGTATTTTAAATTGGAGTTTTGGGTTATCGCAGTTCCTAGCATAAATAAAATAATAATTCTTAGCAAATCCCGATAAAAATATTATTTCTACTAGAATTATTTTTTGTCGCGTTTTTATTAATTTTTTCTATGCCCTTATTCTATAAATATTAGGTCTTCCTAATTGAATCAAACAATATTATCTCAAGTTTAACTCAAAATAAGTCATCTTTCAAAATTTATATGCCTTTTTCAATCTTTTTTTCAAGAAATTCATCTTTTCGTCTAAACGTTAAGTTTTATAAACAACTTATTTTTTTGGGTTGTTGCTTGTTAAAACTCAAAAAATCATATTCACTTATGTATTTTTAAAAAGTCTAGAATTTTTAATAACTATTTAAAAAGTCGCTCTAATACCTACAGCAAAAAAAAGAATACGGAATTTTAAATTGTTGTTTTGGGTTATCGCAGTTCCTAGCATTAAATAAAAATAATAATTGTTAGCAAATCCCATTAAAAATATTATTTCTACTAAAATTATTTCTTGTCGCGTTTTTATTAATTTTTTCTATGCCCTTATTCTATAATATTAGGTCTTCCTAATTGAATCAATAATATTATCTCAAGTTTAACTCAAAATAAGTCATCTTTCAAAATTTATATGCCTTTATCAATCTTTTTTTCAAGAAATTCATCTTTTTGTCTAAACGTTAAGTTTTATAAACAACTTATTTTTTTGGGTTGTTGCTTGTTAAAACTCAAAAAATCATATTCACTTATATGTATTTTTAAAAAGTCTAGAATTTTTAATAACTATTTAAAAAGTCGCTCTAATACCTACAGCAAAAAAAGAATACGGTATTTTAAATTGGAGTTTTGGGTTATCGCAGTTCCTAGCATTAAATATAAATAATAATTCTTAGCAAATCCCAATAAAAATATTATTTCTACTAGAATTATTTTTTGTCGCGTTTTTATTAATTTTTTCTATGCCCTTATTCTATAAATATTAGGTCTTCCTAATTGAATCAAACAATATTATCTCAAGTTTAACTCAAAATAAGTCATCTTTCAAAATTTATATGCCTTTTTCAATCTTTTTTTCAAGAAATTCATCTTTTCGTCTAAACGTTAAGTTTTATAAACAACTTATTTTTTTGGGTTGTTGCTTGTTAAAACTCAAAAAATCATATTCACTTATATGTATTTTTAAAAAGTCTAGAATTTTTAATAACTATTTAAAAAGTCGCTCTAATACCTACAGCAAAAAAAGAATACGGAATTTTAAATTGTTGTTTTGGGTTATCGCAGTTCCTAGCATTAAATAAATAATTCTTAGCAAATCCCAATAAAAATATTATTTCTACTAAAATTTCTGTCGCGTTTTTATAATTTTTTCTATGCCCTTATCTAGAAGTATTAGGTCTTCCTAATGAATCAAATATATTATCTCAAGTTTAACTCAAAATAAGTCATCTTTCAAAATTTATATGCCTTTATCAATCTTTTTTCAAGAAATTCATCTTTTGGTCTAAACGTTAAGTTTTATAAACAACTTATTTTTTTTGGTTAGTTGCTTGTAAAACTCAAAAAATCATATTCACTTATAGTATTTTTAAAAAGTTAGAATTTTTAATAACTATTAAAAAGTAGCTCTAATACCTACAGCAGAACAAGAATACGGAATTTAAATTGGAGTTTGGGTTATCGCAGTTCCTAGCATTAAATATAATATAGATTCTTAGCAAATCCCAATAAAAATATTATTTATACTAGAATTATTTTTTGTCGCGTTTTTATTAATTTTCTATGCCCCTTATTCTATAAGTATTTGGGCTCTTCCTAATTGAGTCAAACAACATTTTCTCAAGTTTATTCAAAATAAGTCATCTTTCAAAATTTATATGCCTTTATCAATCTTTTTTTCAAGAAATTCATCTTTTGTCTAAACGTTAAGTTTTATAAACAACTTATTTTTTTGGGTTGTTGCTTGTTTAAAACTCAAAAATCATATTCACTTATATGTATTTTTAAAAAGTCTAGAATTTTTAATAACTATTTAAAAAGTAGCTCTAATACCTAAGCAGAAAAAGAATACGGAATTTTAAATTGGAGTTTTGGGTTATCGCAGTTCCTAGCATTAAATATAAATAATAATTCTTAGCAAATCCCAATAAAAATATTATTTCTACTAGAATTATTTTTTGTCGCGTTTTTATTAATTTTTTCTATGCCCTTATTCTATAAATATTAGGTCTTCCTAATTGAATCAAACAATATTATCTCAAGTTTAACTCAAAATAAGTCATCTTTCAAAATTTATATGCCTTTTTCAATCTTTTTTTCAAGAAATTCATCTTTTCGTCTAAACGTTAAGTTTTATAAACAACTTATTTTTTTTGGGTTGTTGCTTGTTAAAACTCAAAAAATCATATTCACTTATATGTATTTTTAAAAAATCTAGAATTTTTAATAACTATTTAAAAAGTCGCTCTAATACCTACAGCAAAAAAAGATAACGGAAATTTTAAATTGTGGTTTTTGGGTTATCGCAGTCCTAGCATTAAATAAAATAATAATTCTTAGCAAATCCCAATAAACATATTATTTCTACTAAGAATTATTTCTTGTCGCGTTTTTATTAATTTTTTCTATGCCCTTATTCTACTAAGTATTAGGGTCTCCTAATTGAATCAAACAATAATTATCTCAAGTTTAACTCAAAATAAGGTCATCTTTCAAATTTATATGCCTTTATCAATCTTTTTTTCAAGAAATTCATCTTTTGTCTAAACAGTTAAGTTTTATAAACAACTTATTTTTTTGGGTTGTTGCTTGTTAAAACTCAAAAAATCATATTCACTTATATGTATTTTTAAAAAGTCTAGAATTTTTAATAACTATTTAAAAAGTCGCTCTAATACCTACAGCAAAAAAAGAATACGGAATTTTAAATTGTTGTTTTGGGTTATCGCAGTTCCTAGCATTAAATAAAAATAATAATTCTTAGCAAATCCCGATAAAAATATTATTTCTACTAAAATTATTTCTTGTCGCGTTTTTATTAATTTTTTCTATGCCCTTATTCTATAAGTATTAGGGTCTTCCTAATTGAATCAACTAATATTATCTCAAGTTTAACTCAAAATAAGTCATCTTTCAAAATTTATATGCCTTTTTCAATCTTTTTTTCAAGAAATTCATCTTTTCGTCTAAACGTTAAGTTTTATAAACAACTTATTTTTTTTGGGTGTGCTTGTTAAAACTCAAAAAATCATATTCACTTATATGTATTTTTAAAAAGTCTAGAATTTTTAATAACTATTTAAAAAGTAGCTCTAATACCTAAACACAAAAAGAATACGGAATTTTAAATTGGAGTTTTGGGTTATCGCAGTTCCTAGCATTAAATATAAATAATAATCTTAGCAAATCCCAATAAAAATATTATTTATACTAGAATTATTTTTTGTCGCGTTTTATTAATTTTATCATTCTATAAGTATTGGGCCTTCCTAATTGAGTCAAACA
>JBDPZO010000338.1:0-21690 GCA_039877585.1 Heterodera filipjevi | reverse complement strand
GTTTTTTGGCCATAACTTTTTTGTGTATTTTCTAAAATTTTTTGAAATTTAGCACCTTGATAGAACTCGTCAAGCGCTTTCGAATAATACCTAATTTGTTGAATTTGGACGAAGATGAAAAATATTATTGCCAGTTGCGCCGAAAGGGTACGCGCCGAACTGGGCGGTTCCCCACCGGGCAACTAAAAATATTTTTAAAAATCCTTCTGAATGGATTTAAAAGCTCTGCAAAAAAAAAAGTAAAAAACGAAAATACTCTTAGTTCAGGGTTTTCTTCCGTCCTTAGAATCAAAGATGTGCTTTGAAATTGGCATTTTGCAAAATGTAAAAAGGACCATTTCATGGGAATTTAATTGGCTTTATGTCTAAGGAACTTCATTTTTTGCAAGAATTTCTCAAAATTGCCCATTTTTAGTCAAAATCTGTTAATTTTCGTAATTTTCAAAACGCCGGACCTTCAGCTAGTAGGTATTTCATAAAGTCTCAAAAGTGAATATTTTTGAGACAATTCTGTTCATAAATCCCACTAACTTTTAAAATTCAGGCGGAACCTATCGGCAGATCGGCACCGCCGGACCCCTACCGTACCCTGAGATTTCGAAATTTTAAAAGTAAAATGAAAATTTTCACTAAATTTAAAGGGTTTAAACGAGCCCGACCCTTTAAAATAGATAGAGCTCATACGATGGCAACCCTGCTCCAATTTAAAACCGATACCGTGCATCCTTAATTTAAATATTTCTCAAATTAATTCGCAAAACAGTACGAGGCGGGGGCGTATGAGTTCGCCATGTACGAGTCGGGTTTTACCATTGAATAGTCCCATTTCTATAAGAGAACTTTTGTAGGTCGAATAACCGCTTTTCAAGTTGGGAAATCTTCCCTTTCTTTTAGCCTTTGTCTTATTCCTACCATTTGTTTGCATATTTACATAAAATTAAATGACATTACTCAGGTGTTGACTCAATGGTACAATTGGTTCCTTGTCAATTCCTCCGTTAACACTACCACCATTCCCGCAACTTCGTCACTAAACATGGCAAACCGCTTAGCCAAGGCGTACACATTGGTACACGGACTCAGTTCGGCATTGTGCCGTCACCATCATCACATTGACACTTTTGTCGCTCAATTAGCCTCGTTCCATGCCTATTGGAGTACGGTCGGCTGTCATCTGTCGACCAACGGCTTTGTCAACCCGATTCCGGATGTGGATCGACAAAATGGTGCCAGGGAAGCGGAAGGCGACCGGACCGAAGCTGGCGACGGGTTTGGCGATGGTGAACTAGCGCCAAACGCCACCGATGTGTCGGCCCAAGTGGAGAACATGGAGCAAATTGAAGGACTTAAGGTAGAAATAAGATCACATTTATTAGTTATATAATAACCTTGGGTCGGTATCTCTGGTCTCCATCTAATACCTATATATCTGAATCCCATTATTTTTGTTTATCTGACCAAAATTCTCAGGAGAATGCAAATGATCAGCAACAGCCGCAAATGGACGAGCAAAACGATGATGATCAGTCACAACAACAACAACAGAACGAGACGGACCAACCCATTGATGTTGACGATGACTTTGCCGGCCGCTTGGAGGGATTGGACACGGGGGAAGGCGAAGAGGAGGGAATTGGTGAGTATTTTAAGCCCGCCTAGTCAGAGAGAGAAAGGAAGCGAAATAGTGTGTTTAAAGAGAAAAAGAGATAATGCAGAGGACGACCATCGATTCGTTCTCGACCAATTTGTTTTCACATTGATTCGTTTTTTGTCTATATAATTGCATGTGAGTCCAGACAGTGACAAGTTAGACAGTCCTTATACTTATAACACGTAAAAAACGAATCGATGTGAAAACGAATTGGTCGAGAACGAATCGAAGTTTTACCAATGCAGAGTGTATACAACACAGATGGTGAAGACGATGATCAGCAGCAACGTGAGGACATTGAAGATCGTGCGGATTGGAACTTTTGGGAGTTGGAGGAGCTTGAGGAAATGCAGTTAGACCCAGAATTGCGGGAACAGCCGGAAGGGGAGGAACAACTTCGGGAGCAGCAGGACAGCATTACGGTAGGAGGAGAGGGTTACGATTTTTGAGGATTTGTTGCCCCTCCCCTTAACCTGGATAACCATCGCCATATGATTGCCTTAAATGTTACTTTTTCTTGTCATTCTGATCAAAGTCTTTGTGAATGGGGGGGGGCAACCAAATTTTGTTGCTAAATCATATAGGAGACGGTACATGTGTTTTGTATGTCAACCAAAATTGGTTTCCAAAAAATTTATATAAAAGTGTATAGACATTTCAAGGGTGTTAATTGGTTCTCAAATCAAATTGTCACAAAAATTTTTTTTGTCTTTTTACGCTGTAAAAATTATAACTATTTTAGAAAGGGAATTGTCTTGACTAGTTAAATATTTTTTGAATTTATATTTCTTCGACAGCAGAAACAACAGCAGTGCAACGGGGCGGCTGACATTGGTGGTCAAATTGTTGAGAATGGAGCAGTGGGACACGGAGGAAAACGAGGCTATGGTCGCGGTGGGCCCGGAAGCAACAGCGGCAGCAGAGACGCCGGTCGTGGAATAAAAGGAGGAGGGGGCGGTCGTCGTGGCGGTGGACCTCGAAACAACAGCGGCAGCAGAGACACCGGTTGTGGAAGAAAAGGAGGAGGAGGAGGAGGAGGCGGCGGACGTGGTCAAAACAATGACAACGATGCGGATGAAGAGGTGGTGTTATTGGAGGGTGAATTTTAACACCAAATTATGAAATATCTACATTAACCTCAGATTATATTAACAGTATGTCAATTTATAAAATATGTTAAAATTTATAGAAAATTGTGTTTATGTGCAAGTGTTTACCCCTTCCTCTCCCCTAACGCAATTTTTGTGGACCTAACAACCCATCAATCACACTAACAATTCGCTTTCATGTGGACCACCATGAATACTTGTTTATAAACATATTTTTCTATAAATTTTAACATATTTTATAAATTGGCATACAGTTAAATAATCTGAGGTTGATATAAACTTATAAAATTAAACAAATTTGAAATATATGGAAAAACTAATGCATAATGAGCTCGTCCAAAATTGAAAAAACTACATATTGGGATGGCAATTATAATTAAAATTGGTATTGAAAAGTCGGTGTTATTTTTTGTAAGTATGATATTTGTTCGTCATATTCCATAAGAACGAAATATTTATTTTTGTTTCACTCTTTATCAAATCCAAAATGAATCATTGAGAAATATTAAAAGAGATCGATGTGTGGTGCGAGAAATATTAAGTGATTGATATATGGTGTGAAAAATATTAAAGTTGATCAATGTTTGTGTGAAAAAAATAGAAAAAAATGATCAATGTATGGTATGAGATATTTAAAGTGGTGGTCGCCTCCCTGATCAACAGAAGCGACAAATGCGTCGCACAGTCCGATGTCGAAGAGAACGGCGAGGACGGTCCACAGTCGCTAGAAAGTCCACGCGCTGTGCGTGGCACTGCAGACACCTCGGGCGCGAGTCATGTGCTGCCACCTTTAGAAATTTACTACATTAGTCGCAAATCTTTTTAAATAAATGTATACCCATTGCTCGTAATTCTCCGTCCGGGGCACACCCGTAAACGGATCCAAGCTCTCTTCGAGAGCCTGATGTGCCTGTGCTGCACTTGCACGTTCATAGGCGCTCCACCACTCGGACTGCACACAGTGTAGGCAAAGCCACACGCACGTGCAATTGTTGCCGCGCACGGTGACTGTGCAGTCGTCCACGCCATGCTCCCCCATGCATAACATGCATCGGTCAGAGAAGTTCAGTTGACCCTCAACGAGGGTCAACTGAACCGCTCCGCCCGTCACATGTTGTGCTGCTGGCTGGTCGCCCGATGGGCTGGGAGACCGCATCGGAACGGGGCGCTCGAAGGGGGCCAAGTGACTGCGCGGCGTTTCCCAAGGCGTCGGGAGCGGTTGTTGAGGCTGATGAATGCCCTCTTCCGTCTCGTGGTGATCATCAACTAAAAGTTCTGTAATACTGTTAAGAATATCTGTTAACTTTTTTTGTTTCTTACGTCGTTGGTAGTTTGGCCTCGCTGGTTGTGGCGTTGTCAAGCGCAGATATCGCCCCTCCACTACAATTTAACGTCACAGTCTTACTTTTATGAAAAATCTCACTTAGATCTCGGCGCAAGCCATCAATTTCTTCCTGAATCATCCGGGTGTATGTGCCCGGGGATAGAGGACCCCATGCTTCATCTACAAATCTACCCGAATTGGAGAAAAAACATGTAAAATAAACCACACCGTCAAAGTCATTGACGTAATTTACGGGCTCATTGTTGCCAAGCAATTGTTGTTCTTGTAGTTGTTGCTGCTCTTGTTGCACCAAGTTTGGGTTGACGCCAAGCAATTGTTGTTGTTGTTGTTGAAGTTGCTGCTCTTGTTGCACCAAGTTCGGGTTGACGCCAAGCAATTGTTGTTGTTGTTGTTGTTGTTGAAGTTGCTGCTCTTGTTGCACCAAGTTCGGGTTGAACTGATGCTGAGGTTGTTGTTGCACGACGTTTTGACCGACGCCAAGCCACTGTGTTGTTGTTGTTGTTGTTGTTGTTGTTGTTGTTGTTGTTGTTGCTGCTGCTGCTGCTGCTGTGGCTCATCAATGTGTCGAGTGGCAACCTGAAAAAAATGCTCCAGAACTTATTATTTGACTTTATTTGAAACATAATGTCAGAAAAAAGGTCATTAACCAAACTCACCTCATTTATCAATCCTTCCGATCGGTAGTTGAACGATCATCAGATTGACCACAATGTCGATTTCATCGACAAGTAAATTCAAACGTGAACGGAGCTGTTCACGTTCGCGCTCACGTTGTTGTGAATTCATTTTTTCAGCAGTAGTGCAGAAGACCAACAAAAAAAAAAAAGGTAGAAGGCGTTTTTCGGGAATGCGGAGCGAGAAAGGGGAGACATCATTTTCCGGCGCCTTTTTATAAGAAGAGAAGGGTCCACGACCATATGTTCTGCGCATGACGGAGGCCCCATTCTCGAATAGTGACACTTATTTGGTTTACATAAAAAAAGAAAGAAAAGGTCAAATTCAAACGAAAGCCCACGAAGGATATTCGGTTTTCAATCGTCACTAACCAAACGGTTGTCACTTTTACAATTATCAAAAATTAACCGCAAACGTAGTTGGCATATGTCGCCGAGACCCACCCGATTACCAATACAAAAGGTCAAATTCAAAAATGCAGCGGGACGACATTGCGGCATTCCGCACCCACACAAAGGGGTATATAATCCGTCATCCAACCGAACACTCATGTGACAATAAGACCTTCTTTTTTTTTGAAATTTTCAATTTATCCTAACGGTAAATTAATGACAAATAGTGGGATGAGACAAATTTTTACAAAATATGATTTTAAAAATATTTAAAGCGTCCCATTCTTTCAAAGAAACTTCTACGTTTACTGTAGTTGCCAGACTGACCATAATTGTGGTTGTTGTTGTTGTTGTTGTAGCCCACAAAATTTGAAGGTCGTCCCATGAACTGGGATGTTGATGGTGTATGCATATCACTGAGCTTCATGTTCAGCGTGGTACAGTCTCTGCATAGGTGCACCACCAAGTCCACACCGCCGTCGTTGCACTCCATAATGTCGTCGTTTTTTCGGTTGAACATCTCGTCCGAACACTTTTTGCATATTTTGAAGGTCAACAGGTATTTTTGACGTTTCAGTTTCCAGAACTGACTACGTCTGAATAATTCGTGGTCCATTTCTGGACGGTCGCCATCTTCCATTTGCTGTTGTCGCTCCCCCGTCTCCTTGTTGTCCTCGTCGAAATTGCTATTCATTTTCAAAAAAAAAAAAAAAGTTTTTTGTTTTTAAAAGGAAATAAAGTGAACGATTCTTGCTTTCCTCCCTTCTTATATACACTGTGTCCTGAAATCTTTCGCAACGAATTTATTTTGGCGTAATTTTGACTTAGAGCGCAAAACCCGCTGTTCATTCATTCATTCATTCCTACTATGAATTTGCTTCAACAATTTGCACAATTGCTGCAATGCTCGTTGGACCAAGTCAGTACCCGATTAGGAAAGAAAGGACGGATCAAGGCAGTGCATTTATGCAGCAACAAGCTACTGACCACAACATATACCGACCGTAATGGGATGAATCACACATTCACGTGCGCTGGTCTGACCACCGAGGGAGCTGAGCGCACTACTACACAGCATAATGACGATGATCGCTTCAGCATAAAATTCTACCCCCTAGAGCTGGTCCGTTTGTCAGCAGCAGCAACAGCAGACTCTGCTACGCTTCCATATTGGCTCCCTCCTCCGCCGACGCACTTTAGCGTCGATGCTTTTGATGAAGAATATGGTGGTGCTGGTGGATACAATGCAGACACTGAGAGTAGTAAAGATGAAGACGGTCGACCATTGACCATGTCTTCACCGCTGTGCAATGGACCGCCAATGTGTTCAGTGGGGCTAATCTATTGGAAAGTGAACGAGGACGGAGAGTGGTCAACGGATGAAGTGTGGATTGATGATAATGAGATTGATAAATTGCGCATAGTCCTCCGCGATTCATAAAAAAAATTACATCTTCCTTCCACTAATTTTGCTCAATGTCCCGCTTCTTTTCACTAATTCTCAAGTTTTCTACCTAAACCGTACACATTCCTTCCAATAATTTGGACACATTTTGGCTTGTATCTTGTTTATTTGTGATAAATTATGATACATGTCCAAAATTGAGCACCATAGTGTCCCGGGGGCGTACAATACCTTTGGTAACGATGGGACGGTAGCGCTTCGTAAGCGCTACCGATTGCACACTGCCTGTACGAATGTCAGGCCGTAAAAAGTTTGGATATTCAATAATGATCACTTCGTTGTCGTCATCCTGGCCCTCTTTCGTCCTGCCCATTTTGAGCGTATTGGAGAACCGCGCGCTTGAACGTCTCAAAATGCAGAAGGCGGCACGCGTCTCCGCTGAGAGTGATACGCGCACCTTCAACACGGTCTGCCCTGGCCGGTTTGGCGATGACGCATTCTCAGCGCGTACTGCTTGCACCCACGGACACGAATCGAGCAGTTCGTGCTCCGGCCATTCGTCAGACAAGTCCCCACAGGTGGGGTCCAATCTCCAAGGGCAACCGTCCTGCTCCGGTAGCGAAACCACGCTGTCCGTATCGGTATAGATCAGCTCAGTGTTTGGGGGCTCGCACCACTTGTTGCATCAGTCGCAGCAGGTGGAGACGCGCGGCCGACGTTGTCCACAGAGACAGAACATGTGTGAGCATCCGTGCTCTCCGTCCATTCCTTCACGCTGTGTAGTGATCAGCACGCACTGGTCGTTTAGGAGTCACTGAGTTGACCTCCACTTAGGGTTGTCTAGATAGGCACGAGTTCAGCAGGCGAGTCGGTCACATGTGTTTTGGCCAGCCCATTCCGTAGTGAGAGCGCCCCACAGAGAGTTGTTGCAAGCTTGGCTATTGTGCGTTGGCCTTATTGATGCATGCGTGAGGGATCAATGACTATGCCAAAGCGTCTGCTTACATTTCAACAATAATCGGTCCCGCTCGTCATCATCATCGGTGTCCACCTCTTCCGGGAATCCGCTGGCAGCGTTTTTCATCGCCATGAATTCGGCCACGTAACCGCGAAAAACGCGCGCGCTCCATTGCTCAGGCGTCCACTCGATGGATCGGTAATAGGCGGTGCAGCGGTAGCGTTGCGCAGCGCTTCGGCCAGCTCGATTGAAGTCACGGTCGAACCCACCGTCGCTGCTCATCTCTGTGCGTGCACTGGTATGAAGCGGAGCGCCTCCCCAGTGGGCGTCGAGCACATGTCCGCACAGAGGAAAGAGAAGGCGCTGGTCAAATTTGACGGGAAGGACGGGCACGTCCACTTGTCGGGTGGCAAACGAACACTTTGAGATGCCACGCACGGGATTTGGTGCGGGTGTCGCCAGTCAACCTCGCGCTCCGCTCCCTCCATATGTTCACTCGTGAGGGGGTGCCTGTAGGGTATTCGGTAACTGCATTTGTGTGCGGGTACAGCGATCGGACATCAAAGTATCGCATCAACCATCCCTCCGGCACTTGGATAGTGGAGTCGTTGTGGACCCACTCTGCCTCCATGGTAAACAGTCTTTCATGTTGATAGGGCCACTGTCCGGTAGGAGCTGAACGCGCTTCGCATGCCGTTCCTGGCGCCTCTGATCCTCAATCTCGCACTCCCAAAACATGGACGGTACCACCAATTTGCGTGCGAAGTAGGCCAACCGGCGCGCATCATCCTCACGAATGCGTGCAGCTGTCTTTCCGCTCGGCATAACTGTTCGGGACAAGCGGGTGGCGGGGATGGTCGTGCGCATGCCAACCAGCACCCGTTAACCTCAATGACACTGTCCTCGACGAGGCGATGTACATCCACGGTGTAGGGGCCAATGCGATGCTCACCGCCGGGCGAGTACGAGGTTTGAATGTGCACTCCGTGCTTCTGCGCGTACCACTCCATAAATTTCAGAGCCAGTCCGCTTTGGTGTTGGCCGTGTCGTACCCACTCTCCGGGACGATGGCCAGCTGATTATGCCTCAGATGATTAGCCGGAAATGCTTCATCGAAGCACTTGCGAGTGGTCAAACGCATCCCATGTGATGTCGATTCCGCTGTTGCCCTCTCTCCCAATTGCAATTCCTCTTGGATCCTCCTCCTATCCCTCCTTCTTCGTCCTCGTCTTCGTCTAGCCGGTGTTGTTCATCCGTGTCGTGACGGTCCAGAAACTCGGTCCGATAATGCACACAGTGCCTCGATCATCAGAAGCGGCTGTCGTTTACGCGTAGGCGGCCAGCTGTTCGCACAGGTCGAAATGTTCATTTTGGTGGCACGGCGTACCAAGCGTCAATCGGCGCTGGACGCTCCGGCGTCATCCCTCCATACAGATACTGTTCCCTGGATGGTAGAGCAGGGAGCACGCGCCCGTAGTTCTCCTCCCATTGGACAGATGCGGGAAGGAATTCTTGTCTTGCACCGTGAGTCCGAACGCACTTGGCAGTGCTCCACGTGGGACTGGCATCAGGTTCCAGCTGTCGCGCACTAACTCTCCGTGTTGTCCTTGCTGGCTGGACCTTCATTTCATATAGCTTATTTCCACGTCGGATTCTTTGGGCCTAGCCCCGGGCGAAGACTGACGGAACAGCATGACATTGTCAAAACGACCTCCAAAAGGGCAAAGACGACTGTGCGGTATCTGACGAACTTTGTTGTTTGCTGTCGCTGTTGTTGTGTTGTGTGTTGGTGTCTAGCCGAGTTTAGCAGCCATTCGGTGAATGCCGACATTGTTCTTCACACACGCGCTGTGAATCAACCACAGTTTTGTGAAGTTGTCTGTGTGAAAATGTGAGCGTGCGATGTGGACCACACCGTGCAAACCCGGCTCATGACGGAGCAGAGAGTCGCGCCAACCACCACCGCTTTTATGTCATGCGGTGCACGTTACGAACACTGAACGAAATTAACGTTGTGTTGTCGACGGTGCTGTGCACCAATCACTGGAGTGTTTTTGTGTTGTCTCACATCGTACACAACTATACGATAGGTGTTGGGCACGCGCGGCTGAAGTCCGAAATGAAGCATCCTCGTTCACGGTCATGATAGGACTCACAGACCGCAATAGCGCTCGTTGCATACGTGCCGGACCGTCCTCCGCGCTTGTTGTTATCTCAGTTCCATATCACTCCGCTTTTTGCACTTTTTCGATTTGCGGCAGTAGTTGTACTGATAGTGGTGACGGTGGCAGTCGACATTCTTGAAAGTTGTGCATCCCAGAGCACTCGCTCTCAAACCGTCCGCGCGCTGCATGGATGTCCCACGCGATTCGTCCGCAATCCAGCAATGCATAGAGCATGATCCTTTGTGTGGTTATCCGCATCGTTGTAGGGTGCTCACACGCAAAGCAGTAGTAGTCACGCCCAAAAATCGCTTTGCCGACCCACATCTGATTCCATCAAAGTGGTCATTGGATGGTATAGCGCAATTGGCGTCCGGAAATCCACTTGTCCGTACGCGTACTTTGGCTTGTAGTGGCCCCTGCTCCAAATATGAATACCTGAACTTTCGCTCGGTTCACAGCATTCCATGGTCAACCACACGCGGAACAAAAACTTCTGCGTCGTAACTTTGTGGTTAAACGGTGCGCGCACTGCACACTTAGGCGTTTCCACGTCTCAGTTGTGCGTCAAGCGATTGTTCATGTAATAGTTGTATATTTGTTTCGACATTCCTCCACTATGGTAAATTCTACTTATTCCAGCGCGTAGAATAGCAGTAGGTGTTTCGGGTTTCGAATGCGCAGCAGATTTCCTCCTTGATAATATGATGCACTCTCTTGGCGATCCGTTGACGGTGTCCACGCCGCGGATTCCATCCTGCTGTGGAAGAGCTGATGTCCAGCGTTGTTATCATTTATGGTGAACGGCTCCCCCCACAGGGATCCTTCCCGCGACTTGGATGTGCCACTTCCAAGAATCGGTTCAATATGTGTCCACAGTGTTCGGTGTGATCTGACGGATAGGAATCCAAATCTCGTGGGTCCAGTAGTTGAGATGAAATTGTGGCGCCGAGACGACTTGCGTAACGCCACGCTGACGCGCTTCGCCCAACGACGCTTGGACACAGTGTTCAAAAATTGCTGATGAGCAGAGCCTCCGGATAGCTGGTAGCCGCTCGATCACAAACGTGCTTTTGCGTTCAATAGCTTGAACTTTTTGTTGAACGACACCTCACTGTCAAGCTTTTACATAACTGGTGAATTTTGCCCGTTGTTACCATGTGTTGTTGGTGTTTGTTGTTGTTTGTTGTTCTTGTTGTGTGGTGTGCCGTCTATTGAAGATGTTTGGTAGTCGTTGTCGTCGTCTCTTGGGTGGGCTGGCCCATTACGCTAATATTACTTCTACGGTCCATTTGCGACTATTATGAAATAAATGAGTGTGTGACGGATTAATCCGCACTATATACCGTTGGCCAATACAGTTATACGCTCAGAAATTCGCGTCAATACTTTTGCATGCGACTAGCGGGGAAAGAATTATGAGTGGTTACCCCACACTGTCCATAGCGTAAGGAAACCCCTTGTCATCATCATCATCATCATCATCTCATCATCATCATCACATCCATCATATGAGAGGGGTCAGGCGTCACTGCATAGGTGTGGCAGTGCCAAGTAGCGGATGACACCACGGTGTGAGATAAGCGTAATGGAAACCCCTTCGTCATCCTCATCGAAGGGGTCAAGCGTCCATGCTATGTGCATGGGCATGTAACGAGACACAGTGACTCATGGGGCGCCAGATTTCATCAACATCCCAAGTGGCATATGTGTGGACAGGGTCCAGTACCTCCGAAAAGAAGGCTGCTCATTCATTTATTTTTGACCAAAATGGTTTCTTTCGTCCCATTGTGCGTTACACGGTCTCGGCTAGTCATTTCGTGGGCTGTGGGTATACTGGGGGACTGTCTGCAGTCTGTCGCGACTGTCGCGCTCTTAACCGGTTGCCATTGCGGAAGCGCATTCATGGATCACAGCAGTCTAGACTTGTTTATGCGGCGCGCATATTTTGTAAGCGACGGCACTCTATTTCACCTACGACACTCATGGGCGCCCGGCTTCTCTGTCCGTCTGTTCATGGGACCGCGATGGGAGCGCCGTTTTCCCGAACAGTTTCTACCCACTGTACGGAAATTTGTATCAGCCGATGACGAAAATCCCTATAAAACAACTTTCGACGCTACGGACACCTATGTTGTGTTGTACGTTTGCCAATCCGAACTCTCGCGGTCAATGCACAAACTGTACGCGTTAAATAAGGAAAGGAGCGATGAACGAATACAACTAGTGAACGGACATTGCACGTAATCGACCGTTTTGGCCAGACAAACCACGACTTGGATTTACCATACGACTTGATGGACCAATTCAGTTGCCAAATCACACCATATTCCCCCTCCAAGTGTTCGCAATAAGTCTACAACATTTTTAAATTTTTTTTCCCACAAACTTTTTAATTGTGTCAGTTCACAATTATAATCAATACATCGCATGGTTCAATTTTTTCAATATGTTCATCATAATCCAATCGAGTACGCAAAATTAATAAAAAATATACAATAAGTCCACACACATTAAGGGCGGGTGACTGATAGGGAAGGGTTTTTTATACACATGTGGACACTGGGACAAAAATCTTGTATCGGGAGAGGGGTTTTGAGGAGCCAAATGTCAATAATACCACATGTTCCTCAGACGGGGGATGACACATGCCACCATGCGTGCCCTCTGACGAGCTCACTCCGTGTTCGATCACCAGCGAAGCGGGTATAGGGCGGGGGGGAGCTATACCATTTGGAGGGACGGGATCCGCCAACGGAAGAACAGGCCGCGGAAAGATGTGCTCGTTCTTTGGCAATTGGTCAGGCATTATTTTCTTATGCTGTACACTGTTCATTGTTGCGCTGTGTTGTTTTGTTGTTTTGTTGCGTTTGTTTGTTGGTTTTTGTTGTTGTTGGTGTTGTGTATGTTGTTGTTGTTGTTGTTGTTGTTGGTTGTTGTAGATGTTCTTTGTCCGGTATACTTCCGTTTTCAAAGCGTAAATTGAACGAAGGCGTAAAGTATGCCGGTAAAAGGAAGCAGAATGGGCTATGCAACAGAAACACCCGAGTCCATACCCACTGTGGGATCCAGTGCATACCCCTCCTGCGATCGCCGCCACCCAGTTTTGCAAAGTGAATGACCCAGTCCCCTAACTACAAGAGGAGTCGAGCGAATCACTTGAACATCTGTAGGTGGGGAATCGTTTGTTGTTGTTGTTGTGTGTTGTTGTGTCTGCTGGTGGTCAGGTGTTGACAATGTAGAGGAGGTGGCCCATCTATGCGCAACAGTTGCCTGCTTCCATTCCTTAAAACTCGAGGAGTTGTGGGTGGTATTGTTACGGTATGAAATCGAGTCCCACCGTTATCCCCGATTGATGGTGTTCAACAAACATTTTTTACTGTTATTTAGGAAATAAATATAATAATGAAATGAACAAAGTGAGCAAAGGAAAGCAATTTATACTTGAATATCTCGTAGCTACATACGATTCTTAGTCCAGCATAAGAGGGCGCAATTTCTGCCATTGCTATCACACACAATTTCCTCGTTCTGGTACGTTCGGTTGAACGAAATGCGGACCCGCTGTTGTGCCTATTACCTTGAGAATCAAACGTGTCCGCAGAACTCTCCGCTGAGGGCGTGGTTTTGAAACAAAGCACATTGACCTCCCTCTGCATAGCGCTGTCATCGAAATCCCATTGCTTTCCAACATTCCTGCATAACCGATAGCCTCCTGTGTGGTCGTGAAAGCACGTGCAAAGCGATTGTTTGGAAAGTCCAGTATAGGGTGCTTGTGGTAGGTCCGTCCATTGGCACAAATGCTAATGTCACGAACATCACTGGTTAAAATTGAACGGTGAGGTGACCAGTGAAGGCCCACATAGCTTTCATTTGACACAAACCGAAGCACAATGCCTTTGGGAACTTGATCCGACCAGTTTGGCGGTGAACTCTTTTACGATGTTTCGCTGATGACAAACAATGCCCTTCATCGATGTCTTTCTGAGTGGGTAGCGCGCCGGCGAGCTCCAACCGTTTGCTGAGTCCAGCCGCAAGGCTGTCCATTACCTCTGCCGTCTTTACATACATCTTGCAGCTGACCACCTCAGGTGGTAGGTGCGAATACCGGTCGGAGGCAGCACGTGGAGCATTTGGGCCAGCAGAACAAATTGAGAGGAGTTAGGCAACAGCTCTATGTCCACTTCGCCATTGGTTGACAGTAGCTCGGCTGATTGCACGGTCCCACATCCAGGCGTGCAATGACTGCCTGAACGGCTTTTGATCGAACAGTTGACGACGGACTGGTACCCCGCGCCACTCAATTGTGTTTCTCTTTCGGTCAGTGTATAGCCGCCACGGTTCAGCTAGGATCGCTTAACAGTCTCAGGGTAGTCAATTCGTAGTCCCATTATGCTCTTGTAGGCCATCAGGTCATTGCCCTCGAACACTTGGGTCCCATTGATGGACATTCGGCAATATTTCTCCATAACGTGTGCCATCATTTGACGCAGCGACATCGTCATCTGCCACCAGATTTTGCGTTTGTCCTCCCTGCTCCTTACGAATGCGCATCTCTGTGAACACAGAGCATTTGCTCAGTCAATGTATTCGAAGGCAGCGGGTATTTTGAAATGATAGGGCGTGAGTTCCCGGATTCAACGTCATGTACCAAACGGAGGAATGGAAGCTGACATCCGTATCCGGGATATCAAAAGAATGCCAGCCGCGAGGATACTGCATTGGCCGAGGCGCGATCATCTTGTTAATGGAGCGGATTGCATTTATTCTAATATATCCGAATGTGTCGAATCGTTTACGTCTTTTTTTAGTCCGTTTGTGTCCAGTGGTCGATGGTGTGGTGGTGTTGGTGCTTTTCCGCATCAGCGTTTGATGCGAAGGGAATAATGACTGTTTGTTTTTTAGGAGTTGGGTGATGTTTGATGTGTCGTCGTAGGATGGAATCGTATCGTTTGCGCGTTCCTTTATATCGATCCGCTCCCAAATTGGTTTGGTTAAGCCGTGCTTTTCCAGAACGTGTCCAATGGATGTTTGCCCTCACTGATTTGTAGTTGCCCTTCAATTTTCTCCATGTGCCATTGTCAAGGATGCGTCGCCCGCTTTCGAGTGCTTCTCTCCCCACTCCGTCCCTGCACGCTTCACAGCCGGTAGAGAAGGCTCCAAAGTCCTCGAACACAATCCCCTATACCGGCCCGCGTTGCCATATTACTCGCTCCACCATAACCTCTCTGATAGGTTAGAGAACCGGAAAATAAGTGCAAAAAGCTGTCTTGCGGGCAATTCTTCCGCATGGCGTCACCGGCATCAGTTAAATCTCCTCCTCCTGCACCGTATTTAGGCACATGCTCGGCTTAACCCACAGTTCGAGTGTCGAATGTAGCTGCACCATATTCGAATTTTACATGATAATGTTCTTAGTCAACAGTAATGTTTATTCGGTAAAGCTTTATATACAAGTGGCACAACACCTATTAAGTTGAGCACTTTTTTAAAACACAAGTGTTACCAAGCCCCGTTCCCTACTCAACGGGGACCATTGTCCGTTCATCATCCGTAGTTCGATTTGCAGTTCGTTTTTGATCTCTCGTGGGATGGACCGGAATGAACATGGGGGTGTCATTATGCGGCTCACACCATCTGCCCATATCCCCTCTGTGACACATTTCGAGAAGGGAACTGAGTTAATTGCCCAAATCACGCTGCGCTTCAGACCCGTGGCGTACACAAGCAAAGCTGGTGAAACCCCGCGGAGATCCACCACCGTAATTTTGCTGTCTCTCCCTCCACACTCCGTTCCTTATCGGGGAAGCGAGCACGTGGCTTATTTGTGAGTCATGCGCAGAAGTCGTTTCAGGGTCTGCCTACAAGCATTGAAAACGATCAATATCTGTCGATAGGCCAAATGGACGTCCTCAACCGTTGCCACACGCACCATCTGTATTGCGTTTATCCGTCCGCCAGCGCCTGCCCCGGTTTTTTGCTCGTTCAATTGCTTCTCCTTCTCTCTCTTTTACGATGCTCTTCCACCACGCCACCAAAGCATCACCAGCTTTTTTCTCCGGTACTTTTAGTTCGCTTTCCTTGCGGATTGTGTCCAAATGTTGGCGCAGCGCCTCCCCGCCGTCTTCTCTTCTCCCAGCTCCTTTTCCTTTGCCACGCTTTTGCTGACGGATTGGTGTCCAAATGTTTGCGCGTGCTCCCCGCGCGTCCTTCTCTTCCCCAGCTCCCTTTTCCTTTTGCACGCTTTGGCTGACGGATTGTGTCCAAATGTTTGCGCAGCGCCTCCCGCGCGTCTTGGCTTCTGTAGTTCCCTGTTACTCTGCTCCTTTCCTGGCGCTTTTGCTCGACTCTTGCTTACCTTCCCCAGCTGTCAAGGCTGTTTCGTTTGAGGTCCTTGTTTAGCCACCACTTACTGCTTCTACCGTTCTTTTAGCGCATCGCAATGTTTTTTTTTTGTGGTTGTTGTGAATCAACTATAGCGGGTGGAAGGGGGATTCTCAGCAGGACGAGATGTTGGAGGTAAGCGTACGGGATGTTGTTTGGTCCACGTTGACGTTTCTCCTTCAATTCTTCACTAGCGTTCACCCAAAGTAAGGCCGGCTGGTGGTCGGTTTGTAGAGGTTCAGGTTTTTCTGTCGTTGTACTTGGTGTTGGTGACGGTGTTGGTGTTGTTATGTCTTCAGTAATAGTCGGCGGCTTTAGCTTTACATTTATCTTTTTGCCGCTTTTTTACACACTCGACCTGCACTGTTGTCTTGGTCCACCTTTACTGCTGGTTCGCGTTATTCGTGACTTCCTCAAACCCCACTTTCCTTCTCTTGCGCCGGTCGTGTGTCCACCGCGCTTCGTTTTACCACGAGCCTTATTGCCGACGTTCGGTGTGTCGTTTTTACCGTGTTAATGCTTCGTTATAGTGGAGTTCAGATTATCTTTGGAGTCCCTCGACGCGTTTGTTGTGATGTTTTTTTGGAAGTCGCACCCGTCACCTGTCGACCATCGATGAAATGAAACGTCGAAATCCATTGGTCGTCTCGGTTCCAACTGTAGAGGCCCATGAATTGGGTATTGTGGAGTCAGACCGCAGACCCATGGCCGCGGATTGAATTGGCTTAGGTAGATGCCACACGGTACTTGGGGTGGTGTTTGTCCGGATAATCGGACACGTTGCTTGGCAACACTACGACGAAAAGTTATTGTTGCTAGCATCCGCCATTTTATTACTCAATAAATGGTGTGAAATGCAAGAATGATGTATGTATTTATACAATTGCACTCGTCAATCCATCTAGGTTTTGCGGGTCGTACAGTATCGTACGTAGTACTTTTTTGTTCCATCCTTCTGCGTCCTTTGTGCCAGCACATTAAACGGTATGAGGTGTCCTTGTCCTGTGCACCCGGCCCCAAATCAGGCTCGTCGAACCATCCTTTGAACTCTCTCCGCGCTCATCTCGGACTCGTAGCGTACGGGCGTCACGTTGCGTTCACCTCGCAATCTGTAGAATTTCGTCGGACCACGAGGGTTTGTTATCCGCGCCAAAGTCCCCTTGTTTTTGGGGGGGGGGGGGGGGGGGGGGGGCTCATCCGCACGTAATCGCCTCACGAAATCGTAGGCGCTCTTCGTCCCTCCTCCTCGGCGTAACGTTCCGGGCGCACGAAACGGTCTCGCGGTCCATACAGCCGATCCCACACCGTCTGTGCGTTTATGGAACCCATATCCATAGGGCGCTCCCGTGTGTACGACTTTTTGATGCTTATCCCAGCAACCATTTGAGGTAGGACTCTGTCCACGGAGCGGTGTGTCGCTCGGAAAAGTAGCGGTACCGCGCTGCTTCAACGTCCTAATTGCCGATCACAAACACTGGCTTTTACGTGGATGAGGTCTGGTCGGTGCTTCTCACTTCTTCCTCCTTGAAAAATTCCTGCAACTTTTCGCGCCTCAAACTCCTTTCCTTATGAGAACACACGGTGCGGGCTCATGTCCATTTGGGAGAAAAGTGTTGTAGGGCTCCACCATGTCGCGTGCGGATTTGGACCGGGTATGCGTGGCAAAACATCATCCTACGAGCACATCAATGCTACCAGTGCGTACTTGGCTCCCCATGATGGCGGGCGCGAGCTTTTAAAATCTTCCATGTCCCTTTGCACATCGGTCAGGTAGCCGGACGAATGGTGCGCGCTCTGTGAAAGTGCACCCGGCGTGGACGATGCAGAGTGTAGGTGGATGGTGCTTCAACATTCGCGACTTTCTCACGTTGTGATTCTTGGCCAAGACGTGCCGCCTCCCTATAACGCTTCCACCCGCGAAGGCGGCCGAAGAGTGGGACGGGTCCGTTGTACAGTTGCACTCACTCTTTCCGTACTTGCCATAGCTGTGGTCAAATTTCGCTGATTTCTCTGTTAGGACTTCTTTTGTTGTTGTTGTTGTTGTTGTTGTTGTTCGCGTGGTATAGGTGCGTAGGAGGTTCTCTTGTTCAAATTTGCTCATCCGAGCCGGCCCGGGGGACGCTTGCTGCCCCCCCGTCGTTGCCAAATTCCATTCAAGAGAACGGCGCACATTGCTGTTGCGATTCGGCTCCCGTGTTGATTCTGGATTCCCCTTTCGGAGACCCCTATTTTGACAGTGTTGGCTATGACCTGGTTGAAGTCACTATCCACAGCTTCCGTTGTTGTGGTGGAGCCGTGCTGTAGCACTAGAACTTCAGCCTCCGCTCGAAGTGTACCATGGACGATGGGGGCTTTTTAGCACTCGTCCATGGTATCACTTCTGTTTGCTATCGGATTCCGTTTCTGCCTCGTCTTCTGACCAGACAGGGATTCGCCTTGGCTGCTGATGCCACTGCGTCTGTTTTGATGATGATGATGATGATTTTGGCTCTTTACGACGTGCCGACGCCGTATTTTTTTCCTCAGGCTTAACATTCAACGGCTTGTTGTGCACTGGTGAGGAAGCGGGTGCATTATCATTGACCTTTAACCGGTCGTCATCATACTCCTTCTTCACATGGAGTAACGGCGCAACTCCTGATGTAGCGGGGAGCTTTTTGGTTGTTGGGTCAGCCTTTCTTTTTCACCCGTCTACCGCACGGCGCGTAAAATCCAAATTTGGGTCTCCGCTCGGGTTATTGTGGCTATCAATCCCTTGTAAATCTCTTCTGCACTAGTACGAAGCGTTTGCTGCTGTTGACATCGTTTCCAACTGTTTTGTTCTACTATTCTTCTTCCAACGTTTTCAAAATGCGAGACAAATCCCACTAATGATGGGCGTCATATTGCAGGAACTAAATGTGGACTGAACCCGGATCCTTTTTGTACTACAGCTGACGGGCTTTCCCTTCTCGTTTCGTGCTCGACTGAGACGTCGCATGAAATCCGCGTAGGTCATCATCCTTCGCTTTGACGGGCGGTGAGTGCGAAACGGGCGCGCACAATTGTTCAGACAAATCTCCGCTAGCGCTAGCAATGTTCTGCATTGACAGATTTCAGTATACTCTTCGTTTTCGCACCGACTTTGTACGTGCAGTTGACAGAACGGATATCACTGTTGACAAACAGTTTCACTGATCTCCTCGCGTATTTGATGATTGTCTGCTGCTACCACATCTTGCAGTTGATGGTTTTCATTTTCTCCGCTCTCAATTCCGCCTTTGGTAGAAAAATGGTCGTTGTACTTCCCTGGTTGTCGTCGTCAGCTTCCTTACATATGTTTTGTCTCTACGCAACACATGGTCGGCCGCTGGGTGAAGGTTCCTAGAGAAGGTAGAGTAATTTTTGATGTGTCGCCGTGTCGAATGCGTCCAGAAGAAATCCAATTGACGGGGAAACAGTTGAACTCCCGATTACGGATGGCCAACGCCGAGTTGGGTGCAACGCAGGAGAACACTGTACATTGAGTTTTGGCGCCCGACGTTACTCTTTCGAGGAACAGACCTGACGACGAACACAATTCCAAATTTGTTGGTGCGATTTCTTGGTGAAAAGCTCGGCCAGATAGTCTCATCGATTGAATACACATGGTCGTCGAGAATGATCACGCCGGTTTTGGCCAGCGATCTTAGCTTCTCCTCGTCCGGTACACCGGGTGCAGTTGTACACCACCACCACCGCCCCCTCTGTGCGCCGGGAAGCTCCCCAATTGTATTGCGTTGTACTCCTCCATAGCAAAAGAGGACCGTTTTCGGGTAGCCCAAACCCCACAACCCCCCAAAAAAAAACCCAAAACAACCCCCACACAAAAAAAAAAAAAAAAAGCCCCCAAAACCCCGGTTCTATCAACGCTCTGGCTTGTCGTATAAGTTTGCAAATGTGTACTCTTGCCGCTCGAACTCGGTCCCGGACCTAGACACCCGAAAGGAGGAGAGACAACTTCAATTCTTTACCGTCCCAAATTCTGAACTTATCATTGTGAGTGAAACACAAAACAAATTTTAGAATGATTGGGGTTTTTTCAATGTCTGTCTTCCTCCTCTTCGATATGGTGCTCCAATTTATGTGGAGGGGTTGTAGGTGCCATAATTTGGCGCCGTTGGGGGTCATCCTTTTGCGATCGCTTCCCCTCTTGTGCACTTGGCGGCTGACTCTTTGTTTTCCGCCGCCTTTTTTAATTTCGGTCTCTTTGGATCAACATCACCCTTCTCTTCCAAAATTTCCGTTTGTCGTTATCGGCCTCAATAGTACATCTAATTCCGGTTGGCACATCCGTAAGGGTCGTAGGAAGTTTTGAAACGCGCGATAACGAATACAAAGGCGCAGAGCGTGCAGTTCAACCCATGGATCAAATGGTACAAATTGTTGGACGCCTTTTAGACTATTGAATTGTAGTTAAACACGTCCTTACTGATCAAATATCCTATGTTTCCGTATTGTACCGACATGGGCGGCACCAGCTCCGTCTCGTCGAAGAGCCAACCCTTGTCGTAGTAGACTATCACTGCTATCGTCACCCCTTGCGTTGAGACCAAAAATTATGTTGGCAGCAATTGGCTTATCACACTTTGATTGTTTCATTTTTTAGGATACTCTTTAGGAAAATTTAAGTAATGAAAAGTGAAAAAAAAACTGCTATTTAGACAACGCCGTTGGCCTAAACTTTAAGGCATTAAATGTTTTGTATTTAATCATTGAAAATTCTTCTTTTTTCAGTTGGCCCTCGCCATCCACTTCAACGCAGAGAGACTTGCCGAGCAATTATGTGCTGAATTCGACTTCAGTCCGTCTCCTGTTCGACGAATACCAGCCTTTTGTGCGGACGCTGGCCTTGGTACAAGGTCCGATAAGTGAGGAACCCAATGTGCTGGTTCCTGAAGGATGAGTTCATTTTTGACCTGTGAGCTGAAAGATTGAATACACCAAAATGCTCTTTTTCAATGAACCATGTTAAGGCGGGTTTTAGCCTCGGTCGAACTCCTTCGTACATGTATTCACACGTTTGGTGGATGACGTCACCGACTTTGAGTTGGCCCGCAAAATGTCCCTCCAATTTTTTATTTCTTTTAAAAATTCTGTTTCAGCATTTGGTGCGCACCGGACCCTGCACCGATGAATACCAAGTGTTTTTGGATTCCGGACTGTCCAAAGGGGACAATGGTAACAGTTGATTTTCATCTTCCCATTTTTTCTTAATATTTTACATTATTTCTCAATATTTTACTAATAGTACGCCAATGGTCCAATCGCCTGTGCCATCGCCCGATGCCTTTGTTGGTCGAAGGCACCCAGCATCACCAGCACACACACTAGAAAATGTGTTGTTGTTGAACATCCGAACAGCTGCAATTGCAGCAGCCGCCACCCCCACGCGAACCCCCTCTGCTTCTTCCATCGCTTGATGCTCGATCCTTTTTCTTCAGCAACAGTTCTACTTTTAACATTCAACAACAGCAGCAAAATTTGGTGAAATAAAAACATTTTATAATATTTTTTATAAAAATTGCTTCTTTTTTTATTTGCCCCTGGTACCCCTTTATCGCATCGGTACCTCAAACATTGGCACCCAC
>JBDPZO010000337.1:0-43442 GCA_039877585.1 Heterodera filipjevi | reverse complement strand
AAAATGGGTGTTAAGTCATATATTGATTGCAGTTATCTGAATAAAAATACAAAAATCACTATCTTTTTTCCTTACTAATCCAGAGCGAAAAAAATGTCTCACCTTCCTCTATAAAATGGTTGTTAAGTCATATATTGATTGCAGTTATCTGAATAAAAATACAAAAATCACTATCTTTTTTCCTTACTAAATCCAGAGCGAAAAAAATGTCTCACCTTCCTCTATAAAATGGTTGTTAAGTCATATATTGATTGCAGTTATCTGAATAAAAATCCAAAAATCAAAAATACAGCAATCAATGGTAAATTTTAATTTTGTCAAAAACAATTTAGGGAACTGCTTGAATATAAGAAAAAATTAAAAATTTTTTCTGATTAACAAGGCTGCACCAGCACTTCACAGCACCATTTTTTATTATTTATCACATTTTTAATTATTTTTTTTTTTAGGTACTGTACAAATCACTGTACCGGCACTTCACAGCTCCATTTTTTCACCTTTTTTGATTAATTTTTCCTTTTAGTTACTGCACAACTCACTGCACCGGCATGCACAGCATCATCCGTTGGCAATCAGTTTTGAGGGATTTCTTGCTCTTTAAAATTTTATTAAAATAATTAGTGAGCATTTAGTGCCAGCCAAACGATGATTTTGAAAATTTTTATTTTTCACTTTTCAGGCAGCGCACGGTCACAGACAGCACCGGCACAGAACAGCACTGCACAACGCACAGTACCCCACAGCACCGCACAGCACCGCAACGCACAGCAGCGAGGGTGATCACATTTTAAGTATCTTTGATGATATATTCGTTTGACCATGACATTTCGAATCCCCCCCTCCATTTTAGAAGGACCGCATCGGCAGTGCCACGTTGGACTTCGATGGCACCATGACCATCCGAAACTTTTCCGAGAACGACGTCAGTAGTATAAGGCCGCAATCGCCCTCCGGGCATAGCGAGAATTCGCTATGCCCGGAGGGCGATTTGTGCAAGAATTGCGGGGAAGAGGGAATTGCGGGGAAGGGAATTGCGGGAGGAGGGGATTGCGGGGAAGAGGGGGTTGAAACGGGGAGGTGGATGAGGAGGAGGACCTTTTCCCACGCTTGCCCAACGGGGGGAGGGAAACGGAGGGCGAATTGTACAAAGCGAACTCCGCTTTTCCCTTTCAGTTCCCAACTGTTTTAATTATCCCCCACCCCTCCTCTCGCTCCCTTCGCTTTTCCCTCCCTCCCCTCCTTTTGGGCGTGGAATGTCCCAGGGGAGGATCGCGCAGCGCCATGCCGCCCTCTCCCTTCCAGCGCGCCGTTTAATGAATTAAAATGCAATCAGAAGGGATAAAAAGAGAAAGAAAAAAGGAAAAAATAAAAATAGATATAAGGTTAAAATATGATGTAAATAAAACGAGTAAAAATAATATAAATTATGTGAAAAAGAAATCATTTTAATTAAAAAATTAAAAGGAACAACGAAAGAAAATTAAGAAAAAGGAGTTTTTTCCTCACTAAATCCAGAGCGAAAAAAATGGCTCAGATGCATTGTTGTGAAACCTCCTCTATAAAATGGGTGTTAAGTCATATATGGATGGCAGTTATCTGCATAAAAATCCAAAAATCACTATCTTTTTTCTTTACTAAATCCAGAGCGAAAAAAATGTCTCAGGTGCATTGTTGTGAACCTTCCTCTATAAAATGGGTGTTAAGTCATATATGGATTGCAGTTATCTGAATAAAAATACAAAAATCACTATCTTTTTTCCTTACTAAATCCAGAGCGAAAAAAATGTTTCAGGTGCATTGTTGTGAACCTTCCTCTATAAAATGGGTGTTAAGTCATATATGGATTGCAGTTATCTGAATAAAAATACAAAAATCACTATCTTTTTTCCTTACTAAATCCAGAGCGAAAAAAATGTTTCAGGTGCATTGTTGTGAACCTTCCTCTATAAAATGGGTGTTAAGTCATATATGGATTGCAGTTATCTGAATAAAAATCCAAAAATCACTATCTTTTTTCCTTACTAAATCCAGAGCGAAAAAAATGGCTCAGATGCATTGTTGTGAACCCTCCTCTATAAAATGGGTGTTAAGTCATATATGGATTGCAGTTATCTGAATAAAAATCCAAAAATCACTATCTTTTTTCCTTACTAAATCCAGAGCGAAAAAAATGGCTCAGATGCATTGTTGTGAACCCTCATCTATAAAATGGGTGTTAAGTCATATATGGATTGCAGTTATCTGAATAAAAATACAAAAATCACTATCTTTTTTCCTTACTAAATCCAGAGCGAAAAAAATGTCTCACCTTCCTCTATAAAATGGGTGTTAAGTCATATATGGATTGCAGTTATCTGAATAAAAATACAAAAATCACTATCTTTTTTCCTTACTAAATCCAGAGCGAAAAAAATGTCTCAGGTGCATTGTTGTGAACCTTCCTCTATAAAATGGGTGTTAAGTCATATATGGATTGCAGTTATCTGAATAAAAATACAAGAATCACTATCTTTTTTCCTTACTAAATCCAGAGCGAAAAAAATGGCTCAGATGCATTGTTGTGAAACCTCCTCTATAAAATGGGTGTTAAGTCATATATGGATGGCAGTTATCTGAATAAAAATCCAAAAATCACTATCTTTTTTCCTTACTAAATCCAGAGCGAAAAAAATGGCTCAGATGCATTGTTGTGAACCCTCCTCTATAAAATGGGTGTTAAGTCATATATGGATGGCAGTTATCTGAATAAAAATCCAAAAATCACTATCTTTTTTCCTCACTAAATCCAGAGCGAAAAAAATGTCTCAGGTGCATTGTTGTGAACCTTCCTCTATAAAATGGGTGTTAAGTCATATATTGATTGCAGTTATCTGAATAAAAATCCAAAATCACTATCTTTTTTCCTTACTAAATCCAGAGCGAAAAAAATGTCTCAGGTGCATTGTTGTGAACCTTCCTCGATAAAATGGTTGTTAAGTCATATATGGATGGCAGTTATCTGAATAAAAATACAAGAATCACTATCTTTTTTCCTTACTAAATCCAGAGCGAAAAAAATGTCTCAGGTGCATTGTTGTGAACCTTCCTCTATAAAATGGGTGTTAAGTCATATATGGATTGCAGTTATCTGAATAAAAATCCAAAAATCACTATCTTTTTTCCTTACTAAATCCAGAGCGAAAAAAATGGCTCAGATGCATTGTTGTGAACCCTCATCTATAAAATGGGTGTTAAGTCATATATGGATTGCAGTTATCTGAATAAAAATCCAAAAATCACTATCTTTTTTCCTTACTAAATCCAGAGCGAAAAAAATGTCTCACCTTCCTCTATAAAATGGGTGTTAAGTCATATATGGATTGCAGTTATCTGAATAAAAATACAAAAATCACTATCTTTTTTCCTTACTAAATCCAGAGCGAAAAAAATGTTTCAGGTGCATTGTTGTGAACCTTCCTCTATAAAATGGGTGTTAAGTCATATATGGATTGCAGTTATCTGAATAAAAATACAAGAATCACTATCTTTTTTCCTTACTAAATCCAGAGCGAAAAAATGGCTCAGATGCATTGTTGTGAAACCTCCTCTATAAAATGGGTGTTAAGTCATATATGGATGGCAGTTATCTGAATAAAAATCCAAAAATCACTATCTTTTTTCATTACTAAATCCAGAGCGAAAAAAATGGCTCAGATGCATTGTTGTGAACCCTCCTCTATAAAATGGGTGTTAAGTCATATATGGATGGCAGTTATCTGAATAAAAATCCAAAAATCACTATCTTTTTTCCTCACTAAATCCAGAGCGAAAAAAATGTCTCAGGTGCATTGTTGTGAACCTTCCTCTATAAAATGGGTGTTAAGTCATATATTGATTGCAGTTATCTGAATAAAAATCCAAAATCACTATCTTTTTTCCTTACTAAATCCAGAGCGAAAAAAATGTCTCAGGTGCATTGTTGTGAACCTTCCTCGATAAAATGGTTGTTAAGTCATATATGGATGGCAGTTATCTGAATAAAAATACAAGAATCACTATCTTTTTTCCTTACTAAATCCAGAGCGAAAAAAATGTCTCAGGTGCATTGTTGTGAACCTTCCTCTATAAAATGGGTGTTAAGTCATATATGGATGGCAGTTATCTGAATAAAAATCCAAAAATCACTATCTTTTTTTCCTCACTAAATCCAGAGCGAAAAAAATGGCTCAGATGCATTGTTGTGAACCTTCCTCTATAAAATGGTTGTTAATTCATATATGGATGGCAGTTATCTGAATAAAAATCCAAAAATCACTATCTTTTTTCCTTACTAAATCCAGAGCGAAAAAAATGGCTCATGCTGGTATTCACAATGCTAGGGATATTTATCCGCAGCTACGGATATGCGGATAGGGTAGCTGCAGATAAAAAAATCTGTAGATAAAATCCGTATTCACAATGATAAGGATATTTATCCGCAGCTAGCGATTTTTTTTATCTGTAGCTACTAGCTCCGGATAGCTCTCTCACCATGTCTTTATTTCTTTTCCTATCTCTAGCTAGTAGCTGGTGCTTGACCGATTTTTGAAAAAATTTTGAAAATCGTCTAATACACTTTCTGGGGTTTTCGATGTCGCTGATTACGACTCTGACATCCAATTCGACCAGTTCGAACAACCGGGTCCTTATTAAAGAAAAAATCAAAATTAAAAAAAATTCAAAATTTCGCTTGGCGAAATGACCATTAGGAGAGGGGCGGGCCATTTTCAACGGATAATTAGCGGTACAACAAAGAAAGAACAATTCATTTTAGCGAAATTTTCCCATTGGGGGTGGAATGCCCTACACACTTCCCAATTTACCCATCCCAAAATGGTGTTTACCGAAAATTTTAAGCTTTTCATCTAATAAAATTAAATTTTTAGCCCTATATAAGCAGCGAAAATGTTAGGACCTCTTCTCATTTCTAACATATTCCTGCAAATTTTTCTTCAAATGTCAATTAGCCCTAGTATTTTGGAATTCTTAGATTTAGAAAATTTTTTGCAGGCACCGGAGGATCATCCTGTAATTCTTTATTTTCATTTTAGTATTTATTTATTCATTTTTCATTTGTTAAGAGTGATCAACACTCTCCCACCCATGGGCACCAAGAGCTTATTCCAATGCCTTTTGAATTGATGGAACTGGTAATTTTCTTTTAATTAAATTCATTTTCATTTCATTTTACATTTGGATTAGTATGAATTGGGTATTCCTCCCGCTACACCACAACCGGAGGCTTTTCCTCTCTCTCCGCATCAACAACAACAATATGGACAGGAATTTATTGCCGTTGCAGAACAATGTGCTGTGGGTGAAGAAAATATTTATGAGGTGAAATTTTTAATTATTTTATGAATTTAATTTGGGATAATTTCGTTGAATTATGTCTTTTTGGTAATAGTATTTGGATCATTTTTTTAAGGTTTTGCACCTACAAAAATGGGGAAATACTTTTATATTTGAGTAATTTTTGTTATATTAATGGGAAAAAAGGTTTTTTAAATGTTTTCCCAAAAATTTTCAAATATTTGGAGGCTTTAATTTAAAGGGTTTTAACTTACTATTTTGAGATATTAATTTGGTGATTTTATCAAATAAAAGCCCTTCTTAGTTATGATAAAAATTTCGTTTAATGGTTCTATAGTGTTTTGGGTCTTTTCATTTACATTATGCTCTTACTTTTCTTTTTTAGGTTAAAGAAATTTTAGCCCATCGTTTCAACCACTCATCCGGAAAGGATGAATGGTTGGTACAATGGTTTGGCTATGAGCGTCACCAATCAACTTGGGAAATGGCACCCAATTTTCTTGGGATTGATGCCATTCAAATGCTTAAAGATTTTGAACTTAAAAGGAAAAAAGTATAATTATAAGTCCTAATCCCAATAAATATAATAAATTCTTAATATTTTAGGTCAATATTCAAATTGGTATGGGTGATCATTTTGTGTATCCTAATGCCCCCGGAAAATTGATAATCAAACGCCAAACTGCTGCTAACACGGAACCGCAATATTTGTTCGCCGGTCAAACAGCATGGACCACGAACGGAGTGAGTGGGCAAAAGAAAAACTGGGGGGGGGGAGAAGGGTGATCACATTTTAAGTATCTTTGATGATATATTCGTTTGACCATGACATTTCGAATCCCCCCTCCATTTTAGAAGGACCGCATCGGCAGTGCCACGTTGGACTTCGATGGCACCATGACCATCCGAAACTTTTCCGAGAACGACGTCAGTAGTATAAGGCCGCAATCGCCCTCCGGGCATAGCGAAAAATCGCTATGCCCGGAGGGCGATTTGTGCAAGAATTGCGGGGAAGAGGGAATTGCGGGGAAGAGGGAATTGCGGGAGGAGGGGATTGCGGGGAAGAGGGGGTTGAAACGGGGAGGTGGATGAGGAGGAGGACCTTTTCCCACGCTTGCCCAACGGGGGGAGGGAAACGGAGGGCGAATTGTACAAAGCGAACTCCGCTTTTCCCTTTCAGTTCCCAACTGTTTTAATTATCCCCCACCCCTCCTCTCGCTCCCTTCGCTTTTCCCTCCCTCCCCTCCTTTTGGGCGTGGAATGTCCCAGGGGAGGATCGCGCAGCGCCATGCCGCCCTCTCCCTTCCAGCGCGCCGTTTAATGAATTAAAATGCAATCAGAAGGGATAAAAAGAGAAAGAAAAAAGGAAAAAATAAAAATAGATATAAGGTTAAAATATGATGTAAATAAAACGAGTAAAAATAATATAAATTATGTGAAAAAGAAATCATTTTAATTAAAAAATTAAAAGGAACAACGAAAGAAAATTAAGAAAAAGGAGTGGTAATAAAACGATCAAAGACAAAAAATAAAAAAAAAGAGCAAAGCTAAATTTAGAAAAGAAATAAAATGTAATGAAAAAGACGAAAGAATAAAAAATTAATTAACTGGCAACAAAGGGCCAAAGCAACTCATGATAGAAAACTGAAAACTAAAAAAAGAAGAATTTAATTAAATTCGATCAAACCGGAAAAGGCCAGAGAACAAAATTTCATTAAGCTAGCTAAATTTTAATAGGTGGAAATACCAAAAAAGGACACATCCCATGAGGAGAGGAAGGGGGGTAGGAAAAAATGCGAATAAAAGCGACAGTTTTTTTATGAACGGTACCTGACCTCCCTTTTCTACCCAAATGAACCAATTCTTGCGAAAACTAAGTGAGGCTCTCGAGTGCGCGATTTGCGCAGAATTGCTAACAAATCCTAAGCAGGTATAACACAAAAAAAGATTTAAATAGGCCCCTGGATTTTAATAATCCCTTTATTAGTTATTGTGTGGTCACAGCTTTTGTGAGCGATGCTTGACCCAATTAAGACCGACCGGAACAACGACATATAGTCGGACTAATCGGGTGACCGTTATTAGCGGTAACGCTATTAAATGCCCTTCATGTCGCGCAAAATCTCCTTTTTCGCCGGACTGGCCAACCAATTTCGCCCTGAAAGGTTAAATAAGGAATTCCTAAATAGAGAAAATTACAGTATACATTAATCTCTGAGCCGAAACTTATATTTATCCAACCCACCCTAAATTGTAATTCCTTTCCTATGTAGAATTAGTGGGTATTGTGACCAATTTTGCTCCCATCTACGACTTATCCGTGATAGCCCAACAAACAATGGACAACATAGCGCGGATTCTGGCTCAGCCAAATGTTCAACGCCCAAACGCTGAGGAAGAACGAAATGCACACGATAGCGACAGTGATTCAGATATAATTGTTCTTAATTAACCCTTAGTTAGAGCGCTGATCGGATTAAACTGCTTATTTTTTTTTTGCTTCTTGCGATTATCTCTATTTTTCTGCTTGGATAAAATTTACAGTACGGATTTTGTTTTTTTAAATGACCGGAATTTAGCTTATATAATTAACTATAAAATGGATAAATTTAAATAAGAAAATACCAAATTTAATTAAAGAAAAGCACTAGGCAAAATTATTGCTTTAACATAAAAACAAAAAATAAATAATTTAATTAAATGTGATTAAAAAGGGAAGGGCTAAAGAACAAATTTAATTAAATCCACGATCAAATGAACGAAAAAGGGAATACAATCTAATTTATTTACCGTGGCTGAAAGGTTTAATTACTGAGTAACAAAAAAGGATAACTTGAAAGGAAAACTAATGAAAAAAGCCTAAAATAGATCACACTAAAAAATAAGGGTTGACTGATTAAAGTTAGGACCAAAATTGGCCCTTTCCTAGGTATAAAATGCAGACTAGCTGCTAGGAAGTGTCATTTTCCAATTTTTTTTCCTTATTTTGCGACGAATGGATGGCTCGGTTACTGACGATAAAGTGGGGTAGGCAACTATTGTTGAACTAAATCAAAGCGGGACATAGGCTATCATATTTCGACTCTGTAAATGGTGAATTGTGGGTTTTTCCCAGGGTAATTATAGTTTGATTTTTGGGGAAATAACAAAAGAGAAAAATATTAACTTTGAGACCCGTCAAAATAAGAGACAAAATAGGGATGCTAAGGTTTCTTACGCCTAAAAAAGGGGTGATCAAAAAAATTACCGAATCCTAATGTGGGTTCCAATGTGCAGGAGACCCAAATGCGGTCCAAACCTATTGAATTTTCTTTTGCGCGCGTCATTGTTCATTTTGTATATTTTTTTGAAAAAATGGTGGTGATTTACTCTGATCACTGGTATGCTCCCTAACGCTAGCGGCCAACATTCCGGGGCGAAGCCGACCTAGCACTTGCCAGGGTCGGTGGACTGGTGCGAGCTAGCGTAGGACATACCAGTGGTTCTAAAATACGTTTAATATTGATTAAAATTTTTAAAGAAGAGTAAACCGCCAGGGCCCGGTCCCCCCACCCCTGTCGTATACTGTGCCGCCCCGATGGAGATGAAAACCCTCAAGGGCACCCCCAAGGCACAGGTAGCCAAGGGACATAGACCCTAACATTAAGTTAGACTGTCCCATGGCGAGTCACCCACCATTTACTGTAATGGATCAATGGGTGGCGAGCATGACCGCTCTGGTCAGAATCTAGGTGCACCCTTACACTATTAAAAAAAAGCAATTTTCGTCTTTCATTGATGCTTTTGATCTCTTCTGTTCCATAGCAAATGCTAAACATTCCATTCCTGAATAATGCCCTTACAAAATTATTTCAACCATGCGTTGTCGACGATCACGTTGACAGAATTAATTATTTGTTCACTTCTTCTCTTCTCTGTTTTTTTGCGTTGACTGTATCAGCCAAGCAGTATGTTGGTTCGCCAATACAGTGCTGGGTTCCTATGGAATTTCGAAACGCTTGGGAGCAGTATGCCGAAGATCTGTGTTTCATTAAAAACACATATATTGTTGCGGGTGACGAACCCATCCCTATATCGTTGGATGCACGTAAAGGATCTCAAATCAACTATTATCAATGGGTCCCAATCGTTTTGGCACTGCAAGCACTGGTCTTTTATTTGCCAAACTGGGTTTGGATGACGGCCCAACGAAAGAGAGGTTGTATCCCTCTCATCATTAAATCATCTTTCTCCTAAGACGGAGTCGACATTGAAAATGTGCTATTCGAAACTTCAAAACTTCGCACTCTGTCCGCCGAAAGCCGTAACAATCAGATTAGAAAAATTGTAAAGCACATAGTTGAAAGTTTATTGCTATATCAACGAGAGGGACGGTCGCTAACTCGTTGTTTTACAATGAGCGAGCTTTACCTTTCGGTCAAACTGCTGTACTTGGTCTGTTTTTGTTCATCGCCCCAAAAATGAGATGCTTGCTTTAAGTTGAACATTGTCGGCCAATTTTTTATGCTCAACGCATTCATAGGGCGGGGTTATGCTGTGTGGGGGTTTAATGCAATTGACGCTCTATGGAGTGGAAACGGCACCGCATGGCACGAGTCAACTCTCTTCCCGCGCATCTCATTTTGCGATTTCGAAATTCGACAGTTAGGCTCAGTGAATGGATATACAATTCAATGTGTGCTCATGATCAACATGTTCAATGAGAAAATTTATCTGTTCATCTGGTTCTGGTTTCTTATGGTCGGCATCTGCACAATGGTTAATTTTTTGCTTACGTCATGTTCTCTCCTACGCTCGCGACTACGTGAAACTAAATTCAAGATGCTTTTGCAGGGAAATGTAACAGAAGCCAAGGTAAATCATAAGTGCAACATTCATTAATGAACTCCTCAATTAAGGACTTAGTGGTCTTTTCTCACCAAAATGTCAAGCAATTTGTAAACCAAAAACTTACATCGGATGGTGTACTCCTGGTTCATTTTATTGAACACCATGCCGGATGCCTAGTGGCACACGAAATAATTTTTCGTCTATTTCATGAGCTGATGTATCAACCTAAAATCCCAAGCGCAAAGAAACAAGAACACGTAAAACTGGAAGAAGAAGAAGAAGAAGACTGGTTCTCCATTGTTTAGCAAATTACTCTTATCCATTTGACGGGCATAAAAAAATCACAACTAATTTTAAGTAGAAGTATGGTGTTTTTTATCACACCACTATTGAAAATGAACTTCATTTAAACTATTGATGGAATTATAAGCACAGAAACACAATCAACAAAAGAGATGAGCCTGTCACGCTTTCAATTGTTCCCGAAACGCGGAACTGCAAAAGGAACCTTTTCCTCATCAACGATGCTTAAAAAATTTGCTGAGATAATGCATCCGGGACAATATGTTGTGATGGCCAAAATCTCAGATTTGAAATATGGCGTATACGACGTAAGCTCTGGTCTCCTTTGTTTGTATAGTTAAAAACGAAGTGATTTAGGCTTGCCCACTCGTAAATACGAAACAACAACAGCGAATTTGCGGTCGTAAGTTGAACGACAAAAGTTTCTGCATTAACTGCCTGAAAAAAGTCAAAACACCTGTTGTTAAGCTTCTTATGAAGCTTATCATCGAGGATTGCTGTGAGACGACCACTAAAACTCACAAGGCCACCCTTTTTTCGGCCCAAGCGGAAAAACTAGTGCAGAAACATGCAGCAGAAATCAATGAAATGGAGGAAGAACCATTGGCCAACTTACTTGAAACGTTTCTTGGCCAAAAATACAAACTAAAAATTGTGGCCAGAGTACTTTACTTTGTTTTTTGGGCTTTTTTTTATTCAACCCTCTTTAGGAGTCCACTCGCAGTGGTGATTATGTCGGAAAAGAAGAAGATGAAAACGCTCTTGATTGGATCATTGACTCCTTTACCAAATTGGATGAGGATGAGGATAACGACGGCGATGACGAAGAAGAAGAGGATGGGGAAGTGAAAGAGGTTCAAGAAGAAGAATCATCGTCGCCGCCCAAAAAGGGTAAAAAATTCTAAGTTAACAATGACGAAAGAGGAAGAAGAAAAAGAAGAACAATGCTTACTGTGACAAACACGCAAAAAAATAGTATAGAATTTTTAATTGATCATGTTAAATGTCGCACTATATTGTCACAGGTGCTTAAAAAATCTGCTTTAATCCAATATCGACATAATTTTACTGGTTAACTTGCCAGACAATTTCTTTTCATTTTATGAGGCCAAAGGGCATTTATTGTGTTAAGCCATAAAATGAAACGACAAAATCAAGCAGAATCAACGAGCAATACCAAAAGCACTAAAAGAGGTAGCTGGGACTTCAGATCGATGGCACACTTTGAACAGTCGAACGGAGCAACAGCAAGAGAAGAGGAAATGAACCCAGACGAACAAACAGGAGAAGGAGAAGAAAAGGACAAACAGCCTGCTGTTAGCTCGTTTGAGCAAATCTCACATCATGTCCACAAAATTGAGAAATTCTCCATCTCACGCCATGTCACTGAGTTTACGCTAAACGCCAACACTGAGGAACCAGATGAAGCTCTTAAAAACACAATCGATAAACTCATAGGGCGTGCAATCCTCAATGCTGAACAAGGAGGTCAGAAAAAGGTCGCCAAGCTTGGTGTACTCCTGATGGGAAAAGGTTTGCATGTCTTTAACCTTTTTCAATTAAAAGTTTTTCTTAAAGGACTCAAAGACCCGGTTCTTTTGCCAGTTCGTCCGCCCGAACAAAACAGCTCCGACGTTTTGATGGCAGAATTAGACAAGCTGGGCCAAAGTGATGGTGATGAAGAACGCGGTGGTGGTATGGACAAACGTTCTTTGCTGCTGAGCGAGCCAGTTCAAATAATAATCACATGTCTAACACCCCCTACGGGCGGTGCACCGCGATTTTATCCTTACCAACACTGGGGTTACAACGAGCGGCAGCGTATAAAAATAAAAAACCTTGACGACCGTTATTGTATGTTCTATGCGCTAATTGTTGGAAAGGCTTTTCGTGAACTATCATTGGAACCAATTGTGGCACCATCGATCAGAAGAGGTGGCCGGACAAATCGAAATAGAACAAGGTCGCTTGACCGACTGCTCAAGGATCAAACAAAGCTTCGCTACCTTGTCGCCCAATTGATCAGGCATGCCAATGTACCGCCCGATTTGAACGGCTACGGTATTGAACATTTGGAACTTGTGCAATCTTTTTGGGTATACAAAAATAAATTTCGTACTAAAATAATAGGAAAAAATTCAGGATCGAACAGAGCCTGGAATGTTCAGAATAGTGCTTTTTGAACATGCCCCAGAAGCGCTGCCACGACCGCTGTGGAAAGGCCCGGCAGGGAGAAAGCATGACGTCGTCTTATTCTTATCTGATCGCCATTTCGATGCAATCAGACAAATAAGTACATTTTTCCGATTGGGGCGGAAATATTGTGTCGATTGTGAGTGTTCGTACGATCGCGATGCAAAACATACAATGCAATGCAAAAGCCGATGCTCGCATTGTGCCAAAGGTTTGAAGGGTTTTAAAGTTGGCTACAATTTTGTATTGTATATAGTTGGTCCAGGCCATCCATGCGCCAGAGAGAATGGCGTTAAAATACACTGTACAGGGTGTAATCGCTTCTTCTTTTCCCAACGCTGTTTTGATGGCCATAAACCACAAACATGCCACATTATTAGGCGATGTGACAAGGAGTGTCAACGTGTTTATCAATATGATAAAAAGGAGCCACACGAATGCTATACAAGTTACTGCCGGCGCTGCAAGGTAGGGTAGTAATAATAATTTTCTTACTATATGACTTTAGGTATACCACACCAAAAAAGCGGCTTGCTATATACAAAAAATCGAAGTGCCAAAACGGCAACAAAAATATCGTATCATATGCTGGGATACCGAAACAAGACTTGAACAACTGGAAGAAGAGGGCCAAAAGCTGCATGTAGTGAATTATTTATCTGCACGTGTCACCTGCAGCGAATGCTGTGACTCCGAGCTGGGCCCAGCGGAAGATTGCGAAATTTGCGCGACCACTGATGGAACAGTTGAACGAATAAAGGACTGGTGAGTCGCTTTTTTCACGGGTGACCGGTTTGCTTTTCTAATTAAGGAGTGAGGCAGACGGTGATGAGCCAATAGAGGAATTTGTTGAATGGGTACTAAGAGCTTGGTCGCAACAGTATGAAACATACATTTGGGCTCACAACGCATCACGCTTTGACGGCCATTTTGTTCTAAAATACCTGGCTGAATGTCGACGACGACCCGAAGTTGTGATGAACGGCCTCAAAATATACCAGTTCATTGTCCAACAAAGCAGAAAACATTCAAAATTAATCTGGCGCGATTCTTGCCTTCTTATGCCTATTGCGCTTGAGCAATTGAAGAAAACCTTCAATTTGGAATGCGATGACAAACCATTCTTCCCTTATCTGTACAACAAGAGGGAAAATTATGCTGTTCGCCTCACGCATTTACCACCCAAGGCGGACTACGCATCGGGGTCGATGAAACGAGATAAATTTAAAAAATTTGAAAAATGGTAATCTATAAATATAATGCAAAATAATAAGCGTCCACACCCAAATTTAGGTATGAAGAAAACAAGCATAGACCGTTTTATTTGCCGGAACAACTTCGCGATTATTGCCGAAACGACACTGAAATTTTGCTCAGCGCCCTGATCGAATTCCGACGCATTTTGATGCGGGATGTTACCAAAGGATTTGACGTTTTGCCAATCAGTTGCACTATTGCCAGCGCATGTATGAACATCTTTCGGGCGCAGTTTATGCAGAACGATCAACTTGCCATGGTACCCGAAGGGGGGTATGAGCGAAATGACCGCGCCTCGGTAATGGCGATAAAATATCTCGACTGGCGCGCAGTTAAAGACAAATGCATAATACGGCATGCGGGTAATGGTCGGGAAAAATGCTGGAAACAATACAAACTGGATGGCTGGGTCGAGGCGCAAAATAAATGTATTGAAGTGTTGGGATGGTAAGTGCCATAACAAAAATGTGCCTATTTTAACGTCTTAAAAAAGTTACTGGCACGGCTGCGACCGCTGCTTTGCACCCGGCGACAATCTGGTGGACGGCAAGACTTGTCAAGAGCTATTGGAGGCAACTCAAGACCGTTTAATGCAACTAAGAGAGCCGGATCAGGAAGGCAATTCGATAGATGTGGAAGAAATCTGGGAATGTGAAATCACGGAGCAGCTTAAACGCGATGAAAGGATGCGTGATTTTTTTGATGACTTGGGAAATGAGAGTGGTCCAATTGATCCTCGTCATGCCTATTGTGGAGGTCGTACGGGTCCATTGCGGTTGTATGCTCAGCCAGCGACGGATGAAAAAATTTCTGTGTTCGACATCGTCAGCCTCTATCCCTGGGTCAATTACTCGACCGACTATCCGATTGACCTTCCTGAAATTGTCCACCCGGAAACGCATGAGGAAATGTGTGTCAGTTGGACGCAGACTGCAGATCTTCCATACAAAGGAATTTATCGAGTGCGCGTCATTCCGCCACGAGGATTACGCGTTCCAGTGCTTCCGCTTAAACTCGACGAGCGACTTTTATTCAGCCTTTGTCACCGTTGCGCAAAAGCCTTTAGAAAAGCAAATACAAGAATTACGCACAGCTGTGCCCATACTGACGAGCAGCGAGCCTATACCGGAAATTACACTCATATTGAACTGGAGCAAGCACTTCAGCATGGCTACCGTATTGACCGTTTTTGGCGGGCATGGAACTACGAGAAATGGTAACTGGTATTAAAAGAGCAACGATAACCATTTATTGTTTAGGAGCGATGACATTTTTAAAGGATATGTTCGTCTTTTGATCAAACTAAAGGTCAGGCAAAGGGTTGTGCACAGGCGATACTATAATTAGGGGTTTAGATTGAGTCCAGTGGCTTTCCGGATGGTGTTGTGACCCCGGAGCAAAAGGAACAATTTTCAGACGAATACATGCGTGTTTATTCTGTTGCTCTCGACATTGATCGCGTGCAGAAAAATCCAGGACTTCGATTCATAGCCAAACTGATGCTTAATAGTCTTTGGTTTATATATGAGCCTTTAGAACATTTTTAAATATTTTTGATTGCAGGGGAAAGTTCAGCATGAGAAACGCTCTGAGCTCAAATCTGATAGTCACTAGACCTCAGGAATTCTTCAAACTGATTTTCGATAATAAGCTGGTAGGCGGTGTAAGAAAACCATGTAGTTTAAACGTATTTTTAGGAAATCTCAACAATTATCCCATTGTCCGATGATGCAATTCGGGTCTTATACAAGGACAAGAAAAATTTTGTCTCCGAACACTCCAGCAGTAATATTATTCTCTCACTGTGGACTACGAGTCGCGCGCGCCTTAAACTCTTTGACTACATGCAGCAAATTGAGCAGACAGAGGGAGCGCATCTGCTTTACACAGACACCGACAGTGTCGTCGTTCTACATAAACGCAACAGGGTGCCAATTCTGACCGGAGAGTTTCTGGGCCAGATGAGTGAGGAGTACACCGGTTACGACATTTGCGAGTTTGTTTGCGGCGGTATGCGCAAAAAAACATGATGCAACTCTAAGCTTCTGTTGTTTAAAGGTGCAAAGCAATACGCGTTTCGCATGATGAACAAGAACACTGGCGAGGAGGAATTTGTTCAAAAAATTCGAGGCATCACTTTTGATGTGGAGAATAAAAAGGCAATGCAATTCGAGCACTTTAAACGAAAAGTTCTCTCTTATGGAAGAAATGGAGGGGAGCAGCCAAACTCTGATGACGCGGCAGCTGCAATTTTCCGTTACCATAAAATTCAGCCAACCAAAGAAAGCCGAATCGTGACTCGGGAGCTGAAAAAGAAATATTTACCAGTCTGTCGGAAAGGGATTATTGATCAGAATTATGGTGTATACCCTTTTGGCTTTGTATAAACAAATGTAAATGAATTATAATTTTTCCATTTCGCCTTGTTATGTATGTCGTTTAACCTTATCCTTTTATTGAATGCCATTAATTATAAAGACTTTGTTTTATAATTAGTAAAATTATGTCAATTTCCTCTTTTACAATGAGCGGACGCAAAAGATCTTTGGATGAGCGTCTTCTGCAACTGATAAAATCACGCAGAATGGACTCAATACATCGGGAAATAATTATCTTCACCGAGGAGGGCCAAGTGATGATCGTCAATGAAGAGGAGCAACCCGAGAAAGAGAGGCCAAAGACAAAATAGATTGGAGTGACAATGATTAATTGACACATGAAATGAATATAATTTAGATAAACCAACAAAACGAATTTGAATTTATTCATAAACAATCTTGTTTTGCCCACTTATTTGTTATTATTAAAACCATTTAATATATAAAAAAAAGTCGAAAAGACAATATGGATCGCCAGCTGCTGAACCAGGTGCAAGAAGCAAAAAATCTCTTGGAGGCTATTGAAAGTCTTAAGTATAATAATAACCTTATAATTGAAAATAAAACTTTATAATTGAGCAGGGAGGATGAACTCCTGCTTCCCATTCTGATGGACGAATATGAAGAGGAGGAGGAAAGCACGGACGAGGAAGGAAGCATCGACTTGGGCGTGGAATCCAGTTTTTATTTGGTTGATTTCCCACACTTCTTGATTTTTCTGTAGACTGTGACGAATTTGAACGTGGAGCAATCGAACTTCCATCATCTGATGAAGAGGAAGAAGAGCAAAACAAGAAAGAGGCAGAAATGGGTAACTTATTCTCCCTAATCTGGTGAACTTGATGACAATGATTTAGATGACGATAGCAACGATGATCAGGAGGAGGAGGAGGATCAAGACAACGATATCCAATTTTTGTATCAAATTAAAAAGGGAATAATCCGGAAGAAAGGCGATATTTCAATTTGTCCATGTCAAATATCCTTTATACGAAATAAATTTTAAAACTAAAAATGATGTTGGGACTAGCAGTTGTGGAACGGCGGCTTAAAGTGAAATGCCCACTATTGCCTGCCTCAATATTCAAGGAACCCATAGGAAATGAAATGTTCAAATTTACCAAATTTTTATCGTTGAAAATGTCAGTTTAACAATATCTTAACAAATATTTCATTGGATTTTGGCTAAATAGTGACAATAAATTATTCTGCATCATTTGTGTCGGGATTATCGGTGGAGATTTGTAACAATTCAATTGGGAATGAGTAACAGTGTCCATTACCACCATAATGAATTACGCATTGAAGGAAAGGGTAGCGAAGTCTTACACGGTGACGCGAATACAGGTGTTGCTCTACAGAAACACCTAGAAACCCACGATAGGCAAACACATGGCGTGCCCCATGGGTTGAAATGGAGTCAGGGCAAACGTAAACATTACGTCTCAAATGGATAGTTTCCAGCTTGAGATCACGCATAAAATTTATATTTTCCATCTTTCTTCTCCGAAGCCACATCGGTAGTCGGACCGGCCCACATTTGTTGAATTTGCATAGTACATTCACCAATTTGCGCTGTTGCTGCTGCACGCGGCGTCTTCGTCTTCTTCTCCGTTCTCCAACTCGTCGATGATCCAAGGGTGGTGATGACGACGGCTGCTGTTGAGTGGTACGTAAAGACATTGCCCCGATTCTTGAGGGCAAATCCTCAGATCCTTCAGTTCCACATACAAAGGTTCGCTCCTTAAGCAAAGGGTAAACAATTAAATTTTAGTCTCACTAACTTACCAATCGGCTCTCCCGGTCAGCCTCATCTTGGGATAACATGTTGAGAAGAGCTCTAAACCGACGATCAAATCTAGCGTTCCTTCTACGACCACGGGCTGGTCTCGGTGTTCCTGGTTAACTATATGCACACAGTCTAGCTTAGCCAACGGATTTGGAAAATAATTGTTTCGCGCCGATTGTATTTCCTCCTGTAAGAAGGAATAGAGCTCGGTGATGTCCTCCAACCCGTAATAGCCGATCAAATATTTGATGGCGCTTTGCATAATAATAAAAAATGGTACACCTACCACCCTTAAATACTCCCACCAAAGGGGTGTGGCTTATTTTTTGATTCCTTTATCAACGACATAGCCTGCATTACATACTCGTTAGCACCAACACTCCCGCTGGATGCAGATTTTGTAGAGGCGGCGTGACTTAAATTTTTTGTTTTTTTAAGTTGTTTGATTGCATAAACACAGATTGCAATCAAAAAAACGTCAATCATATATGCTAACATAAACCAAAGTTTGTTCAATCCTCCTCCTACAGACTGTGAATCAGAAATGGAAGACTCTAGAAATTTGGTGTCACTTTTCCCATCACATTGCTGCTGTTGCTTATGGTCCTTGAAGAACAAGAAATTGAACCGAATATCACTGGAGTTTGAGATAAATTTTACGGCTCTACCCGAACTCCCTATTGGATACTTATACATCCGATGTTCACGTATAAAATACACCTGGCCGTCAGCAATTTTTAAATCACTTTTGACTTCAGGAAGGAGACCTGTATGACTTATTCCTATTGTGACATTTGTCTGTCTGACTTCATTATTTTTCAACCACCATTTCTCTAAATCTTTCAGTGCTAGTTCGTTAATACATTTTTCCTGCCTGTCTACAAGATAAAGTCGACCAGCGATATGATCAAAAATCAGGCGACCATATTGCGTAAAACTTGAAACGATTTTCTGCTGATGAGCACGGAAAACTGACATTTCTCCATTCGCTTGCAGGAAAAATATATAACTGTGCTCGTTGTAACTAAAACACGCTTGCGGTACTGCTGTTGCAGCGTCATTGCCCAGCTCAATTATTCTTGGACCATCTGAAAATTGCAATGTGTTTTTGTGGTGCAAAATTACAGCCCATGCCTGTCTACCGCGTGCAAGCCTAACAAGACAGGCAGTGTTGCCATCGAAGCCGAAAAGATAATCTGTGATGGACCGTCTAGAAAAAGTACGATACACATGATCAAAAAAATTTGGCGTATCAGCAGCCAGCTGTAAAAAGAGCTGTTGTTGTTGCTGCTTCTGGATTGGCACGCTGAAACTAAAATAAAAATTACTAAAGATGGTGATGATGATGATAAACAGCATATAAAAAGATGATAATGACGACGCCATTATCTTATCTCGCAATTATGATGTATCTAAAATCGAATTTGCTTATTGCTTTTATACACTTAAATATGACGTACGAACCCTTTGACCAGCCAATCGGAAAGGACTCGAGTTCGTCGTAGTGTTTTCATTACCTGACAATATGGGGTACCTGAACAGCGACTTACCAAAAAATAAATGCAATAATGGCCGCAGGCGTCCGATGAAGGGGGTTGAATCTGGTCTTTGTTTATCAACACTGAAGCAAAATTGTTCAGAAAGGCAGACAAATCCGGATTAGGTTGCCCTCCTAGACTGTCAAAATATTCAATGTGAGTTCGACAGGGTACATAACATGCAACCCAATGCTCGCCTCGTGTTCCCTCCCTTGTCGTATTAATAATCATACAATGAGAAACTTTTTTGCACCATTAGTAATTGGAACTCGATTTGATGGGAAAACGCCAAGAAATTTCTTTTTTGTAGTCTGAGCATTATGTAGAATAGTAGCAAGTTGCAGTGAATTCATGTTGACTGTTCTATTATTTCTTACACACTTCCGTCTGTGCTGAGTACTCGGTCCGCGTTAATTGATAAAACAGAGTCAAACTCGCCAAGAATCAACATCTCATAACCATCCGCTTTTATAGGCTGCTCAAATTGTACTTTCAAAGTGCAAGTACCCTGGCGGATAAGCTCAAAACCAGCAGTGTCCTCAAGCGTGGATGTCATCGGTATAACAAAGAAGGCCCATCCGTTGAGGAAGCGTTGCATATCAATGGACACGGTTTTGTTGTTGTCCGTCTCATCCAGCTCCAGTCCTGCATACATGTCGACGAAAGCGCGGACAAAACGTCGCTGCTTGTTATCAGCGCCGCCTTCGAACGAAAAGAGGTAAGGTGTGCTCGGAAATGTTTGTCCATTCGCCTCGGCACTTATCGATCGAACATTTGCATGCTCAAAATTGAACGGTGACAAATGTCGGGCGCCTGAATAGGCATCTGTTGATATAAAGGTGCAAATTATACGACGCGGCAAAATAGAAGTGAACACGTTGTGTGACAGCTCGGTACGACCTGTTCCCAAAAAAATGGAGCGCATCTCAATCTTACGCAGAGCATATTTTGCAGCGCTGTTCTCCAACTGTTTGCTGATGGCAAGGTTCAAGCTTGGTGTAACATTCACCGTGCGGACGTAAAGACGCATGTCATGCAGTCGGATACGGTACTCGCTAGCGTCATTTTTATGTAATTTTATTGTGCCATCCGCTTCGGTTGTTACCCAATCGGGCGTCAGCAAAAGAAACGCATCACTATTTCGGTGAATTGTGAACACAATATCCTGGTTGTTGAGCATCAGAGCATTTTGTTGTGCAAGATCAAAGTTTAGTTTAACCATTGTCTCGCAGACTCGGCCGTCCGAGAACCGGGCGGCACGGCCCAAAAACCCTTTGTTAGCGCTGCTATCTTGGTCGTTATCATCCGTGTAATAGCAGGCAGCTTCGTGAAATGCTTTACGAACTTCGGTAGAAAACCCAAGTCCTGCATTATATATGCCCGGTAATGGTAAAAGATTGAACTGTCAAAAACTTCAACCCCTGAGATGTTGACCTTAAGTGAGCGGACGAAGCTGCTCCCAAAATTTTGGACTACACCCACGTGACGGTCCTGAACACGACGGTTATTAAGTGCAACCCATTCGCCTGCATCGTTTTTCCATTCAATGGAAGTAAGCAGATATAGATATGTTTTGCGCAGGTCACAGTACTGGCTGTCGGAAAACAGCCGAAACAAATAAGGACCCGTCTGGTTTAGAGCTGACAGTGGCAAAAGTTCACGGTCAGTCGTCTTATTAATCGCAACATTTGTTGGTGGTAGAGAAAACAGCGAAAGACTTCCCTCCAACCCTTCCACACTTTGTTTATCGATCTTCTTGATAACACTCATTATGGTGTGTTTTATTTATTTTTTCTACTAAATACAGGAGTTTAGGTATTCAGAATGTTGCTGTAGGGCTAATTTTAAGTCCCTTTTATAGCCTTTGCGATTTCATGGCGCAAAGGTCAGTTGATCTATTATCTGTCTCTTACTTCTAACTGGAGGAAGCATTGATGCCCTCTTAACACCCTTCTTTTTGTTCGGGGCTGCGCCCTTACCACATTGCTTCAATTTTTCGGCTAAATTTTCCATACCATGTTTGGCATGCTCCTGTATGGATTCCTTAAACGCTTTGCCTTGAGCAAGGTCTTCAAGCACCCGGTTGCCTGCTGTCATGCCCTCACGCGACACTGTTTTCAGCAAATTTGACGCAACTGGCATCAAAAAACGCGCAACATTTTTTAAGAGGCCGGCACCACGCTGGTAACGTGTGCCAACGAAATACTGCATTTCACCTCGTCCCTCTTGTTGTTGCGCCAGAAAAGGCGCCCAATCAACAACATCTGGGTTAAACGTGATGTGGGTCATTGTTTTGTAGTTTTTGCTGTTTCCTAGAATAATTTACGTCTTTTGCGCAGGTCACAGTACTGGCTGTCGGAAAACAGCCGAAACAAATAAGGACCCGTCTGGTTTAGAGCTGACAGTGGCAAAAGTTCACGGTCAGTCGTCTTATTAATCGCAACATTTGTTGGTGGTAGAGAAAACAGCGAAAGACTTCCCTCCAACCCTTCCACACTTTGTTTATCGATCTTCTTGATAACACTCATTATGGTGTGTTTTATTTATTTTTTCTACTAAATACAGGAGTTTAGGTATTCAGAATGTAGCTGTAAGGCTAATTTTAAGTCCCTTTTATAGCCTTTGCGATTTCATGGCGCAAAGGTCAGTTGATCTATTATCTGTCTCTTACTTCTAACTGGAGGAAGCATTGATGCCCTCTTAACACCCTTCTTTTTGTTCGGGGCTGCGCCCTTACCACATTGCTTCAATTTTTCGGCTAAATTTTCCATACCATGTTTGGCATGCTCCTGTATGGATTCCTTAAACGCTTTGCCTTGAGCAAGGTCTTCAAGCACCCGGTTGCCTGCTGTCATGCCCTCACGCGACACTGTTTTCAGCAAATTTGACGCAACTGGCATCAAAAAACGCGCAACATTTTTTAAGAGGCCGGCACCACGCTGGTAACGTGTGCCAACGAAATACTGCATTTCACCTCGTCCCTCTTGTTGTTGCGCCAGAAAAGGCGCCCAATCAACAACATCTGGGTTAAACGTGATGTGGGTCATTGTTTTGTAGTTTTTGCTGTTTCCTAGAATAATTTACGTCTAAAATGCAATGTGAGGATACAAGTGCCCCAATTGAACTTCACGTAGCGGCCAAAAGCGTTCTGAATTTCAATTCGAATTTCAGAAATGCGTTTGTTTTGAAGGGAATGGAAAATCTCATTGGTATATATAACCTCGGGCACGTCCGTTCCACCAGGCGTTGCCGAGACGTTTACCACTCTAAGCAGTGGTGCCATCCGGTCACCGATTATACACTCCTCAATAAGTTTTGGTGCATAAACATACAATTGTTTTACCCCGCCCGACAAATCTGGCATATAACTCGCTTGTTCACCGTGGTACAGACGTGTGTTTTCAAACCCTAACACATAAGCGAGATGTTTACTCACATCCATATGCAGGACGCCAACCGATGTTTCGAGTACAAACCGCTGGGTAATGTTGCTAAACTTCAATTCTGCGGCAGATGCCTCTTTTTGCTGCCCAGCAACAAGCTTTGAAAAACTTGTTTCGTCAATTCGAGAAAATTTTTGATGCTCCAACATGAGCTTTAATGTTTCGCCTCGGGTTTTGGCGACCGATTGATTCTGACCAGCCTCTTGTGCCTTCTTAATCAGCGTCCTAAGTGCTTCCGCTCTTGTTCCTATAAATCGAGATGACTGGTTCTGCTGATGCTGCTCGCCAACATCGCCGTTGCCCTCGTCCTCATCTGGTTCTTCGGCCATGTTCTGCAGCAATTCTTTTAGAATCCGGCCACGAGTAAGGCTTCCGCCAGGTCGGCTGACTTCTTCAGCTTTTTCCGGTGAATTTTCTCATGCTTTAAATAACAATAGTCTCCCTAGCTGCTCTCCATGTGTCAGTTTTTCTTCTGCTCCAACAGCAAACGTGTGTTGAACCTCAATGTTGGCTCCTTTTTGGTGATGAAGTTGGCTTAGTCTGAGTCCTTCAATTAAAGCTTTCCCATGTGTACCGCCATCGTCAATTTTTTCGGCAATCGGTTTATCGTCTATTCCTTTTGTCTGCAATATTTTTTGTCTGAGCGTTTCGCCGTGTGTAGCAGGAGTAGAGTTTATGTCTACCGCATCGACTTGTTTTCTGTCTGCCCTTGTTGGAACTCCACTACTGCTAGCACTCAAACGCCCTTTTAATGCTTCTCCAGCGGTCAATGCCGATGGGGTTGGCAGTCGCTCATCCCTCTTCTTTGCTTCATACTCTAGTGCCGCAAACCGTTTCCGTCTGTACTCAATTAGCTGTTTCGCCTTCTCAATTTGTTGCTGAAATGATCGATCCTCCTTCAGGTCATGTGCCCTTTTTTGCAAATCACTAATCTTTTCAAATTGTTCTCGAAGTCCTTCTCTTGCGTCGTTCAGTTTTTTGTTATAATCTTCAGGATGATGCTGGAAAAATTCCTGGATTTTCCTCTGTTCGTTCTCAGGAGTTTCCTCATCACGGCGCTTTGCCGCACGCTCTGGCTCTTCAATTTCTTCCTTTTTTCTCCTGTAACGCAGACGTTTTAAAGGCAGCTCGCTTTCTAGCTCCTTTTTTCTCCCTAGATCAGTCAAGGGGGCTGAGAGCTCCTGCTCATTTTGCTGGATCTCTTGTACCAATTGCTCATTTTTATTGCGCTTTTCTCCGATCTTTTTCCAATAATCGACAGGGTTGTCGTGGAAAAATGCGGCGTTAATATCAACTTGTCTTTTCTGCTTTAAACCACCGCTCTGCTCCTCCCAGTTGCCCCCAGGTTGGGCAAAAAAAGTGTTATATTGTTCTTTGATCAGGCTATTCAACGTTTGTCTTAGATGTTCAACGTTTGAAAATTGCAAGCTTGGCACTTTTATTTGGATGCTGACAAAGCGTTTATCGTCCGGGAATTTAAAATTGGGATTAACAAGTGTAATGGTAATATGATCGTCATCATCAATTCCAACTGACGAGAATGAATATGGATAAATTATTGATGCAAGCGCAACTGTCCAGTTCGCATCTAACTCCAGAGTGTGAGGGATTCTGACAGTAAATTGGGAGGTTGTATTGCCAGACCCTGGCGTATTTGAGGGAAGAACTACATAAAACTCGTCCATTTTTTTTCTAGCGTTGTTGTTGACTATGTTTAACAAGGTCACTTTCTTGAATCCAGCTGTTATGCTTTTCTGAAAGACCTATCCAGTGGACAAAATGCTCTTTTACACCTTTTCGTGTACGTGATTTTAATACTTCAATTCTATGGGTTGTTGTATCTTGGTTGGTCTTGACCAGCTCTTGTCCGTAAAATATTCCCTTAATTTCTTCGCCTTGCAAATCACGAATTCGATAGGAAGGCGGGCTGGTTGGCTTAACTTGCGCTATTTGAAACAGCTCGTCCGTGAAATTTGGATAATATCCTTTGGAAAATTCACCTTTCTCCTTACTTATCCGCACAATATCGCCCAGTTTATATTTGCTTATTGGTGAAGTCTTTTGAAATAATGCTGATACTTTTTGTATTGAAGAACTGTTGACATCTTCGTCATCTTTATATAGCCTATTCCTTAATTGGGCCGCGTTTTTATATGTTACAGCGCTCGGTTTCATCCCTGTCGTTCGGTTGACTGAATTATTGATATTGTTCACAATTTTATCTATAATATCCACCCATCTCATTGTGTTTTTCTCACTAAAGTAACGATATAGGCGTTCCTTTATTGTCCTGTTTGCTCTCTCAACTAATCCGGCGTGTAGGTGAGGGGAGAACATAACGTGTTTTGTTAAATCCTTCTTTTTCCAATAGTCTAGCATCCGTTTGGCCTGAAATTCTAATCCTGAATCACTATACAGCTTGCTGGGGAGAACTTTGGCCTTCTCGAAAACTTTTTCAAACGCCTCTATCATGTGCTCGCTTTTTTTTGACTCAGCCGCGGCGGTAAAAATTTGTCGGCTAAGCACATCGATACACACCAATAGGTACCGGTAGCCATCATTATGCTGCTTTATCGAATCCATTATACACAAGTCGCATTGCCAATCCGTGTGCAGCCCGCTAGGAACAGTTTTAAGGCGCGGGAATTTGTTACGCCGTGGTTTAAACAAAGTGTAGGTGCGTTGCTCATGCAAAAATTTTTGTACATCGCTCAAAGATATTTTTGCGTTACGTTTTTTGGCCTCATCCCAGACTTTCAGTGCTCCTGCATAGCTTGCTGGAGAACGAAGGTCATAATAAATCTGCTCAAGTATTTTATTTATAATTTTGCCCATAATACGGGTTTAAATTTTGATTGCCATGGTTGATTGGGTAGCAATGTTGATTGTTGTTGCTGCGAATCGTCTTTCTGCCGTCTTAAGCCTGGTGTTTTTATAGTGTTGCTACTCATGCGTGCAATAGCTATTATTTTTTTCTTCCGCCCACTAATACTCTTTTTACCTTCGCCCGTTTGCTGTTGAGGGTCTACTTTTGAGAAGAATTTAAGAATATCTACGTCACGGTTCAAACGTTGCAGGAAAAATCTATGCCCTTTGGGTTTGATTCTTAGCTGGCCTGTCAAAAATTTTAACGAGTCAGTATAGTTAGAGCCTGCTACTGGCTTATTAAAATTGGTTAGAATTTCTCCGCTTTGTGTATCAATGCCGTATCTTATTAAATTTTTTTCAACTAATTTAAGCATCCCGTCATAATGCTTTGCACTGGTTTTATGTTCTTGGGTAAGTGGCAAAATTGATTTCCTCCTTCCAAACTTTGGGGTCACAAATGCATCATGTTCGTCATCCAGATCTTCTCTGGCAGAAGAAAAAGATGCATGATCCTCGGAATCTTCACCACCAGCCTCATTACTCAAGTAACCAGCAGGTTTCACCAATGTATGTCTTTTCGTCCTTCCAAACCTCGCAGTTTTTTTACGCTGACGAGAAATTTTTGGATTATCCTTCTCAATTTCATTTTTCATATAATCGCCAGCCTTACCCTCAATCTTTTCTTCCGATTTTATTCTGGATGATAATGGTGAATTATGAATCCCCATATATGGAGCAATGTTGGGTTGTATGGCTGACATGTTTTCGATCACTACCTTTTGTGGTCTATTTTCGACCAAGTTTTTTAATTGGCGTCTTTGTTTGTAAAGCCAGGAATGTCGTTTCATCTGTACATCTGCACCGGTTTTGTGGTCGGTTAAATTTTTTTGAATATGGGCATCCAGCCCAGCTTTCTCGCTTTCATATGGGTCTGTTGCAGTTCCCCTCTTTATGAGACTGATCAAAGCAAGATATTCGCTTTCCGGCACCATTACCATCTTCTTTGTATGTTTCATATCGCAGTTGCTGTTGCAGACGCTGCTTCAGTAGCTTTTTCTAACAATTGTTGAGCAAGAACGCCTAGTATAGGTACAAGAATTGCACCAAGAGCTACGCCGCTTCCTTGCTGAAGCCTTGTTCTTGCTGTTTGTTCGCTACGTGAGCGAGCAATAGCGCGATAATAGTCCGCGTATTGGATCAGCCTCCGACGCTGACGAGTGTTTAAGCGAAAATTGAATTTCAAAATGTTAGCGCAAATTTCAACTAAGCCAAGAATTTGATCGGCGTTAGCTTGTTGAAGTAGCGTGTTTTTACGTTGGTCTGATTTTGTGGAGGCCAAACGTTTAAAGAAGTCAGAATTGTTACGAATATACGGAGTGAACTGGTAACACATTTTTTAAGATTGGCTTGCATTTTTCTTACGTTTATATACACTTCTCATGACCCCTGATTAAGCAATAGGCAGATAAATTTGACGCTGCTCATTTGGAAAAATTTTAGAAGTCAGACGGTCTTCTTCTGATGCATTTGGATGCATATTTATGACCAGGTAGCTGAAAGGTTGACTGGTCGCATCATTATATGCCTCCATGAAATAATCAAGTCTTTTTGGGAATAGTTGTGAACCGACGGTACGAACTTGTAGCTGACCTGATGGGTTTCTAGTCAGAACTAAATAATGACTGTTTGCCCTCGCTGTACGAATATCTCTACCATATAGACTTTGGGTGACAAAAATAACGCTAACGTTCCAATTATGCGAACCTCTGGTGAATAGCAGGTCAAGAAAATCATTTTTCATGTTAAGCATTAGGTCGTCAAAGATGAGTAACAAAGGCTTTGGCTGAGATTGAACAACTGTCTGATCTGGTACGCCATTATGGGTCTCAATTCCCATTTTCATAAGGTCGACAACCGACTGATTCATTTCGGAATAGCAATAAAGGATTTTTGTAGGGGGTGGATCAATCATTTTTGGGTAATGTCTCAACAGCCTCATTAGCCATTGCGTTTTGCCACTGCCAGTGGCACCCGATAATATTAGGGTAAAAGGAGCGTCAAACATTTTATATAATCACGATTTGATCAATTGGTTTATTTATATATGTTTCGGGCTCACAGATATTTTCATGCGGGCTTTTCTATAGTGGGATAAGGGGTTAACTACTAGCTAATTAGTTAGTTATTAGATAATAATAATTGTTATTATATAATTAATAGGACGAGGAGTTAACACTAGTTAACTAATTAGTTATTAGATAATAATCGTAATTATTATTATACAATTAATTATGACGAGGGTTAAACTACTTTTAGTTAACCTTAATATAATTATAATAAATACTTTAGATTTAATATTGTTAACAAAGGGCTTAAACTAATGCAAATAATAATTTTCATATCTATTTTAAAGTTTATTTGCTATATTCAAACATATGGTGAAATAAATTTAAAAGAAATTAACAAAATCGAGGCAGTACCTCGGAAAAAGCAAAAAAAAATTTAAAATTGTATGCGATGGATGTGGTGCACTGACCACTATTTTGGGGATGCATTTTAATTCATTAAACGGCGCGCTGGAAGGGAGAGGGCGGCATGGCGCTGCGCGATCCTCCCCTGGGACATTCCACGCCCAAAAGGAGGGGAGGGAGGGAAAAGCGAAGGGAGCGAGAGGAGGGGTGGGGGATAATTAAAACAGTTGGGAACTGAAAGGGAAAAGCGGAGTTCGCTTTGTACAATTCGCCCTCCGTTTCCCTCCCCCCGTTGGGCAAGCGTGGGAAAAGGTCCTCCTCCTCATCCACCTCCCCGTTTCAACCCCCTCTTCCCCGCAATCCCCTCCTCCCGCAATTCCCTCTTCCCCGCAATTCCCTCTTCCCCGCAATTCTTGCACAAATCGCCCTCCGGGCATAGCGAATTCTCGCTATGCCCGGAGGGCGATTGCGGCCTTATACTACTGACGTCGGATCCTACAACTTCCCGCTGGAGGCGTCCAACTTCAACACAGTGAAAGAGGTGCACGGATGCGAATTGCAGGGCGTCGGGGGAATGATGCTGCAATTGGAAAAGAAAGCATGAACGATGAACAGCGATTGATTGATTGATCAGTAGAGTGATCGGCGGAAAAGAACGACGAACGAATGAATGGTGTTATTATCGATAAGAGAGTAATCTGATGCATTTCATTAAGCCATCACACTTTTTTGACTTTTCTCCATGGCTAATCAGTCAAATTAATAAAAGACAAATTCTTTTCTTTTTCTAAACTATTATCAATTGCAATAATTTATGGGTTGGTTTGTCTCTTTTTACCATAAAAAATCACTATCTTTTTTCCTTACTAAATCCAGAGCGAAAAAAATGTCTCAGGTGCATTGTTGTGAACCTTCCTCTATAAAATAGTTGTTAAGTCATATATGGATGGCAGTTATCTGAATAAAAATCCAAAAATCACTATCATTTTTCCTTACTAAATCCAGAGCGAAAAAAATGTCTCAGGTGCATTGTTGTGAACCTTCCTCTATAAAATGGTTGTTAAGTCATATATGGATGGCAGTTATCTGAATAAAAATCTAAAAATCACTATCTTTTTTCCTTACTAAATCCAGAGCGAAAAAAATGGCTCAGATGCATTGTTGTGAACCTTCCTCTATAAAATGGTTGTTAAGTCATATATGGATGGCAGTTATCTGAATAAAAATCCAAAAATCACTATCTTTTTTCCTTACTAAATCCAGAGCGAAAAAAATGTCTCAGGTGCATTGTTATGAACCTTCCTCTATAAAATGGTTGTTAAGTCATATATGCATGGCAGTTATCTGAATAAAAATCCAAAAATCACTATCTTTTTTCCTTACTAAATCCAGAGCGAAAAAAATGTCTCAGGTGCATTGTTGTGAACCTTCCTCTATAAAATGGTTGTTAAGTCATATATGGATGGCAGTTATCTGAATAAAAATCCAAAAATCACTATCTTTTTTCCTTACTAAATCCAGAGCGAAAAAAATGGCTCAGATGCATTGTTGTGAACCTTCAGTAGTTACCCCACCAGATTTTTGCTGTTACTTTTCAGTACCGCCATTTCAGTCCCAATGTAAAGGGACACTTCAGTACCAAATTTTTAACAAAAAATAAATAACCAATCTATAAAAAACATCTAAATATAGATTATCCCAGAGGAGGTAAAGAAAAAATAAATAAATTAAAAAATTCCTTAGGAGGTGAAAAATAATTTTAAAATTAAAAAAGAAAAAGAAAAAGTAAAAAAGATAATGAATAATAGTCAAATGAATGGTGACCAGAATGAGCAAAACAAGACCAATGAGAACAGCGAGGATTGTGCACGGTTCAAGTGCCCTATTGTGCCACGCTGAGTGGCGAAATGACCATTAGGAGAGGGGCGGGCCATTTTCAACGGATAATTAGCGGTACAACAAAGAAAGAACAATTCATTTTAGCGAAATTTTCCCATTGGGGGTGGAATGCCCTACACACTTCCCAATTTACCCATCCCAAAATGGTGTTTACCGAAAATTTTAAGCTTTTCATCTAATAAAATTAAATTTTTAGCCCTATATAAGCAGCGAAAATGTTAGGACCTCTTCTCATTTCTAACATATTCCTGCAAATTTTTCTTCAAATGTCAATTAGCCCTAGTATTTTGGAATTCTTAGATTTAGAAAATTTTTTGCAGGCACCGGAGGATCATCCTGTAATTCTTTATTTTCATTTTAGTATTTATTTATTCATTTTTCATTTGTTAAGAGTGATCAACACTCTCCCACCCATGGGCACCAAGAGCTTATTCCAATGCCTTTTGAATTGATGGAACTGGTAATTTTCTTTTAATTAAATTCATTTTCATTTCATTTTACATTTGGATTAGTATGAATTGGGTATTCCTCCCGCTACACCACAACCGGAGGCTTTTCCTCTCTCTCCGCATCAACAACAACAATATGGACAGGAATTTATTGCCGTTGCAGAACAATGTGCTGTTGGTGAAGAAAATATTTATGAGGTGAAATTTTTAATTATTTTATGAATTTAATTTGGGATAATTTCGTTGAATTATGTCTTTTTGGTAATAGTATTTGGATCATTTTTTTAAGGTTTTGCACCTACAAAAATGGGGAAATACTTTTATATTTGAGTAATTTTTGTTATATTAATGGGAAAAAAGGTTTTTTAAATGTTTTCCCAAAAATTTTCAAATATTTGGAGGCTTTAATTTAAAGGGTTTTAACTTACTATTTTGAGATATTAATTTGGTGATTTTATCAAATAAAAGCCCTTCTTAGTTATGATAAAAATTTCGTTTAATGGTTCTATAGGGTTTTGGGTCTTTTCATTTACATTATGCTCTTACTTTTCTTTTTTAGGTTGAAGAAATTTTAGCCCATCGTTTCAACCACTCATCCGGAAAGGATGAATGGTTGGTACAATGGTTTGGCTATGAGCGTCACCAATCAACTTGGGAAATGGCACCCAATTTTCTTGGGATTGATGCCATTCAAATGCTTAAAGATTTTGAACTTAAAAGGAAAAAAGTATAATTATAAGTCCTAATCCCAATAAATATAATAAATTCTTAATATTTTAGGTCAATATTCAAATTGGTATGGGTGATCATTTTGTGTATCCTAATGCCCCCGGAAAATTGATAATCAAACGCCAAACTGCTGCTAACACGGAACCGCAATATTTGTTCGCCGGTCAAACAGCATGGACCACGAACGGAGTGAGTGGGCAAAAGAAAAACTGGGGGGGGGGGGGAGAAGGGTGATCACATTTTAAGTATCTTTGATGATATATTCGTTTGACCATGACATTTCGAATCCCCCCCTCCATTTTAGAAGGACCGCATCGGCAGTGCCACGTTGGACTTCGATGGCACCATGACCATCCGAAACTTTTCCGAGAACGACGTCGGATCCTACAACTTCCCGCTGGAGGCGTCCAACTTCAACACAGTGAAAGAGGTGCACGAATGCGAATTGCAGGGCGTCGGGGGAATGATGCTGAAATTGGAAAAGAAAGCATGAACGATGAACAGCGATTGATTGATTGATCAGTAGAGTGATCGGCGGAAAAGAACGACGAACGAATGAATGGTGTTATTATCGATAAGAGAGTAATCTGATGCATTTCATTAAGCCATCACACTTTTTTGACTTTTCTCCATGGCTAATCAGTCAAATTAATAAAAGACAAATTCTTTTCTTTTTCTAAACTATTATCAATTGCAATAATTTATGGGTTGGTTTGTCTCTTTTTACCATAAAAAATCACTATCTTTTTTCCTTACTAAATCCAGAGCGAAAAAAATGTCTCAGGTGCATTGTTGTGAACCTTCCTCTATAAAATGGTTGTTAAGTCATATATGGATGGCAGTTATCTGAATAAAATCCAAAAATCACTATCTTTTTTCCTTACTAAATCCAGAGCGAAAAAAATGTCTCAGGTGCATTGTTGTGAACCTTCCTCTATAAAATGGTTGTTAAGTCATATATGGATGGCAGTTATCTGAATAAAAATCCAAAAATCACTATCTTTTTTCCTTACTAAATCCAGAGCGAAAAAAATGTCTCAGGTGCATTGTTGTGAACCTTCCTCTATAAAATAGTTGTTAAGTCATATATGGATGGCAGTTATCTGAATAAAAATCTAAAAATCACTATCTTTTTTCCTTACTAAATCCAGAGCGAAAAAAATGGCTCAGATGCATTGTTGTGAACCTTCCTCTATAAAATGGTTGTCAAGTCATATATGGATGGCAGTTATCTGAATAAAAATCCAAAAATCACTATCTTTTTTCCTTACAAAATCCAGAGCGAAAAAAATGGCTCAGATGCATTGTTGTGAACCTTCCTCTATAAAATGGTTGTTAAGTCATATATGGATGGCAGTTATCTGAATAAAAATCCAAAAATCACTATCTTTTTTCCTTACTAAATCCAGAGCGAAAAAAATGTCTCAGGTGCATTGTTGTGAACCTTCCTCTATAAAATGGTTGTTAAGTCATATATGGATGGCAGTTATCTGAATAAAAATCCAAAAATCACTATCTTTTTTCCTTACTAAATCCAGAGCGAAAAAAATGTCTCAGGTGCATTGTTGTGAACCTTCCTCTATAAAATGGTTGTTAAGTCATATATGGATGGCAGTTATCTGAATAAAAATCCAAAAATCACTATCTTTTTTCCTTACTAAATCCAGAGCGAAAAAAATGGCTCAGATGCATTGTTGTGAACCTTCAGTAGTTACCCCACCAGATTTTGGCTGTTACTTTTCAGTACCGCCATTTCAGTCCCAATGTAAAGGGACACTTCAGTACCAAATTTTTAACAAAAAATAAATAACCAATCTATAAAAAACATCTAAATATAGATTATCCCAGAGGAGGTAAAGAAAAAATAAATAAATTAAAAAATTCCTTAGGAGGTGAAAAATAATTTTAAAATTAAAAAATAAAAAGAAAAAGTAAAAAAGATAATGAATAATAGTCAAATGAATGGTGACCAGAATGAGCAAAACAAGACCAATGAGAACAGCGAGGATTGTGCACGGTTCAAGTGCCCTATTGTGCCACGCTGAGTGGCGAAATGACCATTAGGAGAGGGGCGGGCCATTTTCAACGGATAATTAGCGGTACAACAAAGAAAGAACAATTCATTTTAGCGAAATTTTCCCATTGGGGGTGGAATGCCCTACACACTTCCCAATTTACCCATCCCAAAATGGTGTTTACCGAAAATTTTAAGCTTTTCATCTAATAAAATTAAATTTTTAGCCCTATATAAGCAGCGAAAATGTTAGGACCTCTTCTCATTTCTAACATATTCCTGCAAATTTTTCTTCAAATGTCAATTAGCCCTAGTATTTTGGAATTCTTTGATTTAGAAAATTTTTTGCAGGCACCGGAGGATCATCCTGTAATTCTTTATTTTCATTTTAGTATTTATTTATTCATTTTTCATTTGTTAAGAGTGATCAACACTCTCCCACCCATGGGCACCAAGAGGTTATTCCAATGCCTTTTGAATTGATGGAACTGGTAATTTTCTTTTAATTAAATTCATTTTCATTTCATTTTACATTTGGATTAGTATGAATTGGGTATTCCTCCCGCTACACCACAACCGGAGGCTTTTCCTCTCTCTCCGCATCAACAACAACAATATGGACAGGAATTTATTGCCGTTGCAGAACAATGTGCTGTTGGTGAAGAAAATATTTATGAGGTGAAATTTTTAATTATTTTATGAATTTAATTTGGGATAATTTCGTTGAATTATGTCTTTTTGGTAATAGTATTTGGATCATTTTTTTAAGGTTTTGCACCTACAAAAATGGGGAAATACTTTTATATTTGAGTAATTTTTGTTATATTAATGGGAAAAAAGGTTTTTTAAATGTTTTCCCAAAAATTTTCAAATATTTGGAGGCTTTAATTTAAAGGGTTTTAACTTACTATTTTGAGATATTAATTTGGTGATTTTATCAAATAAAAGCCCTTCTTAGTTATGATAAAAATTTCGTTTAATGGTTCTATAGGGTTTTGGGTCTTTTCATTTACATTATGCTCTTACTTTTCTTTTTTAGGTTGAAGAAATTTTAGCCCATCGTTTCAACCACTCATCCGGAAAGGATGAATGGTTGGTACAATGGTTTGGCTATGAGCGTCACCAATCAACTTGGGAAATGGCACCCAATTTTCTTGGGATTGATGCCATTCAAATGCATAAAGATTTTGAACTTAAAAGGAAAAAAGTATAATTATAAGTCCTAATCCCAATAAATATAATAAATTCTTAATATTTTAGGTTAATATTCAAATTGGTATGGGTGATCATTTTGTGTATCCTAATGCCCCCGGAAAATTGATAATCAAACGCCAAACTGCTGCTAACACGGAACCGCAATATTTGTTCGCCGTTCAAACAGCATGGACCACGAACGGAGTGAGTGGGCAAAAGAAAAACTGGGGGGGGGGGGAGAAGGGTGATCACATTTTAAGTATCTTTGATGATATATTCGTTTGACCATGACATTTCGAATCCCCCCCTCCATTTTAGAAGGACCGCATCGGCAGTGCCACGTTGGACTTCGATGGCACCATGACCATCCGAAACTTTTCCGAGAACGACGTCGGATCCTACAACTTCCCGCTGGAGGCGTCCAACTTCAACACAGTGAAAGAGGTGCACGAATGCGAATTGCAGGGCGTCGGGGGAATGATGCTGAAATTGGAAAAGAAAGCATGAACGATGAACAGCGATTGATTGATTGATCAGTAGAGTGATCGGCGGAAAAGAACGACGAACGAATGAATGGTGTTATTATCGATAAGAGAGTAATCTGATGCATTTCATTAAGCCATCACACTTTTTTGACTTTTCTCCATGGCTAATCAGTCAAATTAATAAAAGACAAATTCTTTTCTTTTTCTAAACTATTATCAATTGCAATAATTTATGGGTTGGTTTGTCTCTTTTTACCATAAAAAATCACTTTTTTTGTTTTTTTAAGTTGTTTGATTGCATAAACACAGATTGCAATCAAAAAAACGTCAATCATATATGCTAACATAAACCAAAGTTTGTTCAATCCTCCTCCTACAGACTGTGAATCAGAAATGGAAGACTCTAGAAATTTGGTGTCACTTTTCCCATCACATTGCTGCTGTTGCTTATGGTCCTTGAAGAACAAGAAATTGAACCGAATATCACTGGAGTTTGAGATAAATTTTACGGCTCTACCCGAACTCCCTATTGGATACTTATACATCCGATGTTCACGTATAAAATACACCTGGCCGTCAGCAATTTTTAAATCACTTTTGACTTCAGGAAGGAGACCTGTATGACTTATTCCTATTGTGACATTTGTCTGTCTGACTTCATTATTTTTCAACCACCATTTCTCTAAATCTTTCAGTGCTAGTTCGTTAATACATTTTTCCTGCCTGTCTACAAGATAAAGTCGACCAGCGATATGATCAAAAATCAGGCGACCATATTGCGTAAAACTTGAAACGATTTTCTGCTGATGAGCACGGAAAACTGACATTTCTCCATTCGCTTGCAGGAAAAATATATAACTGTGCTCGTTGTAACTAAAACACGCTTGCGGTACTGCTGTTGCAGCGTCATTGCCCAGCTCAATTATTCTTGGACCATCTGAAAATTGCAATGTGTTTTTGTGGTGCAAAATTACAGCCCATGCCTTGTCTACCGCGTGCACCTAACAAGACAGGCAGTGTTGCCATCAGCCGAAAAGTAATCTGTGATGGACCGTCTAGAAAAAGTACGATACACATGATCAAAAAATTTGGCGTATCAGCAGCCAGCTGTAAAAAGAGCTGTTGTGTTGCTGCTTCTGGATTGGCACGCTGAAACTAAAATAAAAAATTACTAAAGATGGTGATGATGATGATAAACAGCATATAAAAATGATAATGACGACGCCATTATCTTATCTCGCAATTAGATGTATCTAAAATCGAATTTGCTTATTGCTTTTATACACTTAAATATGACGTACGAACCCTTTGACCAGCCAATCGGAAAGGACTCGAGTTCGTCGTAGTGTTTTTTCATACCTGACAATATGGGTACCTGAACAGCGACTTACAAAAAATAATGCAATAATGGCCGCAGGCGTCCGATGAAGGGGGTTGAATCTGGTCTTTGTTTATCAACACTGAAGCAAAATTGTTTCAGAAAGGCAGACAAATCCGGATTAGGTTGCCCTCCTAGACTGTCAAAATATTCAATGTGAGTTCGACAGGGTACATAACATGCAACCCAATGCTCGCCTCGTGTTCCCTCCCTTGTCGTATTAATAATCATACAATGAAACTTTTTTGCACCATTAGTAATTGGAACTCGATTTGATGGGAAAACGCCAAGAAATTCTTTTTTTGTAGTCTGAGCATTATGTAGAATAGTAGCAAGTTGCAGTGAATTCATGTTGACTGTTCTATTATTTCTTACACACTTCCGTCTGTGCTGAGTACTCGGTCCGCTGTTAATTGATAAAACAGAGTCAACTCGCCAAGAATCAACATCTCATAACCATCCGCTTTTATAGGCTGCTCAAATTGTACTTTCAAATTGCAAGTACCCTGCGAGATAAGCTCAAACCAGCCAGTGTCCTCAGCGTGGATGTCATCGGTATAACAAAGAAGGCCCATCCGTTGAGGAAGCGTTGCATATCAATGGACACGGTTTTGTTGTTGTCCGTCTCATCCAGCTCCAGTCCTGCATACATGTCGACGAAAGCGCGGACAAAACGTCGCTGCTTGTTATCAGCGCCGCCTTCGAACGAAAAGAGGTAAGTGTGCTCGAAATGTTTGTCCATTCGCCTCGGCACTTATCGATCGAACATTTGCATGCTCAAAATTGAACGGTGACAAATGTCGGGCTACCTGAATAGGCATCTGTGATATAAGGTGCAATATAACGACGCGGCAAAATAGAAGTGAACACGTTTGTGTGACAGCTCGGTACGACCTGTTCCCAAAAAAATGGAGCGCATCTCAATCTTACGCAGAGCATATTTTGGCAGCGCTGTTCTCCAACTGTTTGCTGATGGCAAGGTTCAGCTTGGTGTAACATTCACCGTGGCGGACGTAAACGCATGTCATGCAGTCGGATACGGTACTCCGCTAGCGTCATTTTTATGTAATTTTATTGTGCCATCCGCTTCGGTTGTTACCCAATCGGGCGTCAGCAAAGAAAACGCATCACTATTTCGGTGAATTTGAACACAATATCCTGGTTGTTGAGCATCAGAGCATTTTGTTGTGCAAGATCAAAGTTTAGTTTTAACCATTGTCGCAGACTCGGCCGTCCGAGAACCGGGCGGCACGGCCCAAAAACCCTTTGTTAGCGCTGCTATCTTGGTCGTTATCATCCGTGTATATCAGGCAGCTTCGTGAAATGCTTTACGAACTTCGGTAGAAAACCCAAGTCCTGCATTATATATGCCCGTTAATGGTAAAAAGATTGAACTGTCAAAAACTTCAACCCTGAGATGTTGACCTTAAGTGAGCGGACGAAGCTGCTCCCAAAATTTTGGACTCACCCCGTGACGTCCTGAACACGACGGTTTTAAGTGCCCCCATTCGCCTGCATCGTTTTTCCATTCAATGGAAGTAGCGATATAGATATGTTTTGCGCAGGTCACAGTACTGGCTGTCGGAAACAGCCGAAACAAATAAGGACCCGTCTGGTTTAGAGCTGACAGTGGCAAAAGTTCACGGTCATCGTCTTATTAATCGCAACATTTGTTGGTGGTAAGAAAACGGAAAGACTTCCATCCCACAACCCTTCCCACACTTCCCTTTATCGGATCTTCTTGATAACACTCATTATGGTGTGTTTTATTTTATTTTTTCTACTAAATACAGGATTTTAGGTATTCAGAATGTTGCTGTAGGGCTAATGTTTAAGTCCCTTTTATACCTTTGCGATTTCATGGCGCAAAGGTCCGTTGATCTATTACTGTTCTTACTTCTAACTGTGAGGAAGCATTGATGCCCTCTTAACACCCTTCTTTTTGTTTCGGGGCTGCGCCCTTTACCACATTGCTTCAATTTTTTCGGCTAAATTTTCCATACCATGTTTGGCATGCTCCTGTATGGATTCCTTAAACGCTTTGCCTTGAGCAAGGTCTTCAAGCACCCGTGTTGCCTGCTGTCCATGCCCTCACGCGACACTGTTTTCAGCAAATTTGACGCAACTGGCATCAAAAACGCGCAACATTTTTTAAAGAGGCCGGCACCACGCTGGTAACGTGTGCCAACGAAATACTGCATTTCACCTCGTCCCTCTTGTTGTTGCGCCAGAAAAGGCGCCCAATCAACATCTGGGTTAAACGTGATGTGGGTCATTGTTTTGTAGTTTTTTGCTGTTTCCTAGATAATTTACGTCTTTTGCGCAGGTCACAGTACTGGCTGTCGGAAAACAGCCGAAACAAATAGGACCCGTCTGGTTTAGAGCTGACAGTGGCAAAAGTTCACGGTCAGTCGTCTTTAATCGCAACATTTGTTTGTGGTAGAGAAAACAGCGAAAGACTTCCCTCCACCCTTCCACACTTTGTTTATCGATCTTCTTGATACACTCATTAGTGTGTTTTATTATTTTTTTCTACTAAATACAGAGTTTAGGTATTCAGAATGTTAGCTGTAAGGCTAATTTTAAGTCCTTTTATAGCCTTTGCGATTTCATGGCGCAAAGGTCAGTTGATCTATTATCTGTCTCTACTTCTAACTGGAGGAAGCATTGATGCCCTCTTAACACCCTTCTTTTTTGTTCTGGGCTGCGCCCTTACACATTGCTTCAATTTTCGGCTAAATTTCCATACCATGTTTTGGCATGCTCCTGTATGGTTCCTTAAACGCTTTGCCTTGAGCAAGGTCTTCAAGCACCCGTTGCCTGCTGTCATGCCTCCCAGACACTGTTTTCAGCAAATTTGACGCAACTGGCATCAAAAAACGCGCAACATTTTTAAGAGGCCGGCACCACGCTGGTAACGTGTGCCAACGAAATACTGCATTTCACCTCGTCCCTCTTGTTGTTGCGCCAGAAAAGGCGCCCAATCAACAACATCTGGTTAAACGTGATGTGGGTCATTTTTTGTAGTTTTTGCTGTTTTCCTAAATAATTTACGTCTAAAATTCATGTGAGGATACAAGTGCCCCAATTGAACTTCACGTAGCGGCCAAAAGCGTTCTGATTTCAATTCGAATTTCAGAAATGCGTTTGTTTTGAAGGGAATGGAAAATCTCATTGGTATATATACCTCGGGCACGTCCGTTCCACCGGCGTTGCCGAGACGTTTCCACTCTAACGTGGTGCCATCCGGTCACCGATTATACACTCCTCAATAAGTTTTGGTGCATAAACATACAAATTGTTTTACACCCGGCCCGACAAATCTGGCTATAATCGCTTGTTCACCGTGGTACAGACTTGTGTTTTTCAACCCTAACACATAAGGCTGTTTTACCTCACATCCCATATGCAGGACGCCAACCGATGTTTCGAGTACAAACCGCTGGTAATGTGCTAAACTTCATTCTGCGCAGCATGCCTCTTTTTGCTGCGCCCAGCAACAGGCTTTGAAAACTGTTTCGTCAATTCGAGAAAATTTTGATGCTCCAACATGAGCTTTAATGTTTCGCCTCGGGTTTGGCGACCGATTGATTCTGACCACCTCTGTGCCTTCTTAATCAGCGTCCTAAGTGCTTCCGCTCTTGTTCCTATAAATCGAGATACTGGTTCTGCTGATGCTGCGCGCCAACATCCGCCGTTGCCCTCGTCCTCATCTGGTTCTTCGGCCATGTTTCTGCAGCAATTCCTTTTAGAATCCGGCCACGAGTAAGGCTTCGCCAGGTCGGCTGACTTCTTCAGCTTTTTTCCGTGAATTTTCTCATGCTTTAAATAACAATAGTCTCCCTAGCTGCTCTCCATGTGTCAGTTTTCTTCCTGCTCCAACAGCAAACGTGTGTTGAACCTCAATGTTGGCTCCTTTTGGTGATATGAAGTTGGCTTAGTCTGATCCTTCAATTAAAGCTTTCCCATGTGTACCGCCCGCCATCGTCAATTTTTTCGGCAATCGGTTATTCGTCCTATTCCTTTTGTCTGCAATTTTTTGTCTGAGCGTTTCGCCGTGTGTAGCAGGAGTAGAGTTTAATGTCTACCGCATCGACTTGTTTTTTCTGTCTGCCCTTGTTGGAACTCCACTACTGCTACCCTCAAACGCCCTTTTAATGCTTCTCCAGCGTCAATGCCGATGGGTTGGCATCGCTCATCCCTCTTCTTTGCTTCTACTCTATATGCCGCAAACCGTTCCGTCTTCTCATTAGCTGTTTCCGCCTTCTCATTTGTTGCTGAAATGATCGATCCTCCTTCAGGTCATGTGCCCTTTTTTGCAAATCACTATCTTTTCAATTGTTCTCGAGTCCTTCTCTTGCGTCTCCAGTTTTTTGTTTATAATCTTCAGGATGATGCTGGAAAAATCCTGGATTTTTCCTCTGTTCGTTCTCAGGAGTTTCCTCACACGGCGCTTTGCCGCACGCTCTGGCTCTTCAATTTCTTCCTTTTTTCTCCTGTAACGCAGACGTTTTAAAGGCCTCGCTTTTCTAGCTCCTTTTTTTCTCCCTAGATCAGTCAAGGGGGCTGAGAGCTCCTGCTCATTTTGCTGGATCTCTTGTACAAATTGCTCATTTTATTGCGCTTTTCTCCCGATCTTTTTCCAATAATCGACAGGGTTGTCGTGGAAAATGCGGCGTTAATATCAACTTGTTTTTTCTGCTTTAAACCACCGCTCTGCTCCTCCCCAGTTTGCCACCCAGGTTGGGCAAAAATGTTATATTGTTCTTTGATCAGGCTATTCAACGTTTGTCCTTAGATGTTCACCGTTTGAAAATTGCAAGCTTGGCACTTTTATTGGATGCTGACAAAGCGTTTATCGTCCGGGAATTTAAATTGGGATTAACAAGTGTAATGGTAATATGATCGTCATCTCAATTCCCACTGACAGAATGAATATGGATAAATTATTGATGCAAGCGCAACTGTCCAGTTCGCATCTAACTCCAGAGTGTGAGGGTTCTGACAGTAATTGGGAGGTTTAATTGCCAGCCCTGGCGTATTTGAGGGAAGAACTACATAAAACTCGTCCATTTTTTTGCTAGCGTTGTTGTTGACTATGTTTAACAAGGTCACTTTCTTGAATCCACTGTTATGCTTTTCTGAAAGACCTATCCAGTGGACAAAATGCTCTTTTACAACCTTTTCGTGTACGTGTTTTTAATACTTCATTCTATGGGTTTGTTGTATCTTGGTGGTCTTGACCGCTCTTGTCCGTAAAATATTCCTTAATTTTCTTCGCCTTGCAAATCACGAATTCGATAGGAAGGCGGGCTGGTTTGCTTAACTTGCGCTATTGAAACAGCTCGTCCGTGAAATTTGGATATTCCTTTGGAAATTCACCTTTCTCCTTACTTATCCGCACAATCTCGCCCAGTTTATATTTGCTTATTTGTGTAAGGGGTCTTTTGAAATATGCTGATTCTTTTTGTTATTGAAGAACTTTGACATCTTCGTCATCTTTATATAGCCTATTCCTTAATTGGGGCCGCGTTTTTATATGTTACAGCGCTCGGTTTTCATCCTGTTCGTTCGGTTTGACTGACTTATTGATATTGTTCACAATTTTATCTATAATATCCACCCATCTCATTGTGTTTTTTCGTCACAAAGTAACGATATAGGCGTTCCTTTATTGTCCTGTTTGGCTCTCTCAACTATCCGGCGTGTAGGGGAGGGAGAACATAACGTGTTTTGTTAAATCCTTCTTTTTCCATAGTCTAGAGTCTATCATCCGTTTGGCCTGAAATTCTAAATCCTGAATCACTATACACTTGCTGGGTGAGAACTTTGGCCTTCTCGAAAACTTTTTCTTCAACGCCTCTATCCTGTGCTCGCTTTTTTTTTTGACTCAGCCGCGGCGGTAAAATTTGTCGCTAAGCACATCGATACAACCAATAGGTACCGGTAGCCATCCTTAGCTGCTTTATCGAATCCATTTATACACAAGTCCCGCATTGCCAATCCGTGTGCAGCCCGCTAGGAACAGTTTTAAGGCGCGGAATTTGTTACGCCGCCGTGGTTTAAACACAGTGTAGGGTGCGTTGCTCATGCAAAATTTTTGTACATCGTCTCAAAGGATATTTTTGCGTTACGTTTTTTGGTCCCTCATACCCAGACTTTTCAGTGCTCCTGCATACTGCTGGAACGAAGGTCATATAATCTCTCAAGTATTTTATTTTTATAATTTGCCCATAAACGGTTTTTAAATTTTGATTGCCATGGTTGATTGGGGTAGCAATGTTGATTGTTGTTTGCTGAAGTCGAATCGTCTCTTCTGCCGTCTTAACCTGTGTGTTTTTATATGTGTTGCTACGCATTGCGTGCAATACTTTTATTTTTTTCTTCCGCCCCTAATACTCTTTTTAACTTCGCCCGTTTCGTTGAGGGTCACTTTTGAGAGAATTTTAAGAATATCTACGTCACGGGTTCAAACGCGAATTGCAGTAAAAATCTATTGCCTTTGGTTTGTTCCTTAGCTGGCCTCGTTCAAAATTTTAACGAGCATCAGCATAGTTAGAGCCTGCTACTGGCTTATTAAAATTGGTTGAAATTTCTCCGCTTTGTGTATCAATTGCCGTATCTTATTAATTTTTTTCAACTAATGTAAGCATCCGTCATAATCTTTGCACTGGTTTTATGTTCTTTGGTAATTGGCAAAATTGATTTCCTCCTTCCAAACTTTGGGGTCACAAATGCATCATGTTCGTTCATCCAGATCTTCTGTGCAGAAGAAAAGAATGCAGATCCTCGGATCTTCACCACCAGCCTCATTACTCCAATACACAGCAGGTTCAACCAATGTAATGTCCTTTTCGTCCTTCCAAACCTCGCAGTTTTTTACCTGACGAGAA
>JBDPZO010000336.1:0-91218 GCA_039877585.1 Heterodera filipjevi | reverse complement strand
GCCGCCTAGCATAGGGTAGAGAAAGAGAGAGAAAGGGAGACATTTTTTGATTCATACTGTATTTTATTTTTTGGTCTTAATTACATTTAATTTTATTTTATTTATTTTTATAATTTTTATTTTTTTTTATATTATCTTTATTTATATTTTAATTTTATGTTTTTTTTTAATATTTTTTGTTTTTTTACTTTATTTATTTATATTTTATTATTATATTTTTAATATTTTTATTTATTTAATTATTTTTATTTATATTTTTAATAATTATTATTTATATATTATTATTATTTAATTTTTATTTTTTTTTTTATTTATCTTTATTTATATTTTAATTATTATAGTTTTATTTTATATTTTTTGTTTTTTTTTACTTATATTTTATTATTGTATTTCAATATTTTTTTTTAATTTTATTTTTTTTTTTTTTTTTTTTTTTATTTTTTTTTATATTTTTTTTTTTTTTTTTTTTTTGTTTTTTTTTTTTTTTTTTTATTTTTTTTTTTTTTATAATTTTATTTTTTTTTTTTTTTTTTTTTTTATTATTGTATTTATTTTATTATATTTTTTTTTATTTTTTCTTATTAATTTTAATTTTTTTTTTTATTTTTAATTTATTTTACTTATTTAATTTTTATTTTATTTTTATTTTTATTTATTTTATTTTATTTGTTATTATTTTTATTTTTATTATTTTATTTTTTATTATTTTGTTTATTTATTTTTTTCTTAATGTATTTATTTTTTTTTATTTTATTTTTTATTAATTTTTATTTTTAATTATTTTTATTTTAAACCCCTCAATAGGTTTGGGCTTCAATACTGCCTCAAATGGCCGGCGCTCAGATGGCCCCAGGCAGCCAATAGGCTGGGCTCAAATGGCCACGCGGCCAATAGGTGTGGGGGGCTACCTAATCCGTGAAAACACTTCACTAACTACTCACGACAACAACGACAACTCCGAACTAACGCTACCACGATAACCACGGCCGCTCCGACAACTACGATTTCACCGACACAACTACCGCAACTACAACTACCACGACAACTCCGACGACTACGACAACCACGACAACCATAACGACTCCGACTACTACGATTATAACTACCACAACAACTTCGACAACAACGACTACTCCAATTACGACCACAACAAATGTGAAGCAATATTTGTTTGGCATCGACTTTGGGGGTAAAAAAAAAGTTAATAATAAAATCGAATTTGGTACATTAATTTTTCAAATTCAGGTAAAAAATAACGAACTGCTACTTTGGCATCAGAATTGAAGGGTAAATAAATTATTTTCATTTTATTAATATATATTAATGTTCAGTTAACTTTCGAGAAAGGATGATGAAGTTCAATTGTCTGGAAAAATGAAGAGATAAAATTTCAAAGTACTTAAAATATTTTTGAATCTTCGAAATTGATATTTTTTTAATAAATGATGTCATTTTTTAATGATGCTGTTGCTTAGATTCGAAAATTTAAAATAAAATTATTCATTTATATTTTTATTAATTGTTGTATTAACCGATTCAGTGCATAAGGGTGCGAAAATCTCCAAAAAAAAATATTTCGGAAACGAAACCGAAACGAAAAAAGTCTTCTGAACGAAAACCCGAAACCGAAAGGAAAAAATTTCTAAGGACGGAACGAAAAATCGAAAAAATACCAATTTTCGTTTTTATTTCGGAAATTTTTCGGTATTTACTGCACCAAAATTGTATCGGGTACCTCTTTTTGTTTGCTACATAAGAATGATAAAAAAAAGTTTGTTATCTTTTGGCGTAAGTCAAAAAAGGCATTTATTTTAGGAAAAAAAGTTCATCAATTAACGCCATAGATAATATTTTAAAAAATAATAATAATTTTTCTACTACTTTTTTAAATATAATACATATTTATAAATATTTTTTTCTGAAAATTTAGTATTTATTTTTAATTCAGCCATTTATACCGCGCGGACTTTTATCATGATTTTAAATATGTTCATAATTTAAAATTTATTGAAAAGGCACATTATTTATAAAAATTCTGTTTTTCAATTTGCTCAGATTTGAAATAAAATAAATATATATTTTTTTGTGTCAATCAATTAAATCTTTAATTTTCCAGTCCAAAAAATGTTTGGAATTGACCACCATAAATTTGGACATTATTTACTTTCTATTTAATTTTCATAGGTAATTGACTATTATAAAATTTAAATTTGAATTAATATTATTTAAATAAATTGATGTACAATTAAAAATTTAAAAAAAAATTATATATTTTTACCTTAGAATTTCATTGTGTGAACCGAATGATTTGAATTTTTCGAGAATTAAAAATTGCACCTTACTATATATGTTATATTGACTAGGGGTTTCGTTAGAAAAAATTAAGGCTACCGGCCGAAGGCCGGGAGGGGTCTGAAAGTAGTGCATTGGTCTTACAACTTTTTGCGTAGAATCCGGGAAAATTAATATAAAAAAATCTAGGGCGCCACATGAGCGCCAGGGACCGAGTTGCGGGTCATTCGCGCAGTCTCAGTTCTACGAAAATTTTTCTTTTCGCCCGTAGGGCTTAGCACCTGCTGGGAGGGCGCTAAATTGAAGTGTCCCCGAAAAGATTGTAAGCGACCCCGAAGCAAAATTTCGAAAACCTAAGCCGGCCTGCTTCTAGAACTTTTCAGCACCAGAATGATGTATTTCAGCCCCAGCTGAATGCCGGGCTGGGGGATGGGTGGATCGGAATGGTGATCACAGGCACAATGTAGTACTTATCGAGCCCGATTTTTGAGAAAAAAAAAATTTTCAAAATTTTCAAAAATTTTCGAGCTAGGGGGGGTTATACTTTTTTCGGGTTTTGGCCTATATGAATTTTTAACGATTTTTTAAAAATATACAGGAGACCACTTTCAAGCAGCCTTTTTGAAGGGCTATCGTTTAAAAATAATTTTAGAAAATTTTTTATTTTTTCAAAAAATTTTTAGGGTAGGCGGACAGTTCAGTCCCGGGGCTGTAGCTCCCCAGTGGGTGCCTGGAGTAAAAAGTTTTTTTTATCCATATTTGTAGAGCCTAAAGCGGGCTATTGAATGGTGTTTATTAGGTTGAAAAATTTTCAGAAATTTTCGAGCTAGGCCCCCTAAGAAATTTTCACCTACCTTCAAAAGGGTCAGAAAAATTTCAAAAAATATTTTTCTGGGCCTATTTTTGGTGCTGATCACGAATATCAATTTAGTTTTGTGCAATTTTTGAATCTTCGAAATTGATATTTTTTTAATAAATGATGTCATTTTTTAATGATGCTGTTGCTTAGATTCGAAAATTTAAAATAAAATTATTCATTTATATTTTTATTAATTGTTGTATTAACCGATTCAGTGCATAAGGGTGCGAAAATCTCCAAAAAAAAATATTTCGGAAACGAAACCGAAACGAAAAAAGTCTTCTGAACGAAAACCCGAAACCGAAAGGAAAAAATTTCTAAGGACGGAACGAAAAATCGAAAAAATACCAATTTTCGTTTTTATTTCGGAAATTTTTCGGTATTTACTGCACCAAAATTGTATCGGGTACCTCTTTTTGTTTGCTACATAAGAATGATAAAAAAAAGTTTGTTATCTTTTGGCGTAAGTCAAAAAAGGCATTTATTTTAGGAAAAAAAGTTCATCAATTAACGCCATAGATAATATTTTAAAAAATAATAATAATTTTTCTACTACTTTTTTAAATATAATACATATTTATAAATATTTTTTTCTGAAAATTTAGTATTTATTTTTAATTCAGCCATTTATACCGCGCGGACTTTTATCATGATTTTAAATATGTTCATAATTTAAAATTTATTGAAAAGGCACATTATTTATAAAAATTCTGTTTTTCAATTTGCTCAGATTTGAAATAAAATAAATATATATTTTTTTGTGTCAATCAATTAAATCTTTAATTTTCCAGTCCAAAAAATGTTTGGAATTGACCACCATAAATTTGGACATTATTTACTTTCTATTTAATTTTCATAGGTAATTGACTATTATAAAATTTAAATTTGAATTAATATTATTTAAATAAATTGATGTACAATTAAAAATTTAAAAAAAAATTATATATTTTTACCTTAGAATTTCATTGTGTGAACCGAATGATTTGAATTTTTCGAGAATTAAAAATTGCACCTTACTATATATGTTATATTGACTAGGGGTTTCGTTAGAAAAAATTAAGGCTCCCGGCCGAAGGCCGGGAGGGGTCTGAAAGTAGTGCATTGGTCTTACAACTTTTTGCGTAGAATCCGGGAAAATTAATATAAAAAAATCTAGGGCGCCACATGAGCGCCAGGGACCGAGTTGCGGGTCATTCGCGCAGTCTCAGTTCTACGAAAATTTTTCTTTTCGCCCGTAGGGCTTAGCACCTGCTGGGAGGGCGCTAAATTGAAGTGTCCCCGAAAAGATTGTAAGCGACCCCGAAGCAAAATTTCGAAAACCTAAGCCGGCCTGCTTCTAGAACTTTTCAGCACCAGAATGATGTATTTCAGCCCCAGCTGAATGCCGGGCTGGGGGATGGGTGGATCGGAATGGTGATCACAGGCACAATGTAGTACTTATCGAGCCCGATTTTTGAGAAAAAAAAAATTTTCAAAATTTTCAAAAATTTTCGAGCTAGGGGGGGTTATACTTTTTTCGGGTTTTGGCCTATATGAATTTTTAACGATTTTTTAAAAATATACGGAGACCACTTTCAAGCAGCCTTTTTGAAGGGCTATCGTTTAAAAATAATTTTAGAAAATTTTTATTTTTTCAAAAAATTTTTAGGGTAGGCGGACAGTTCAGTCCCGGGGCTGTAGCTCCCCAGTGGGTGCCTGGAGTAAAAAGTTTTTTTTATCCATATTTGTAGAGCCTAAAGCGGGCTATTGAATGGTGTTTATTAGGTTGAAAAATTTTCAGAAATTTTCGAGCTAGGCCCCCTAAGAAATTTTCACCTACCTTCAAAAGGGTCAGAAAAATTTCAAAAAATATTTTTCTGGGCCTATTTTTGGTGCTGATCACGAATATCAATTTAGTTTTGTGCAAAAAAAAAAATTTGGAGCTTGGAAAAAAATTTCGAAAAATCGACGATTTTTTTGGTCTCGGAAATTTGGCAATTTATTTGAAAATTCATAACTTAATTGGGTGTGGAACAATTTTCATAAAATAAAGTTGATAAAATGTAGAAAAATACGGCGGATTTTATGAAATTTAATTCGCATTTTAATTTTGAATATAAAAAAAGTTAGGCCCTAATTACTGAAAATTTTTGAATTTTCAGAAAAAATTCATAACTTTTTTCAGAAATGAAAATTTCAAAATTTCTTTTCGTAGAAAAATTGATACTTTTTAGCTCTACCGAAATGCTCTTTAGTTGATCCTTCTATCTCTTTCTTAAAAAAAGTTATATTCCAAAAACTGATTTTGGAAATCCGGACCGTAGGGGGTACCCTATTGAAAATTTTTTCCAAATTTTTTTACTTAAAAATTTATTTAAAAATAATTTTCTAAGCCTATTTGGGTCGCTGATCACGAATTTGCAATTAGTTTTTAGTTTTGAGACCGTTAAAGTCTCTGAATCCATGCGTAAAAGTGGATTCTGGGCAGGGGGGGGGTGGGGGGGCGCGGGGAGGGGCGAGGGGGGCGGATTCTCACGCATTCAAATTATAATATTTTTTTATTTGCTTTAATGCAATTCTCAACAAATTTCATCAGAAGCTAAAATTTACCAATTTTGCAAGAAATTATAAGATTTTTTAAATTATTTCTGATCAAAACTCTTTTAGTGGGAACACTACAACCCCAAATATTTTTAAAATACATTTAGGATTTTTTTACTTTTGCTTAAAATAGTCTATTTACTATTATTATTTTTTTTAATTTGTATAATCTCAAAAAATATTTAAATTTTATTCTTGATTGTCCATATTTTTCATTTTTTGTCAATATTTTCGCGTTTTTGTCTATATTTTATACATAAATGGTGATTTGTTTAGTCCATATTATAATTAGGGCCAGGGCTTTTAGACACCAAAAATATTTAATTAGGCACAAAAAAAGTCATCACTAGATGGCAAAAAGGCACAAAAAAATTAAAAAAGACAGCATTGAAAATTTTTCATTAAGTGTTTTCGAACATTAAAAATTATACTTTTAGCTTTTTGAATTACAGTCGTGATTTTTTCAAGATATTCCGTTAAAATTCTGAGTAAATTTGCAAAAAGGCATGAAAAAAGGCATCAAATTTTTCTTTCTAACCTGAAAAGTGAGAGGAAGACAGCTAGAAATTTTTTATACAAATACACCCTATCGAATTTTCTTCTTTCCAAAAGGCGGCGGCAGTTGTCAGAGAAGAGAGAAATAGTGAGGAGAAACTGATTTTCTCTTCTCTGACCGCTGCCGCTTTTCCCCATTTGTAATGGCTGTAATAGTGGTAGAGAAGGTATTTCTATTTCTCACTTGCACTTCCTTTTTCTTTTAGAGGTATTAAATGGGAAATGCATTGATTTTCTAATTTCTTTAACCGACTTTTTGTTTTATTACGAATCCTCTAAAAAAACAATGTAAAAATGCCATCGATCCATCGATCCATAATATGCTTATAATTATAATTATTTAATTAGAAAATATGTCTTTTGCATTTATTTTTATTGGAATAAATGTCATCATCACTTTCGAGGAACGATTCATTAGCAGAAGAAGGCGAAAACGAATTAACACAATACGAAGTAGAAGATGTGAAAAAATTATAATTTAAAATAATTAAAATTAAAATAAATTATTCAAAAATTTAATCAATTTAATTCTGTTCATGTTTCAGTCTTGTCATCTTCGGATTCGCTGTCAAACATCAGACACCGTTTGATGAAACAACGCGAAATCGCAACGGCACTTACGCTTATGAAAACGATGGCGATATTTGGATTAATGGTCAAGAAATGGTGGAAATAAAACATTTGACGATGGTGATACCGAGGGATGTGCTGCTAATTTGGCCAATAAACAATTGTTTTTCGCAAAATGGACGCCGAATTTGTAAGTGAAAAAAAATAAAATTTTTCTGTTTTTATTTATTTTTTTTTAAATTGTCCTTTGGGTGGCGATCGCCACCCAATTTTTTTTTTTTTTTTGAAATAGTCCGTTGGGTGGCGATCTCCACCCAATTTTTTTTTTGAAAATTGAAATTAGAGGACGATTGACGCCCGATTTTTTTTTGTTGCTGTGAATGGATCTTAGGGGGCGACGCCGTCCGATTTTTTTTTTTGTGAAATTGTTCAATTTACAATGATTTTTGGAACGGAATCCGGTTTCTGATTCCTGTGTAAATTTTTGAGATAAAAAGACGATTCTACTGGCCAATTCGTGCTCCATGGAGTGCTTTTAAGAATAAATTTTTTTTTGGGTATAGAACAAATAGGCAAATTGTACAAAGCGGGAAAATTAGTACGAATCGGGGTACCAGTACGAATCGGAGCAGTACGAATTGGCCGATACGAATAGGGTGCCGTCTTTTGTTGGATGATACTTTTAAATGTAATGTACATTTAAAACTGGTCTAAAAAGAAAAGGTGAAAATTGATTTGGCTCATAAACTCTGATTGGATTATGGTGGGGTGCTTTTCTTTCAAGTGTGCTTTTTTAGCCTATTTCCATAACAAATTTGCTACATAAATTTATTTTTAATGATTAAGCGAGCGTAACTCCATTCGACATGTAGGGCATGCTGGTCGCGCCGTTGGAAGACGGTGGACAGGTGGACTTGCTCTACACGGGTGGACATTTCGCCTGCAAATTCGTCATGTTCATCATTGTGATGGGGAGGGACCAGAGGGCGGGAGGTGGTGGGGTGAAAAGCAAAAAACAAAATTTATTTAGAAAAATATTTTGAAACATATTTTTAAATTATGCCAAAGTGTGCCTAATAAAAATAGTTGGTGATGATCCAAATCTGAGGTCATCCAGGCTCTTAAGCGCACACTGCAGGCACGCATAAGTTCATAAATAGTTTACTCAAGGGGCCTTTACACTATACGGTATTTAAGTATTGTTTAAAAATAAATGTGTAAAGGCTTCTGTCCTCTAAGTCCCATTATTTGACTTCACATTTTTGTTTTGTATGGTACGCTGACTGACCCTTCGGGGTATGTGTCGCACCAAAATGGTACGCTGACTGGCCCTTCGGGGCAAGTGTCGCACCAAAATGGTACGCTGACTGGCCCTTCAGGGCAAGTGTCGCACCAAAATGGTACGCTGACTGGCCCTTCGGGGCAAGTGTCGCACCAAAATGGTACGCTGACTGGCCCTTCGGGGCAAGTGTCGCACCAAAATGGTACGCTGACTGGCCCTTCGGGGCAAGTGTCGCACCAAAATGGTACGCTGACTGGCCCTTCGGGGCAAGTGTCGCACCAGAATAGTACGCTGACTGGCCCTTTGTGGCAAGTGTCGCACCAGAATGGTACGCTGACTGGCCTTCCAGGGCACGTGTCGCACCAAGATGGTCCGCCGACTGGCCTTTTCGGGCATGTGTCGCACCAAGATGATTCGCTGACTGGCCCATCAGGGCATTTGTCGTATTTGATGGCCAGGCCCAGACTTGCACTCACCTTAGCGATGCATATGGCTGGGCCGCTCAATGGGAGCACCAATTCCTGGCCTTGTATCCCGACTAAACGTTTGTAAGAAAGGATTGGCTTTTGATTAATAACATTGTTTATTGTTCGAGGGTCCCTTTCTTCAAACAGAAGGTTGGCTAAGGTAGGATTGTACTCTGATCAGCAGCAAAGCGTCTGTTGTTCGGAGTACCCTGCCCCTGGCCGTTAAGGAACTGGGTCGAACATTGAGCTGAAGTGAACAATCTTAAAAAACTTTTGTGGTTGATACCACTTTTATATTGGTGGAAAACCCTGTAATGATTTTCTTTTCGGAAAATGTCCGGGCACGCAGTCGGCGTGGTCGGTCAAGCGGGGTTTGGAGGAGGTGGGGCAAGGCCGACGAGTTCTTTCAATTGTGGGAGAGCGGATGATGGGGACAGGCAATGCAAGGGTCCACTTTAAATTAGCCGGAAATGTCCGGAGTACCCGAAGAATGACGCGAATAAAAGAACAGAAGTGACGAAATTGGTTTATTCAGAGGGGCGCTCAAACTTGGGTAATTAAACCGCCGAAAAAGCGGGACAAAAAAATGGGGAAAAAATGTGAACGGCACAATGGGAAAAATGGGGGGATCGGCACAATGGGAAAAAAATGGGAAAAAATGGGGGGAACGATCGGAAACTTCGGAGGGAACCATCGGCATGGCCAATCGGCATGGGCTGTCGGCACGGGCAATCGGCAAGGGCAATGGGCAGGCACAATGAGCAGTCGGGAAGAGCAGTCGATGGCACGAGCGGTCGGGAGGAGCAGGGGGGGAGGAGGACGGGAGGGGAGGTTGAGAGTCGGAGGACTCTTCCTCAGCTCAGTTGAATTGAAAGTGATTTGGTAGGGGTTCGACCCTCCTTTTATATTGCCAATTCTCGCTAGAAGCGGTTTGTTTGCCAACATGGCATGCCGGCGAATGTCCGTAACCTTTCCCTTTAATTTTCCGTAACATTTCTATTTTTCCCAAATTTGTCAATTTTAATTTTTCATAACATTTTTCCATTGGTGCCAATGGCTCATTTTCTGGCACATAACCTTTTTACTTGTTGTTGTCCTTTTTCCGATTTGATTCAAATTATTCATAATTCATTCATTTTAACATTTCATAAAATTTGTTATTTCTTTTCATGTTCGGAACACTCATTTTTAATTTATAACATTTAACAATTTCCCGTTGGAGAATTGGTGACTCAAATTAGTCAGCCATACATTCTCTTTTTCCTCCTTCCTTCATTCATGTTTTTTTTCTTTTTATTTTTCTAAGTACAAAAATATATGTTTAATATTAAAAATATTTTTTAATGTTTTTTATTTTTAATATTAATTTTTATTTTTCGCGCAGTCGCGACACTCCCGCGCCGAAATGTTAGGCACTTAAAAAACATTGGGTATATAATGGGACAGATACACATAATGAATATTATTATTGAAATTATGATGATTAATGTAAATAAAACATTGTATAGATTATTTTTAATAAGAGCATATATGAAATTTAATATATCAGTAAATTGTTCAAGTGAGGTACCTATAACGGGTTTTTCTTCTGTATGATTAACAGGAAGAATATTATTATCCTGTTGGATTATGTACTTTAGGTTTGCTTCTAGTTCTATTTCACTTTTTCCATCTGGGCATATTACGTCACATTTTTCCTTTATTTTTGGTACGTTATATGATAGTTTAATATTTTGAGGTTTTCCTTTTACATCACAGTGTACCTGACTTTTCTGATTGGGGCAATTTATGTTTGCTAATGCAGTACCGAAGTTTGTCATACAGCTCAAATTTGTGCAATTTTTGAATCTTCGAAATTGATATTTTTTTAATAAATGATGTCATTTTTTAATGATGCTGTTGCTTAGATTCGAAAATTTAAAATAAAATTATTCATTTATATTTTTATTAATTGTTGTATTAACCGATTCAGTGCATAAGGGTGCGAAAATCTCCAAAAAAAAATATTTCGGAAACGAAACCGAAACGAAAAAAGTCTTCTGAACGAAAACCCGAAACCGAAAGGAAAAAATTTCTAAGGACGGAACGAAAAATCGAAAAAATACCAATTTTCGTTTTTATTTCGGAAATTTTTCGGTATTTACTGCACCAAAATTGTATCGGGTACCTCTTTTTGTTTGCTACATAAGAATGATAAAAAAAAGTTTGTTATCTTTTGGCGTAAGTCAAAAAAGGCATTTATTTTAGGAAAAAAAGTTCATCAATTAACGCCATAGATAATATTTTAAAAAATAATAATAATTTTTCTACTACTTTTTTAAATATAATACATATTTATAAATATTTTTTTCTGAAAATTTAGTATTTATTTTTAATTCAGCCATTTATACCGCGCGGACTTTTATCATGATTTTAAATATGTTCATAATTTAAAATTTATTGAAAAGGCACATTATTTATAAAAATTCTGTTTTTCAATTTGCTCAGATTTGAAATAAAATAAATATATATTTTTTTGTGTCAATCAATTAAATCTTTAATTTTCCAGTCCAAAAAATGTTTGGAATTGACCACCATAAATTTGGACATTATTTACTTTCTATTTAATTTTCATAGGTAATTGACTATTATAAAATTTAAATTTGAATTAATATTATTTAAATAAATTGATGTACAATTAAAAATTTAAAAAAAAATTATATATTTTTACCTTAGAATTTCATTGTGTGAACCGAATGATTTGAATTTTTCGAGAATTAAAAATTGCACCTTACTATATATGTTATATTGACTAGGGGTTTCGTTAGAAAAAATTAAGGCTCCCGGCCGAAGGCCGGGAGGGGTCTGAAAGTAGTGCATTGGTCTTACAACTTTTTGCGTAGAATCCGGGAAAATTAATATAAAAAAATCTAGGGCGCCACATGAGCGCCAGGGACCGAGTTGCGGGTCATTCGCGCAGTCTCAGTTCTACGAAAATTTTTCTTTTCGCCCGTAGGGCTTAGCACCTGCTGGGAGGGCGCTAAATTGAAGTGTCCCCGAAAAGATTGTAAGCGACCCCGAAGCAAAATTTCGAAAACCTAAGCCGGCCTGCTTCTAGAACTTTTCAGCACCAGAATGATGTATTTCAGCCCCAGCTGAATGCCGGGCTGGGGGATGGGTGGATCGGAATGGTGATCACAGGCACAATGTAGTACTTATCGAGCCCGATTTTTGAGAAAAAAAAAATTTTCAAAATTTTCAAAAATTTTCGAGCTAGGGGGGGTTATACTTTTTTCGGGTTTTGGCCTATATGAATTTTTAACGATTTTTTAAAAATATACGGAGACCACTTTCAAGCAGCCTTTTTGAAGGGCTATCGTTTAAAAATAATTTTAGAAAATTTTTTATTTTTTCAAAAAATTTTTAGGGTAGGCGGACAGTTCAGTCCCGGGGCTGTAGCTCCCCAGTGGGTGCCTGGAGTAAAAAGTTTTTTTTATCCATATTTGTAGAGCCTAAAGCGGGCTATTGAATGGTGTTTATTAGGTTGAAAAATTTTCAGAAATTTTCGAGCTAGGCCCCCTAAGAAATTTTCACCTACCTTCAAAAGGGTCAGAAAAATTTCAAAAAATATTTTTCTGGGCCTATTTTTGGTGCTGATCACGAATATCAATTTAGTTTTGTGCAAAAAAAAAAATTTGGAGCTTGGAAAAAAATTTCGAAAAATCGACGATTTTTTTGGTCTCGGAAATTTGGCAATTTATTTGAAAATTCATAACTTAATTGGGTGTGGAACAATTTTCATAAAATAAAGTTGATAAAATGTAGAAAAATACGGCGGATTTTATGAAATTTAATTCGCATTTTAATTTTGAATATAAAAAAAGTTAGGCCCTAATTACTGAAAATTTTTGAATTTTCAGAAAAAATTCATAACTTTTTTCAGAAATGAAAATTTCAAAATTTCTTTTCGTAGAAAAATTGATACTTTTTAGCTCTACCGAAATGCTCTTTAGTTGATCCTTCTATCTCTTTCTTAAAAAAAGTTATATTCCAAAAACTGATTTTGGAAATCCGGACCGTAGGGGGTACCCTATTGAAAATTTTTTCCAAATTTTTTTACTTAAAAATTTATTTAAAAATAATTTTCTAAGCCTATTTGGGTCGCTGATCACGAATTTGCAATTAGTTTTTAGTTTTGAGACCGTTAAAGTCTCTGAATCCATGCGTAAAAGTGGATTCTGGGCAGGGGGGGGGGTGGGGGGGCGCGGGGAGGGGCGAGGGGGGCGGATTCTCACGCATTCAAATTATAATATTTTTTTATTTGCTTTAATGCAATTCTCAACAAATTTCATCAGAAGCTAAAATTTACCAATTTTGCAAGAAATTATAAGATTTTTTAAATTATTTCTGATCAAAACTCTTTTAGTGGGAACACTACAACCCCAAATATTTTTAAAATACATTTAGGATTTTTTTACTTTTGCTTAAAATAGTCTATTTACTATTATTATTTTTTTTAATTTGTATAATCTCAAAAAATATTTAAATTTTATTCTTGATTGTCCATATTTTTCATTTTTTGTCAATATTTTCGCGTTTTTGTCTATATTTTATACATAAATGGTGATTTGTTTAGTCCATATTATAATTAGGGCCAGGGCTTTTAGACACCAAAAATATTTAATTAGGCACAAAAAAAGTCATCACTAGATGGCAAAAAGGCACAAAAAAATTAAAAAAGACAGCATTGAAAATTTTTCATTAAGTGTTTTCGAACATTAAAAATTATACTTTTAGCTTTTTGAATTACAGTCGTGATTTTTTCAAGATATTCCGTTAAAATTCTGAGTAAATTTGCAAAAAGGCATGAAAAAAGGCATCAAATTTTTCTTTCTAACCTGAAAAGTGAGAGGAAGACAGCTAGAAATTTTTTATACAAATACACCCTATCGAATTTTCTTCTTTCCAAAAGGCGGCGGCAGTTGTCAGAGAAGAGAGAAATAGTGAGGAGAAACTGATTTTCTCTTCTCTGACCGCTGCCGCTTTTCCCCATTTGTAATGGCTGTAATAGTGGTAGAGAAGGTATTTCTATTTCTCACTTGCACTTCCTTTTTCTTTTAGAGGTATTAAATGGGAAATGCATTGATTTTCTAATTTCTTTAACCGACTTTTTGTTTTATTACGAATCCTCTAAAAAAACAATGTAAAAATGCCATCGATCCATCGATCCATAATATGCTTATAATTATAATTATTTAATTAGAAAATATGTCTTTTGCATTTATTTTTATTGGAATAAATGTCATCATCACTTTCGAGGAACGATTCATTAGCAGAAGAAGGCGAAAACGAATTAACACAATACGAAGTAGAAGATGTGAAAAAATTATAATTTAAAATAATTAAAATTAAAATAAATTATTCAAAAATTTAATCAATTTAATTCTGTTCATGTTTCAGTCTTGTCATCTTCGGATTCGCTGTCAAACATCAGACACCGTTTGATGAAACAACGCGAAATCGCAACGGCACTTACGCTTATGAAAACGATGGCGATATTTGGATTAATGGTCAAGAAATGGTGGAAATAAAACATTTGACGATGGTGATACCGAGGGATGTGCTGCTAATTTGGCCAATAAACAATTGTTTTTCGCAAAATGGACGCCGAATTTGTAAGTGAAAAAAAATAAAATTTTTCTGTTTTTATTTATTTTTTTTAAATTGTCCTTTGGGTGGCGATCGCCACCCAATTTTTTTTTTTTTTTTGAAATAGTCCGTTGGGTGGCGATCTCCACCCAATTTTTTTTTTGAAAATTGAAATTAGAGGACGATTGACGCCCGATTTTTTTTTGTTGCTGTGAATGGATCTTAGGGGGCGACGCCGTCCGATTTTTTTTTTTGTGAAATTGTTCAATTTACAATGATTTTTGGAACGGAATCCGGTTTCTGATTCCTGTGTAAATTTTTGAGATAAAAAGACGATTCTACTGGCCAATTCGTGCTCCATGGAGTGCTTTTAAGAATAAATTTTTTTTTGGGTATAGAACAAATAGGCAAATTGTACAAAGCGGGAAAATTAGTACGAATCGGGGTACCAGTACGAATCGGAGCAGTACGAATTGGCCGATACGAATAGGGTGCCGTCTTTTGTTGGATGATACTTTTAAATGTAATGTACATTTAAAACTGGTCTAAAAAGAAAAGGTGAAAATTGATTTGGCTCATAAACTCTGATTGGATTATGGTGGGGTGCTTTTCTTTCAAGTGTGCTTTTTTAGCCTATTTCCATAACAAATTTGCTACATAAATTTATTTTTAATGATTAAGCGAGCGTAACTCCATTCGACATGTAGGGCATGCTGGTCGCGCCGTTGGAAGACGGTGGACAGGTGGACTTGCTCTACACGGGTGGACATTTCGCCTGCAAATTCGTCATGTTCATCATTGTGATGGGGAGGGACCAGAGGGCGGGAGGTGGTGGGGTGAAAAGCAAAAAACAAAATTTATTTAGAAAAATATTTTGAAACATATTTTTAAATTATGCCAAAGTGTGCCTAATAAAAATAGTTGGTGATGATCCAAATCTGAGGTCATCCAGGCTCTTAAGCGCACACTGCAGGCACGCATAAGTTCATAAATAGTTTACTCAAGGGGCCTTTACACTATACGGTATTTAAGTATTGTTTAAAAATAAATGTGTAAAGGCTTCTGTCCTCTAAGTCCCATTATTTGACTTCACATTTTTGTTTTGTATGGTACGCTGACTGACCCTTCGGGGTATGTGTCGCACCAAAATGGTACGCTGACTGGCCCTTCGGGGCAAGTGTCGCACCAAAATGGTACGCTGACTGGCCCTTCAGGGCAAGTGTCGCACCAAAATGGTACGCTGACTGGCCCTTCGGGGCAAGTGTCGCACCAAAATGGTACGCTGACTGGCCCTTCGGGGCAAGTGTCGCACCAAAATGGTACGCTGACTGGCCCTTCGGGGCAAGTGTCGCACCAAAATGGTACGCTGACTGGCCCTTCGGGGCAAGTGTCGCACCAGAATAGTACGCTGACTGGCCCTTTGTGGCAAGTGTCGCACCAGAATGGTACGCTGACTGGCCTTCCAGGGCACGTGTCGCACCAAGATGGTCTTACAACTTTTTGCGTAGAATCCGGGAAAATTAATATAAAAAAATCTAGGGCGCCACATGAGCGCCAGGGACCGAGTTGCGGGTCATTCGCGCAGTCTCAGTTCTACGAAAATTTTTCTTTTCGCCCGTAGGGCTTAGCACCTGCTGGGAGGGCGCTAAATTGAAGTGTCCCCGAAAAGATTGTAAGCGACCCCGAAGCAAAATTTCGAAAACCTAAGCCGGCCTGCTTCTAGAACTTTTCAGCACCAGAATGATGTATTTCAGCCCCAGCTGAATGCCGGGCTGGGGGATGGGTGGATCGGAATGGTGATCACAGGCACAATGTAGTACTTATCGAGCCCGATTTTTGAGAAAAAAAAAATTTTCAAAATTTTCAAAAATTTTCGAGCTAGGGGGGGTTATACTTTTTTCGGGTTTTGGCCTATATGAATTTTTAACGATTTTTTAAAAATATACGGAGACCACTTTCAAGCAGCCTTTTTGAAGGGCTATCGTTTAAAAATAATTTTAGAAAATTTTTTATTTTTTCAAAAAATTTTTAGGGTAGGCGGACAGTTCAGTCCCGGGGCTGTAGCTCCCCAGTGGGTGCCTGGAGTAAAAAGTTTTTTTTATCCATATTTGTAGAGCCTAAAGCGGGCTATTGAATGGTGTTTATTAGGTTGAAAAATTTTCAGAAATTTTCGAGCTAGGCCCCCTAAGAAATTTTCACCTACCTTCAAAAGGGTCAGAAAAATTTCAAAAAATATTTTTCTGGGCCTATTTTTGGTGCTGATCACGAATATCAATTTAGTTTTGTGCAAAAAAAAAAATTTGGAGCTTGGAAAAAAATTTCGAAAAATCGACGATTTTTTTGGTCTCGGAAATTTGGCAATTTATTTGAAAATTCATAACTTAATTGGGTGTGGAACAATTTTCATAAAATAAAGTTGATAAAATGTAGAAAAATACGGCGGATTTTATGAAATTTAATTCGCATTTTAATTTTGAATATAAAAAAAGTTAGGCCCTAATTACTGAAAATTTTTGAATTTTCAGAAAAAATTCATAACTTTTTTCAGAAATGAAAATTTCAAAATTTCTTTTCGTAGAAAAATTGATACTTTTTAGCTCTACCGAAATGCTCTTTAGTTGATCCTTCTATCTCTTTCTTAAAAAAAGTTATATTCCAAAAACTGATTTTGGAAATCCGGACCGTAGGGGGTACCCTATTGAAAATTTTTTCCAAATTTTTTTACTTAAAAATTTATTTAAAAATAATTTTCTAAGCCTATTTGGGTCGCTGATCACGAATTTGCAATTAGTTTTTAGTTTTGAGACCGTTAAAGTCTCTGAATCCATGCGTAAAAGTGGATTCTGGGCAGGGGGGGGGTGGGGGGGCGCGGGGAGGGGCGAGGGGGGCGGATTCTCACGCATTCAAATTATAATATTTTTTTATTTGCTTTAATGCAATTCTCAACAAATTTCATCAGAAGCTAAAATTTACCAATTTTGCAAGAAATTATAAGATTTTTTAAATTATTTCTGATCAAAACTCTTTTAGTGGGAACACTACAACCCCAAATATTTTTAAAATACATTTAGGATTTTTTTACTTTTGCTTAAAATAGTCTATTTACTATTATTATTTTTTTTAATTTGTATAATCTCAAAAAATATTTAAATTTTATTCTTGATTGTCCATATTTTTCATTTTTTGTCAATATTTTCGCGTTTTTGTCTATATTTTATACATAAATGGTGATTTGTTTAGTCCATATTATAATTAGGGCCAGGGCTTTTAGACACCAAAAATATTTAATTAGGCACAAAAAAAGTCATCACTAGATGGCAAAAAGGCACAAAAAAATTAAAAAAGACAGCATTGAAAATTTTTCATTAAGTGTTTTCGAACATTAAAAATTATACTTTTAGCTTTTTGAATTACAGTCGTGATTTTTTCAAGATATTCCGTTAAAATTCTGAGTAAATTTGCAAAAAGGCATGAAAAAAGGCATCAAATTTTTCTTTCTAACCTGAAAAGTGAGAGGAAGACAGCTAGAAATTTTTTATACAAATACACCCTATCGAATTTTCTTCTTTCCAAAAGGCGGCGGCAGTTGTCAGAGAAGAGAGAAATAGTGAGGAGAAACTGATTTTCTCTTCTCTGACCGCTGCCGCTTTTCCCCATTTGTAATGGCTGTAATAGTGGTAGAGAAGGTATTTCTATTTCTCACTTGCACTTCCTTTTTCTTTTAGAGGTATTAAATGGGAAATGCATTGATTTTCTAATTTCTTTAACCGACTTTTTGTTTTATTACGAATCCTCTAAAAAAACAATGTAAAAATGCCATCGATCCATCGATCCATAATATGCTTATAATTATAATTATTTAATTAGAAAATATGTCTTTTGCATTTATTTTTATTGGAATAAATGTCATCATCACTTTCGAGGAACGATTCATTAGCAGAAGAAGGCGAAAACGAATTAACACAATACGAAGTAGAAGATGTGAAAAAATTATAATTTAAAATAATTAAAATTAAAATAAATTATTCAAAAATTTAATCAATTTAATTCTGTTCATGTTTCAGTCTTGTCATCTTCGGATTCGCTGTCAAACATCAGACACCGTTTGATGAAACAACGCGAAATCGCAACGGCACTTACGCTTATGAAAACGATGGCGATATTTGGATTAATGGTCAAGAAATGGTGGAAATAAAACATTTGACGATGGTGATACCGAGGGATGTGCTGCTAATTTGGCCAATAAACAATTGTTTTTCGCAAAATGGACGCCGAATTTGTAAGTGAAAAAAAATAAAATTTTTCTGTTTTTATTTATTTTTTTTTAAATTGTCCTTTGGGTGGCGATCGCCACCCAATTTTTTTTTTTTTTTTGAAATAGTCCGTTGGGTGGCGATCTCCACCCAATTTTTTTTTTGAAAATTGAAATTAGAGGACGATTGACGCCCGATTTTTTTTTGTTGCTGTGAATGGATCTTAGGGGGCGACGCCGTCCGATTTTTTTTTTTGTGAAATTGTTCAATTTACAATGATTTTTGGAACGGAATCCGGTTTCTGATTCCTGTGTAAATTTTTGAGATAAAAAGACGATTCTACTGGCCAATTCGTGCTCCATGGAGTGCTTTTAAGAATAAATTTTTTTTTGGGTATAGAACAAATAGGCAAATTGTACAAAGCGGGAAAATTAGTACGAATCGGGGTACCAGTACGAATCGGAGCAGTACGAATTGGCCGATACGAATAGGGTGCCGTCTTTTGTTGGATGATACTTTTAAATGTAATGTACATTTAAAACTGGTCTAAAAAGAAAAGGTGAAAATTGATTTGGCTCATAAACTCTGATTGGATTATGGTGGGGTGCTTTTCTTTCAAGTGTGCTTTTTTAGCCTATTTCCATAACAAATTTGCTACATAAATTTATTTTTAATGATTAAGCGAGCGTAACTCCATTCGACATGTAGGGCATGCTGGTCGCGCCGTTGGAAGACGGTGGACAGGTGGACTTGCTCTACACGGGTGGACATTTCGCCTGCAAATTCGTCATGTTCATCATTGTGATGGGGAGGGACCAGAGGGCGGGAGGTGGTGGGGTGAAAAGCAAAAAACAAAATTTATTTAGAAAAATATTTTGAAACATATTTTTAAATTATGCCAAAGTGTGCCTAATAAAAATAGTTGGTGATGATCCAAATCTGAGGTCATCCAGGCTCTTAAGCGCACACTGCAGGCACGCATAAGTTCATAAATAGTTTACTCAAGGGGCCTTTACACTATACGGTATTTAAGTATTGTTTAAAAATAAATGTGTAAAGGCTTCTGTCCTCTAAGTCCCATTATTTGACTTCACATTTTTGTTTTGTATGGTACGCTGACTGACCCTTCGGGGTATGTGTCGCACCAAAATGGTACGCTGACTGGCCCTTCGGGGCAAGTGTCGCACCAAAATGGTACGCTGACTGGCCCTTCAGGGCAAGTGTCGCACCAAAATGGTACGCTGACTGGCCCTTCGGGGCAAGTGTCGCACCAAAATGGTACGCTGACTGGCCCTTCGGGGCAAGTGTCGCACCAAAATGGTACGCTGACTGGCCCTTCGGGGCAAGTGTCGCACCAGAATAGTACGCTGACTGGCCCTTTGTGGCAAGTGTCGCACCAGAATAGTACGCTGACTGGCCCTTTGTGGCAAGTGTCGCACCAGAATGGTACGCTGACTGGCCTTCCAGGGCACGTGTCGCACCAAGATGGTCTTATTCATAATTCATTCATTTTAACATTTCATAAAATTTGTTATTTCTTTTCATGTTCGGAACACTCATTTTTAATTTATAACATTTAACAATTTCCCGTTGGAGAATTGGTGACTCAAATTAGTCAGCCATACATTCTCTTTTTCCTCCTTCCTTCATTCATGTTTTTTTTCTTTTTATTTTTCTAAGTACAAAAATATATGTTTAATATTAAAAATATTTTTTAATGTTTTTTATTTTTAATATTAATTTTTATTTTTCGCGCAGTCGCGACACTCCCGCGCCGAAATGTTAGGCACTTAAAAAACATTGGGTATATAATGGGACAGATACACATAATGAATATTATTATTGAAATTATGATGATTAATGTAAATAAAACATTGTATAGATTATTTTTAATAAGAGCATATATGAAATTTAATATATCAGTAAATTGTTCAAGTGAGGTACCTATAACGGGTTTTTCTTCTGTATGATTAACAGGAAGAATATTATTATCCTGTTGGATTATGTACTTTAGGTTTGCTTCTAGTTCTATTTCACTTTTTCCATCTGGGCATATTACGTCACATTTTTCCTTTATTTTTGGTACGTTATATGATAGTTTAATATTTTGAGGTTTTCCTTTTACATCACAGTGTACCTGACTTTTCTGATTGGGGCAATTTATGTTTGCTAATGCAGTACCGAAGTTTGTCATACAGCTCAAATTTGTGCAATTTTTGAATCTTCGAAATTGATATTTTTTTAATAAATGATGTCATTTTTTAATGATGCTGTTGCTTAGATTCGAAAATTTAAAATAAAATTATTCATTTATATTTTTATTAATTGTTGTATTAACCGATTCAGTGCATAAGGGTGCGAAAATCTCCAAAAAAAAATATTTCGGAAACGAAACCGAAACGAAAAAAGTCTTCTGAACGAAAACCCGAAACCGAAAGGAAAAAATTTCTAAGGACGGAACGAAAAATCGAAAAAATACCAATTTTCGTTTTTATTTCGGAAATTTTTCGGTATTTACTGCACCAAAATTGTATCGGGTACCTCTTTTTGTTTGCTACATAAGAATGATAAAAAAAAGTTTGTTATCTTTTGGCGTAAGTCAAAAAAGGCATTTATTTTAGGAAAAAAAGTTCATCAATTAACGCCATAGATAATATTTTAAAAAATAATAATAATTTTTCTACTACTTTTTTAAATATAATACATATTTATAAATATTTTTTTCTGAAAATTTAGTATTTATTTTTAATTCAGCCATTTATACCGCGCGGACTTTTATCATGATTTTAAATATGTTCATAATTTAAAATTTATTGAAAAGGCACATTATTTATAAAAATTCTGTTTTTCAATTTGCTCAGATTTGAAATAAAATAAATATATATTTTTTTGTGTCAATCAATTAAATCTTTAATTTTCCAGTCCAAAAAATGTTTGGAATTGACCACCATAAATTTGGACATTATTTACTTTCTATTTAATTTTCATAGGTAATTGACTATTATAAAATTTAAATTTGAATTAATATTATTTAAATAAATTGATGTACAATTAAAAATTTAAAAAAAAATTATATATTTTTACCTTAGAATTTCATTGTGTGAACCGAATGATTTGAATTTTTCGAGAATTAAAAATTGCACCTTACTATATATGTTATATTGACTAGGGGTTTCGTTAGAAAAAATTAAGGCTCCCGGCCGAAGGCCGGGAGGGGTCTGAAAGTAGTGCATTGGTCTTACAACTTTTTGCGTAGAATCCGGGAAAATTAATATAAAAAAATCTAGGGCGCCACATGAGCGCCAGGGACCGAGTTGCGGGTCATTCGCGCAGTCTCAGTTCTACGAAAATTTTTCTTTTCGCCCGTAGGGCTTAGCACCTGCTGGGAGGGCGCTAAATTGAAGTGTCCCCGAAAAGATTGTAAGCGACCCCGAAGCAAAATTTCGAAAACCTAAGCCGGCCTGCTTCTAGAACTTTTCAGCACCAGAATGATGTATTTCAGCCCCAGCTGAATGCCGGGCTGGGGGATGGGTGGATCGGAATGGTGATCACAGGCACAATGTAGTACTTATCGAGCCCGATTTTTGAGAAAAAAAAAATTTTCAAAATTTTCAAAAATTTTCGAGCTAGGGGGGGTTATACTTTTTTCGGGTTTTGGCCTATATGAATTTTTAACGATTTTTTAAAAATATACGGAGACCACTTTCAAGCAGCCTTTTTGAAGGGCTATCGTTTAAAAATAATTTTAGAAAATTTTTTATTTTTTCAAAAAATTTTTAGGGTAGGCGGACAGTTCAGTCCCGGGGCTGTAGCTCCCCAGTGGGTGCCTGGAGTAAAAAGTTTTTTTTATCCATATTTGTAGAGCCTAAAGCGGGCTATTGAATGGTGTTTATTAGGTTGAAAAATTTTCAGAAATTTTCGAGCTAGGCCCCCTAAGAAATTTTCACCTACCTTCAAAAGGGTCAGAAAAATTTCAAAAAATATTTTTCTGGGCCTATTTTTGGTGCTGATCACGAATATCAATTTAGTTTTGTGCAAAAAAAAAAATTTGGAGCTTGGAAAAAAATTTCGAAAAATCGACGATTTTTTTGGTCTCGGAAATTTGGCAATTTATTTGAAAATTCATAACTTAATTGGGTGTGGAACAATTTTCATAAAATAAAGTTGATAAAATGTAGAAAAATACGGCGGATTTTATGAAATTTAATTCGCATTTTAATTTTGAATATAAAAAAAGTTAGGCCCTAATTACTGAAAATTTTTGAATTTTCAGAAAAAATTCATAACTTTTTTCAGAAATGAAAATTTCAAAATTTCTTTTCGTAGAAAAATTGATACTTTTTAGCTCTACCGAAATGCTCTTTAGTTGATCCTTCTATCTCTTTCTTAAAAAAAGTTATATTCCAAAAACTGATTTTGGAAATCCGGACCGTAGGGGGTACCCTATTGAAAATTTTTTCCAAATTTTTTTACTTAAAAATTTATTTAAAAATAATTTTCTAAGCCTATTTGGGTCGCTGATCACGAATTTGCAATTAGTTTTTAGTTTTGAGACCGTTAAAGTCTCTGAATCCATGCGTAAAAGTGGATTCTGGGCAGGGGGGGGGTGGGGGGGCGCGGGGAGGGGCGAGGGGGGCGGATTCTCACGCATTCAAATTATAATATTTTTTTATTTGCTTTAATGCAATTCTCAACAAATTTCATCAGAAGCTAAAATTTACCAATTTTGCAAGAAATTATAAGATTTTTTAAATTATTTCTGATCAAAACTCTTTTAGTGGGAACACTACAACCCCAAATATTTTTAAAATACATTTAGGATTTTTTTACTTTTGCTTAAAATAGTCTATTTACTATTATTATTTTTTTTAATTTGTATAATCTCAAAAAATATTTAAATTTTATTCTTGATTGTCCATATTTTTCATTTTTTGTCAATATTTTCGCGTTTTTGTCTATATTTTATACATAAATGGTGATTTGTTTAGTCCATATTATAATTAGGGCCAGGGCTTTTAGACACCAAAAATATTTAATTAGGCACAAAAAAAGTCATCACTAGATGGCAAAAAGGCACAAAAAAATTAAAAAAGACAGCATTGAAAATTTTTCATTAAGTGTTTTCGAACATTAAAAATTATACTTTTAGCTTTTTGAATTACAGTCGTGATTTTTTCAAGATATTCCGTTAAAATTCTGAGTAAATTTGCAAAAAGGCATGAAAAAAGGCATCAAATTTTTCTTTCTAACCTGAAAAGTGAGAGGAAGACAGCTAGAAATTTTTTATACAAATACACCCTATCGAATTTTCTTCTTTCCAAAAGGCGGCGGCAGTTGTCAGAGAAGAGAGAAATAGTGAGGAGAAACTGATTTTCTCTTCTCTGACCGCTGCCGCTTTTCCCCATTTGTAATGGCTGTAATAGTGGTAGAGAAGGTATTTCTATTTCTCACTTGCACTTCCTTTTTCTTTTAGAGGTATTAAATGGGAAATGCATTGATTTTCTAATTTCTTTAACCGACTTTTTGTTTTATTACGAATCCTCTAAAAAAACAATGTAAAAATGCCATCGATCCATCGATCCATAATATGCTTATAATTATAATTATTTAATTAGAAAATATGTCTTTTGCATTTATTTTTATTGGAATAAATGTCATCATCACTTTCGAGGAACGATTCATTAGCAGAAGAAGGCGAAAACGAATTAACACAATACGAAGTAGAAGATGTGAAAAAATTATAATTTAAAATAATTAAAATTAAAATAAATTATTCAAAAATTTAATCAATTTAATTCTGTTCATGTTTCAGTCTTGTCATCTTCGGATTCGCTGTCAAACATCAGACACCGTTTGATGAAACAACGCGAAATCGCAACGGCACTTACGCTTATGAAAACGATGGCGATATTTGGATTAATGGTCAAGAAATGGTGGAAATAAAACATTTGACGATGGTGATACCGAGGGATGTGCTGCTAATTTGGCCAATAAACAATTGTTTTTCGCAAAATGGACGCCGAATTTGTAAGTGAAAAAAAATAAAATTTTTCTGTTTTTATTTATTTTTTTTTAAATTGTCCTTTGGGTGGCGATCGCCACCCAATTTTTTTTTTTTTTTTGAAATAGTCCGTTGGGTGGCGATCTCCACCCAATTTTTTTTTTGAAAATTGAAATTAGAGGACGATTGACGCCCGATTTTTTTTTGTTGCTGTGAATGGATCTTAGGGGGCGACGCCGTCCGATTTTTTTTTTTGTGAAATTGTTCAATTTACAATGATTTTTGGAACGGAATCCGGTTTCTGATTCCTGTGTAAATTTTTGAGATAAAAAGACGATTCTACTGGCCAATTCGTGCTCCATGGAGTGCTTTTAAGAATAAATTTTTTTTTGGGTATAGAACAAATAGGCAAATTGTACAAAGCGGGAAAATTAGTACGAATCGGGGTACCAGTACGAATCGGAGCAGTACGAATTGGCCGATACGAATAGGGTGCCGTCTTTTGTTGGATGATACTTTTAAATGTAATGTACATTTAAAACTGGTCTAAAAAGAAAAGGTGAAAATTGATTTGGCTCATAAACTCTGATTGGATTATGGTGGGGTGCTTTTCTTTCAAGTGTGCTTTTTTAGCCTATTTCCATAACAAATTTGCTACATAAATTTATTTTTAATGATTAAGCGAGCGTAACTCCATTCGACATGTAGGGCATGCTGGTCGCGCCGTTGGAAGACGGTGGACAGGTGGACTTGCTCTACACGGGTGGACATTTCGCCTGCAAATTCGTCATGTTCATCATTGTGATGGGGAGGGACCAGAGGGCGGGAGGTGGTGGGGTGAAAAGCAAAAAACAAAATTTATTTAGAAAAATATTTTGAAACATATTTTTAAATTATGCCAAAGTGTGCCTAATAAAAATAGTTGGTGATGATCCAAATCTGAGGTCATCCAGGCTCTTAAGCGCACACTGCAGGCACGCATAAGTTCATAAATAGTTTACTCAAGGGGCCTTTACACTATACGGTATTTAAGTATTGTTTAAAAATAAATGTGTAAAGGCTTCTGTCCTCTAAGTCCCATTATTTGACTTCACATTTTTGTTTTGTATGGTACGCTGACTGACCCTTCGGGGTATGTGTCGCACCAAAATGGTACGCTGACTGGCCCTTCGGGGCAAGTGTCGCACCAAAATGGTACGCTGACTGGCCCTTCAGGGCAAGTGTCGCACCAAAATGGTACGCTGACTGGCCCTTCGGGGCAAGTGTCGCACCAAAATGGTACGCTGACTGGCCCTTCGGGGCAAGTGTCGCACCAAAATGGTACGCTGACTGGCCCTTCGGGGCAAGTGTCGCACCAAAATGGTACGCTGACTGGCCCTTCGGGGCAAGTGTCGCACCAGAATAGTACGCTGACTGGCCCTTTGTGGCAAGTGTCGCACCAGAATGGTACGCTGACTGGCCTTCCAGGGCACGTGTCGCACCAAGATGGTCCGCCGACTGGCCTTTTCGGGCATGTGTCGCACCAAGATGATTCGCTGACTGGCCCATCAGGGCATTTGTCGTATTTGATGGCCAGGCCCAGACTTGCACTCACCTTAGCGATGCATATGGCTGGGCCGCTCAATGGGAGCACCAATTCCTGGCCTTGTATCCCGACTAAACGTTTGTAAGAAAGGATTGGCTTTTGATTAATAACATTGTTTATTGTTCGAGGGTCCCTTTCTTCAAACAGAAGGTTGGCTAAGGTAGGATTGTACTCTGATCAGCAGCAAAGCGTCTGTTGTTCGGAGTACCCTGCCCCTGGCCGTTAAGGAACTGGGTCGAACATTGAGCTGAAGTGAACAATCTTAAAAAACTTTTGTGGTTGATACCACTTTTATATTGGTGGAAAACCCTGTAATGATTTTCTTTTCGGAAAATGTCCGGGCACGCAGTCGGCGTGGTCGGTCAAGCGGGGTTTGGAGGAGGTGGGGCAAGGCCGACGAGTTCTTTCAATTGTGGGAGAGCGGATGATGGGGACAGGCAATGCAAGGGTCCACTTTAAATTAGCCGGAAATGTCCGGAGTACCCGAAGAATGACGCGAATAAAAGAACAGAAGTGACGAAATTGGTTTATTCAGAGGGGCGCTCAAACTTGGGTAATTAAACCGCCGAAAAAGCGGGACAAAAAAATGGGGAAAAAATGTGAACGGCACAATGGGAAAAATGGGGGGATCGGCACAATGGGAAAAAAATGGGAAAAAATGGGGGGAACGATCGGAAACTTCGGAGGGAACCATCGGCATGGCCAATCGGCATGGGCTGTCGGCACGGGCAATCGGCAAGGGCAATGGGCAGGCACAATGAGCAGTCGGGAAGAGCAGTCGATGGCACGAGCGGTCGGGAGGAGCAGGGGGGGAGGAGGACGGGAGGGGAGGTTGAGAGTCGGAGGACTCTTCCTCAGCTCAGTTGAATTGAAAGTGATTTGGTAGGGGTTCGACCCTCCTTTTATATTGCCAATTCTCGCTAGAAGCGGTTTGTTTGCCAACATGGCATGCCGGCGAATGTCCGTAACCTTTCCCTTTAATTTTCCGTAACATTTCTATTTTTCCCAAATTTGTCAATTTTAATTTTTCATAACATTTTTCCATTGGTGCCAATGGCTCATTTTCTGGCACATAACCTTTTTACTTGTTGTTGTCCTTTTTCCGATTTGATTCAAATTATTCATAATTCATTCATTTTAACATTTCATAAAATTTGTTATTTCTTTTCATGTTCGGAACACTCATTTTTAATTTATAACATTTAACAATTTTCCGTTGGAGAATTGGTGACTCAAATTAGTCAGCCATACATTCTCTTTTTCCTCCTTCCTTCATTCATGTTTTTTTTCTTTTTATTTTTCTAAGTACAAAAATATATGTTTAATATTAAAAATATTTTTTAATGTTTTTTATTTTTAATATTAATTTTTATTTTTCGCGCAGTCGCGACACTCCCGCGCCGAAATGTTAGGCACTTAAAAAACATTGGGTATATAATGGGACAGATACACATAATGAATATTATTATTGAAATTATGATGATTAATGTAAATAAAACATTGTATAGATTATTTTTAATAAGAGCATATATGAAATTTAATATATCAGTAAATTGTTCAAGTGAGGTACCTATAACGGGTTTTTCTTCTGTATGATTAACAGGAAGAATATTATTATCCTGTTGGATTATGTACTTTAGGTTTGCTTCTAGTTCTATTTCACTTTTTCCATCTGGGCATATTACGTCACATTTTTCCTTTATTTTTGGTACGTTATATGATAGTTTAATATTTTGAGGTTTTCCTTTTACATCACAGTGTACCTGACTTTTCTGATTGGGGCAATTTATGTTTGCTAATGCAGTACCGAAGTTTGTCATACAGCTCAAAGTCCAATTTGCTCCTGTGGTACATGAATAGCATCCTTCTAACGAAATAGTTTTTATCGTACAATTATTTTTGTCGTAGACTGCTTTCACTTTATGTCCTTTTAAAGTCACTTGCATCTGAAGGGAAGTTGTTTGTTGTATCTTTGCCTTCAATTGTTTTTCGAGATATACTTGGCTTCCATGCGTATTAAGAGGTAGACGATTTTCCTTTCGTTTAAACATTTCGATAAGTGGGTTTTGTTCACACTCGCAATGTACAACGGAATCGCCTCCATGGCACTGACATGCTTCGGGTGGGAATGTACACTGAAAGCGTTTTGCCTTTTCATGGGTCGCACATCGTAGACTATTTTTGAGTAAGTTTTCATTATCTACAATTACAGCTTTGGTATTTGTGCGGTCAATTACGAATTTGGAACCATACAATGGCGTAGGAGGAATTGAAGTGGATATTAGTGTAAGAGAAATATTGTTTGTCTCGACATGTGTTAAAACTCCTGGTTTCAGTTCAACGTTATATGCTGTTGTAGGACCAAGAGAAACTTTTGCTGTTGCTAGGATAATCCAACTTGGACATTTAACAATTTCGTATATATTGTTGTCAGTTGATTCTGTATATGTACGGTAAAAGAGACACCCATAGGTGGCAAGAAAACATTTGCAATGCCATCCTCCACAGGATGGTACGCAGTATGAATATCCTGGCAAGCTATTTGCCTGATCACTGATTTCTGGGTTTTTTCTTTTCATTGGTAGTCTCTGACATATTTCTCCAGTACATTTTCCAGCACCGGAGCATCTTTTTTGTGAGCTTGATAACAGCTTATAATTTCTCATAAAATATTCAGATTTTTCTGAACACATAATCGTTAGGCTTTCAATAGTAATTTTAATAGTCTCCATTGTCGCATGTGTCTTTTCATTGTCTAATTTTAGACAAGTAATATGTTCGGGTGTAATAGAAATCTGGGTGGTTTGATCATAGGTACAGTCCATCGTTCCGTCTTGCATAATTGGACAATCATTCGTTCCAGCAACTAAATTGGTAACTTCGTCACACGGTAAAGTCGTTGGTAAATCAAATAGAAACAAGTGCATAATTAAATACATAAAATATTTTTGTTTGATTGTTTTTACTTTCTTTAATTTTTTCCTTTTCTTAAAACAGTTGTAAATAAAAGTGAGGATGAAATGTAATAGCCGAAATAAAATTTTCATTATTTTAAGGCTTAGGGAAATTATATATAATGTCAATGTAATGATTATGAGAATTAAGGCCCAATGTATTTGGCTTACACATTGGGGATTTTTAATGTAGTCGGTACAAAATCGACAGAGAATTAATTCACATACCGGTGATGGTGGGCACGTTAGCCATTTGGATTCTGATGAGTTAAGACCTTTCACGAATTTGATGACAGGCTTGTATTCTTTCATAATGATTTGAGTAGGGAGAGAAATGAATTCATCACTTTCTGCTTTTTGTTTTATAATGAAATATTGGTCAACCAAAATTTGTAATTGCTTTACATCGCTGGTAGATTTGATTCTTATTCCTCCTTTTGTGCAATCTGCTGTTATTTGTTCCACATAAAATGGGTCAAACTCTCTTTTATCACGTATGTGCAAATCTGTGGGGGTCGGTAGATACAAAGTCCTTTTAATACTTCCCCATGCTTTTATAGGAATTTGCTCATCTTCCGACTTAACAAAATAAGTTTTTTCATGTGGCTCATAGAAACAAAATTTTGTTCCAAATTTTCTGTCTGTCAAGTTATGACAATTATTTCCTTCACAATAAGTTGGTGTACCAATCGTCAGATTGCCCTCCCCGAGGCAACGAAAATCTTCTCTTGAATCAGTTTGTGAATGGAATAAATTTAAATTTGTCACCAAGTGAATTGAATTGTCGTAAAGCATGATGGTACTAAATGATCGTATTTCCATAATTGTACAATTTTCAGTTTTGTGAAATGAACAGATATTTGGTTTAAAATGCGAAATTAATTTTGAGTTATTTTCTTTGGTTTTAATTTCTCGTTTTAATCTGTGATGTGATATAAAACTACATGAATTACTCCAATTTGGGCATTTGCATTTACGACCACAAAAGGGAGAATTATTTTTTATAATGTGTTTTTCCGGACAAAATAATTCTCTGTAGCAAAATTCTTTATTAATTTTGTTTTGTTTTATCGTAAAACCTTTTTCTATGCAAAGGGTGGTATATTTTGTTCTCCAAATATTATCATTTTTTGGGCATTCATAAAGATGTGAGAAACAAGGTAAGATTAGAGTGCAAAAAGAAAGAATAGTAATTGAATTTATAAAAGTTTTGAGTTTGGGTGATGTTGGAAGAGTCTCTAATTTTCGTTTTCTTTTCATTTTCTCTTTCGGTTCTTTCATTTTTATAAGATTTGTGAGAGTTTCATCCGTTTCTGTGTCATTCAGAAGTATTTCCAAAGGATAAATTAATTTTAGTGGACGATTTAAAATTGTTTTGTTTGGCATCTCAATATTAGCGCCTCTTATGAGACCATCTGTTCCGGTTATGACTTTTTTAATGATGCCGGTTTTCCACATCGCTCGTGGTGTTTCATCATGTATTATTACTACTTCATTAATTTCAGGAAAAGTTTTAACACAGTTTTTCGGATTTTTGTTTTCAGTCTTATATCGTTCTCTCAGACTTGGTAAATATTCTTCAGTCCAGGTTTTCCAATAATCATCTAATATTTTTGTGGTTTTTTTCCATAATTCAATTGTTTGGTCATAAGAAGTCTTTTTTGGGTAATATGTGGGGTCGTCAGCTTCGTCAGCCTCAAGAATTGGAGGAATGCATAAATTTTTGTGCGGAAGTATAAAGTCAATTGGTCTAAGAATTTTGTAAGAATCAATTTCGTCATAAATAAATGTGATTGGACGCGAATTTACTAAAGCTTCTATTTCACATATAAGTGTTTGAAAAGAATCAAATTCAATAAATTTCCTTCCAATAATTTTTCTCATTGCGCTTTTAACATTTTGATTAAGGTGTTCAATAGCTCCATTTTGCCAAGGTGCTAATTCAATTGAAAAAGTCCAATTAATATCTTCTTTTAAAAAGTAATTTTTGATGGAGTCATCTTTGAATATCTCCTTTAATTTCAAAATTTCAGGTAATACTTTGGATGCCAGTTTTAACTGAGATGCGTTATCGCTCCAAATATTCTTGGGTGTTCCTTTTCTTGAAATGAATCTGCGAAATGCATTAAGGAAATGTTGTGCAGATAATGAAGTCACCAATTCAAGATGGATTCCACGGGTAGTGAAACATGTGAAAAGGATGATCCAGCATTTTTCAGTAAAGTTTTTTACTTGAACGGGTCCCATGTAGTCCAAACCGACATTTTGAAATGGTTCAGTTATTTGGACACGTGTTTTTGGCAATGGGGGCATCATTGGTTGTTGAAATGGTTTAGCATTGTATCTTTTGCAATAAAAGCATCTGTTTCTTATTTGGTCAACGATTTTTCGACCTTTTGGTATCCAATAAGTTTTACGTATTTCTGCTAATGTTTGCATAGTGCCTGAATGTAAATTTCGTCGATGATAACTCATAATAATTAAATGAGTACCGTAATGGGTTCTTGGTAGAAATATTGGGTTTATTGCTTTTATTTGTGCATTTTTGAGTCTCCCTCCACATTTATAAAGTCCATCATTGTCTAAATATGTTCCTAATTGTCTTTCTTCTTCCTTATTTGGTTCTGTTTCTTTTTGTATAATGCGTATCAACATCTTTTGGGCCATGATTTTTAGACTCAATTCCTTTTGAATCTTAGGTTTGTCAAATTTTTGTTTAAATTTAGTTGATTTTTGCATTATATGGAAAAGAAACTTGAGTAAGATTTGACAATTTTGGGTTAATTTGTCCCAAGAACTGTAATCCTTCCATTCAATGAGTCCTTTATAGTCATTTTTGACCAAATTTATTTGAGTGTTTTCAATTTCATTTTCATATTCGGTATATACTGAATTGTCATTGTCTGTATTCATATTATCAAAGCTATACGGTGGCCAATTCTCTTTTCCCTTTTTTAACCATTTTGGTCCGTGCCACCATAATTCATTAAATTTGAGTTGATCCAATGTTGCACCTCTTGAGGCTAAATCAGCTGGATTGTCAGCAGATTTTACATAATAAAAATTTATTTTATATTCTGTTGAAATTCGTTTGATTTCTTCGACTCTATTTTTTATAAATGTTGGCAAATTCTTTTTACATTTTATCCAACTTAAAACGCATTTTGAGTCTGACCAAATGCCAATTTCTTCAAATGATAACTTGGATTCATTTATAATAAATTTTGTTGCTCTGGCTGCTATTAATAGGCCTAAAAGTTCGAGTTTTGGGATTGTTAAACCCCTGAGGGGAGTTAGTCTTGTTTTTGAGAAGATAAGGTTTGAATGGTTATTGGTGTGTAAATAGGAAGCAGCTGCGTAAGCTAGTTCGGACGCATCCGAAAATATATGTAAATGAGCGAAGCCTCCTGTTAATTTTTGGAATGGACATCGTGGGACAGAAATTTCGTCAGCATTGGATATGGTATTCCATTCTTTTAATTCTTGGTCATTTAGTTTGTCGTCCCAATCCTTTTGGGTCCGCCATAATTTTTGGAAAAATAATTTATATTTTAACAAAACTGGTGAAATCCAGCCCATAGGATCGAAATTTTTTGCTATCATTGTTAATATTTGTCTTTTTGTTGTGTCTTTGCTCATCAATGGTATTTTTAACGGAAGTTTAAGTTCGTCTTTATCAACGTCCCATGCAATACCTAACATTTTTGTTACTTTTGGTATTTCTGTTCCTTCCAGTTTCTGTATTTCTTCGTTACTTTTTTCGTTATTAGACACAAATTCTCTTAAATTCATTGAAGCTAATTTGAAGATTTCTTTGCTCCAGAAATGTTTAAATTTGATTTCATGTTTATCGTCACACATCATTACAAAATTATCAACATATGCGTTTTCTTTGAGTTCGGAACAAAGAATTTTGAAATCCTTTTCTTTTCCATTCAAATCCAATTCTTTGTCAACTGTTAGTGCTTTGAATTTCTCATACATTTCTTCTGTTTTTGAAAGGTGCAAATTTACAACTGCAGTTAACAGAAATGGTGACGCGTTTACGCCAAAAGGGATACGCGTAAAGCGTCTTAATTCTATATCTCTCATTTCAATTTCTCTGTACTTTTGTTCGATCTCTTTTATGTACTCCGTCTTTAGCCACAGAAATCGTGTGGTATCTCTGTCTAATTGGTGTAATCCGACTCGGAGAAATGCCTTTTCTAGGTCTCCAATTAAAACATAATCTTTTAGTCGGAACCGTAGTATCATGCCACATAAATCGGGCAATAATTTGGGTCCTTGGTGGACTTCATCGTTTAATGAGTTATTTCCTCTCAATTTGGACGATGCATCGAAAACAGGACGAATTTTTGTTGTGTTTGAACTTTCTTTGATCACTGGGTGATGTGGGATATAATGTATAATATTTTCAGATTTAAATTCTGCAATTTCATTTACCTTCGTGTCCATTTGGTCTTGAAGTATTTTGTCGTACGCTTCGAGCCGTTTATTTTTTATTAACTGTTTTACGACACTTCTTAATCGTCCCAAGCATAATCCGAAATTTGTGGGTAAATTTGGGGTTTCTTTTTTAAATGGCCAACGGATATAGTATCTGTTGTCTTCAAACAGAACATTTTTGTCAAAATGGATGACGGCTGCATCTTCATCGGTTAAATGTGGTGAGTCGGTAATGCCGATATTTTCTAAATCCCAGAATTTTTGAAGTATTTTGTTTATATCTTCCTTTTTCCGCTTTTCTGCGGTCAAATTTGTATTTGTTTCTTCAACAGTGCCTTTGCCTGACAATATTTTACCCAATTTTGTGTTTACTGAATAAACTCCGGAAGGAAGTAATTCAATGTGGGAGTTTGGCAACATGAAATGCCAATAATGATCAATTCCGATAAGAATTTTTGGAGAAACCTCATTTATTGGTATTTTTACTCCAAGTACGTCTACTGTCTCTTTATTGACAATTTTTGTTACATCGGTTATTTTTTCAACAGTTTGTAAGGTCACCACTTCGATTTTATCGTTAAGTGTTTTTATACCGATTTTCACTACTCTTGAGGGGGTAATTTTTGGTTTTTCTTGGTTAAAAGTTGTTATAGCCAACATTTTTTCTTCGATTGTGGGTAATTGGAGGGTTTGAGCACATTCCTCTGTAATGTAGCTTTTTTGCGAACCATTGTCAAATAATATTGTAGCCTCTTGGCTTTTATTTCTATCGGGGTTTATAATTGATGTCTCAACTGTCATCAGTAATTCTTCTTTTTCTGGATGTCTGTCAAAATCGAATGACATAAAAGTTTGGGTTTCTTCGGGTTCTTCATAATTTTGCACAATATTTACTCGAGTTTTTTGATCTCTCGGTTTATAGGGGGTTTGCTTTCGGGTACATAGAAGCGTGTTATGTTTACTTTTGCAATTAAAACATAAATAAGTTGATTTGCATTCTTTCAGCATATGGCCCTTTTTTAGGCAATTAAAACAAAGATTTAATTCTTTGGTTCGTTCATTTCTTTTTTCCGTTGTGGAATAAATTTTGCATTCTTTACTCATGTGATTGTCTTTTTGACAAAATTGGCAAAAAATGGGTTTTGGTGGGAATGCAGATTTTGTTTTTTGTGCGCTTGAGTTCATTTGTGCTAAACGCATTGGTTGCATTGATTTACTTTTGGTCATAAGCGCTGATGTAACGTGAAAGTGGGGATTTGAAGGACATTGCTGGTTTCGTGGGTTTGGCTTGGATTGCTGTCCGTAATTGTTCGTGTAGGGCTGTCTGTTTGGTTTATTGGTCATCGGACGATTGGGAACAAAATTTTGGTTTTGGCGATTTGAATCTTCCATTCTCTCTATGTCTTCGCGAGCCTGGGTGTACGTATTTAGGAACTCCATTAATTGTTTTGTAGAGTAAATTTTGAATTTCTCTTTTAATTTTAGTCGGATTCCATAGGGAAGTTTGGTTTCGATTGACTGTTTGATTTGGGGGTGGTTTATGTCTTCGCCTTGCGATTGCAGTTGCAAAATGACTTCGGTCAATCAGGAGGATGAATCGTCTTAATTCATTTGTGGTTTCCGAGGGTTTTCGCAAATTTCGTAATTCGCTGTGTAAGTTCTCTCTTATGAGTTCGGGGCTACCGTACCGTGATTTGAGTATTTTGATTACGATTGGATAGCTTTTGTTTGTTAGTGGGTAGGGCGAAACGATTCGGTAGGGTTCATCGTGTATGAGTCCACGGAGATACTTCAGTTTTTGTATATTTTCTAGGGTTGGGTCATTATGGACTGAAGATTTGAAGTCATCCCAAAAACTGGGCCATTGGGAAAATTTCCCGGAAAAATGGGTAAGAGTTTGTGCGGGAAGTTTTATTCTTGACCGATAATTCACAAATGGGTGTGATTCTCGATTTGGTGGTTCATCAAAATGGGTTTCGTGTGATTCGTCCTCTTGGTTCGTGTCCGATTCTTCTTCTTCTTCTTCTTCTGATACTTCTTCGTCTGCGGTTTCTTGTTCATCTATCTCATTGTCAGAGTCAGTACCTGATGATGGGACTGGTTTAAATGCTTTTAACTTTCGTTTTAGTTCAAAATTAACATCCTTTACGGTGTCAAGAATTTCATCTGTTTCTTCCATTGTTTTCAGGTATTCATGTTTTTCGTTGAATATTTTTTGCACTTTCTTTTCAGTAACTTTTTTATCCTTTGGCATTCCTTTCATTAATTTTTCCCATTTAATGTGTAATTTTTTTAATTTTTCAAAATTTGGCTCAATCCTTTTGATTATTTCTTTACTTTTGTTGAATACTCGTTTGCAGTCTTTAAATTCATTTTTATTGTACTCAAGTTTGCCTTCTTCAATTTGGGTTTGGACAGTTTGTATTTCTTTTTTAAGAATTCGATTTAGGAGAGGGATTTTGTTTCGGATGTTTCCGGACATTTTAACGATTTAGTTTAAGATTGAATAGGATTGACTAACAATGCTTCCGTTTTATTGGGATAGTTTGGGGTTTGTTTATACGCAAAATTTGATTTTACAACTTATTTCTCAATTATCTGTTTTGCTTGTCCTTTTCACAATTTTTATCACAATTAAATCAACAATATCTGATCATAAATATCACAATTTTAATTATATTTATTTATGCTTTTCTGTTTTTCTTCATAAAAATTTTTAAAAATTTTTTCTGTGTTGGATGGGCGCAGTTTATTTAATTTTTGTTCTGTCCTCTTAATCAATTTTGACAATTCTGTCAATTTCTTGCATTTGGCATATTGTTTGCTCGTTCTTTTTCTTTGCACACTTGTTGTGGGAGAGGTTTCTTCAGTGGCACGTTTCACTTAATTTGGGGGTATTTATAATTGGGCTTGGTGACCCTTTAATTTTTAGAATGTTGGGGTTTTTACACCCTTCAAAAAATATTTGTGGAGCAAAGGCTCTTTTCACTTTCAAATGGCGTTTTGTGGCGAAGTGTTGTTCGGCCGGAATTGTTCAACAGCGTGTAACTGGTTGGCGTAGAATTGATAGTCGCCGGGAAGAGCAAAAAAAGTCCGTTGTTTCTTCCGGGTTGCGTGGCACCAATTTGCCCGGGCACGCAGTCGGCGTGGTCGGTCAAGCGGGGTTTGGAGGAGGTGGGGCAAGGCCGACGAGTTCTTTCAATTGTGGGAGAGCGGATGATGGGGACAGGCAATGCAAGGGTCCACTTTAAATTAGCCGGAAATGTCCGGAGTACCCGAAGAATGACGCGAATAAAAGAACAGAAGTGACGAAATTGGTTTATTCAGAGGGGCGCTCAAACTTGGGTAATTAAACCGCCGAAAAAGCGGGACAAAAAAATGGGGAAAAAATGTGAACGGCACAATGGGAAAAATGGGGGGATCGGCACAATGGGAAAAAAATGGGAAAAAATGGGGGGAACGATCGGAAACTTCGGAGGGAACCATCGGCATGGCCAATCGGCATGGGCTGTCGGCACGGGCAATCGGCAAGGGCAATGGGCAGGCACAATGAGCAGTCGGGAAGAGCAGTCGATGGCACGAGCGGTCGGGAGGAGCAGGGGGGGAGGAGGACGGGAGGGGAGGTTGAGAGTCGGAGGACTCTTCCTCAGCTCAGTTGAATTGAAAGTGATTTGGTAGGGGTTCGACCCTCCTTTTATATTGCCAATTCTCGCTAGAAGCGGTTTGTTTGCCAACATGGCATGCCGGCGAATGTCCGTAACCTTTCCCTTTAATTTTCCGTAACATTTCTATTTTTCCCAAATTTGTCAATTTTAATTTTTCATAACATTTTTCCATTGGTGCCAATGGCTCATTTTCTGGCACATAACCTTTTTACTTGTTGTTGTCCTTTTTCCGATTTGATTCAAATTATTCATAATTCATTCATTTTAACATTTCATAAAATTTGTTATTTCTTTTCATGTTCGGAACACTCATTTTTAATTTATAACATTTAACAATTTTCCGTTGGAGAATTGGTGACTCAAATTAGTCAGCCATACATTCTCTTTTTCCTCCTTCCTTCATTCATGTTTTTTTTCTTTTTATTTTTCTAAGTACAAAAATATATGTTTAATATTAAAAATATTTTTAATGTTTTTTATTTTTAATATTAATTTTTATTTTTCGCGCAGTCGCGACAGAAAACGAGAATACATCAGTTTAACAATTCCATCTTTTGTGATTTGACAATAGATCCATTGCTGGATGCGGACCAGGATGAAACGTCGCCGGCCGAAACGTCGCCGGACGAGTTTTTTGATCATAACTTTTTTTCTTTATCAACTATTTTTATCAGAAAAAGTTTATCGGTTCCGAAAATCGATAAATTTAGGGTTGATCTTTTTTTGACGTATAAAACACCATTCGGTTGCGCTTGAAAGGCGCGGCGATATAGGCAACGCGCACTTTGAGCCGACCGCAACGGGAAGACAAAATGGGGCCGAGGCCGAACAACATGAATTGGATGCGCACGAACTGAATTTTCAGAATTTTTTTATTTTATAATTTTTGAAAAAAAATGCCAGACTGGAATTTGAAAAGAATTCGAAATTTTTATTTTACATTAATATACAAAAATACGCGCAAATTTTACAGAATGGGTGTCCCTAATTTAACTTTGTTAATTTGAGCTAAAAATTGGGGTATATATGTGGTTTTCGAGGATGCTGAATCCGAATCTGACCTTAAAACAAAGGGCCAACCAGGGATGCCAGCCAAAGTCCAAAAAAGAATTTCAGAAATCGGAAGTCCGGTGCCTCAAAAAAAATTCGAAAATTGGAATTCCGTGACATCCCCGGTGCCAACCCATCGCAATGCCTTTAAAGTGATCATCATTTTCTGTTATTGTGCCATCATCACCATGGCTGGGTGGAGGAGGAAAAGCGCATTTACTGTCCGCCAGTGGATGGGCCAAAAAAGTGCCGGGAGGGCAGGCACATCGATTGCGCCGGCACAGGGCGTGCGGTTCGCATTCTTTGTGCACGGCACACGGATCGCCGACAAGTTCTTTGCAGGGGATGGGAGGGTGAGAGAAGATTTTTTGTGGTTTTATTAGATTTTCAAAAAAAAGAGCAATTTTCAAATTTTCAAGCGGTATATATGATGGCATCGATTGCGGAACAGGACAAATTTCACCGCCCGAAATGTCACCGGAAGAAAATTTCGCCTTGACAAAAAAAGCTTGCAATTCGATATTTTGAAAAAAATTAAAAAAATTTAGAATTTCAAAAACTCATGAAAAAATAAATTATTTCAGAAATTTTTGATGGTCGAAATAAATTTCTTTAAACTTTTTGCATATTTTTTAAAAACCAAGGTTCGAACAAATGGATTTTTGTTTTTAAAGATTATTTCTGAAATTTTGACCAGCGAATTTTAGGTGCACACTACCGATTGCCTCTCCAACCACAGTTTTTTTTTGCAGAGAAAGATTCCCGAAACTGATCATGAGCAAAGTGATCAGTAATTTCCTACTTTTATAGTCCGCCGATTGTCCGCCTTTTTCGTCTCCAAACATTGCCGCACCATTTTCTTCCTTGTACTGCTCCAAAATGTTGTGACTATGATCATCATCGGTTGTCTGCAACTCGTCCAATGGAATCATCATCATTTTTTTGCTACTTTTCTCGACGCCTTTGTTTAGGCCTGGCATTATGAAAATTTGAAATTTTCGTAATTTACAACCCCCCTTCGTTTTACTTTTGTCATTGTCTTTCATCATGTGAACACAATAACCTCCATGGCAAACGGTTGAATTGTCGTCACATTCCACAGTACATGGACTGCCGGGAAGGCCTGAATGTTTTTTGTTTGTATTTTCAACAAAAGGCCTAAATTACAACAAAAAAAAAAAAATTCAATGTTTTTCTATGGTGTCCGACAGTAGGCGTGGAGTACAGTAGCCAGTCGAGTTGGTCACCTGAAAGTTCGAATGTTCCATGATCATTTGAAAAGAAACCCAGTGAGACCAACTGATGCAATCACCCAAAACAGTCTCTGGTCTAATTAGGATAACTGATCGGGTATACGGTACTGTACAATATCTTGATCCGACCCGGAAGATGCTGTATTATCCAAAATGAATTTCTTACCCAATATGACCAAGGCGACTACTGATCAGGGCCTGGACCATGTAACCGATAATACCAAGATATGGGCGAATCCGATGCCTTTACCCGGCATGGATCATAATCTATTGCTGAAATCTTGGTTGAATAAAAGTCGCAATTATTAATGCCTAACTATTTATGAACTCCTATGTCAGACATTTTTAAATTTTTCAAATTTTACAATTCGTTGTCCGCCGGTTGGACCACTGCAAACACAGAAGAAAGTGCCAATTTGTGGCTGCTGATTATGATGCTGATCAATTGTCCGTTTAATGGTGCCATTTTGTTCAGCGGATGACAACAATTGGTCGTCGTGTTGCAGCTTCTTGTTCTGCTGTACCTTGGTCTTGAGTTGAACACATTGGGCTAAATGTTAACATAAATTTAAGTAAAATTTGATCATTTGTCCTACTATAGTAATCAGAACAATTACGATAGAGAGTTGTGATCAGATTAAAAAGGCATTGGTTGTAAATCTATTTAGATCATAAATACACTGTTTATGTTTTCTAAAGAAATCACCCATCGGCTCAGTTTTCCAACCGTCATAAAAGAGCGGAGGGGAGGGATGACTTTATTCCAGGGATTGGGACACTAATCTAGGGAGGAGAGGTTCTCACAAAAACCGATCACTTCACAATTCTGATCATTTATATGTCTTCGCTGATCAAAAATGCCCTGATCAGAAACGCCCGATCATTTTTAGCCCATGAACCTACTCCTTTGGCACATTTGCCGGCCTCGTCGTCGTCCTTTTGGCATGGCCAACCCGGGTGAATAACAACAACAGTAGTAGCAGTCGATTTGGTGAATGCAGTGACTGCCGCTGGCGATCGGAGAAGAGTAAGCATTTTTTGCTCTGCCGTTGCTCCATCTTCACGCGACTGATCGCGATCACCAATGTCCGATCGATAAATAATCGATTTTTCTGCATAAACACTCTGTCTGCCTTCCGACTCTCCCTCATTCACGCACTGTCTGCGCTGATCATCGGCCACCGTGCGCGGAGGGCACGCACACACATCAAACAGACACTCGGCACCGGGTATACAGTCAGAGGAATGGGCACAGTGTTGGCCAAGCAACTTGAAAGAGTGATCAGAATTTAAGGAATGGTAAAATACATAAAAAAATATTGAGTTTTAAAAGATTGATTTTTCCATTTTTTAGATTATTATGAATGATATTTGGAATTTGAACTTAAGAAAATTATAGAGATAACGAAATGAAAAAAAAATTAAAGAATTTTCTAAAAAAAATTTCGTTTCAAAAATTTTGTTTTTTCGTTATTTGAGTTTTTGAAATTACCTCAAAACTACGAATAAAAATTATTTTAAGAATCTCGTAATTCAAGTCCATTGCAAAAATCCAAAGCATAAAGAAATTTTTTTAAATATCAAAAGTTTTCAGTGGCCGGTTTAAAACCCGAGAGTCCTGTTTTCGAACTATAAAGGTTTTGTTTTCCGCCACTCCCCTAAAAAATTTTTCTCTTAAATTTTGAGTATTTTTTTCAGGCAGGAAATTTCAAGAAAATTTATTTGTTGCTAATAAATTAGAATTAAAAAGAGTCGGGGAGCAGGGAACGAGACGACGCGGGTGGGTTTAAAAACTCATGAAAATAAATTATTTCAGAAATTTTTGATGGTCGAAATAAATTTCTTTAAACTTTTTGCAAATTTTTTAAAAACCAAGGTTCGAACAAATGGATTTTTGTTTTTAAAGATTATTTCTGAAATTTTGACCAGCGAATTTTAGGTGCACACTACCGATTGCCTCTCCAACCACAGTTTTTTTTTTGCAGAGAAAGATTCCCGAAACTGATCATGAGCAAAGTGATCAGTAATTTCCTACTTTTATAGTCCGCCGATTGTCCGCCTTTTTCGTCTCCAAACATTGCCGCACCATTCTCTTCCTTGTACTGCTCCAAAATGTTGTGACTATGATCATCATCGGTTGTCTGCAACTCGTCCAATGGAATCATCATCATTTTTTTGCTACTTTTCTCGACGCCTTTGTTTAGGCCTGGCATTATGAAAATTTGAAATTTTCGTAATTTACAACCCCACTTCGTTTTACTTTTGTCATTGTCTTTCATCATGTGAACACAATAACCTCCATGGCAAACGGTTGAATTGTCGTCACATTCCACAGTACATGGACTGCCGGGAAAGCCTGAATATTTTTTTTGGGGGGATAGGCGCTGTTGACGGTCCAAATTGATTATTCATCGGCTGCCACTAATTTTAAACAGGGCCGGCGGGGGGGGGGGGGCGGGGGAGATAAGAGATGGTGATTTCACATTTTTTTCTGCTGCAAGCCGTCGTACACCCATTCCATTCACCCGGACATTCAATCGCTGGGCCGATGAGTGGGCGAGCGACTGACATTTAGCCCAACAATTCCATTGGGCAATGTGTGGCGAGGGGGTGGGAGGAGGAGGAGGGACGATGATGGAATAATGAAAAGAGGAATTTTATTTGTCACCTAACAAATAGGAAAAATAGCTTTACTGCAGTTATTGCGTCCAATCGTGTTTATATGAGCCAATTCGGGCCAAAACTTTCTTTCTTCATCGTCGGTCAATCGCTGCATTCTTGGTATCATTCGAAAGGTTAACTAACATTACTAGAATGTACTAATGCCAGAAAGTTAAGAGTTAAGCAAGCGTCAAAAAATGTTACTAAGCAAACAAACGGAAAGAAATTTTCGTTTTATTTTTTTTGTTGATTTCAAACTTATTACAAAGCTTCTACAGGCTTTAAGCTTCCGAATGATACCAAGAATGTAGGGATTGACTGATCAAGAAGAAAGTCATGGTCCAAGAAACCGAGGATGGTTAATGAATGGACGCTTAAACTAGGGTTGAGCGGTACCAGTACTTTTGGGAAAAACCAATAGGCTGAGAAAACCGGTACTAGTACCGGTACCGCTCAACCCCTAGCTTAAACTGCAGTAGAGCCGAAAATTCCTTGTTTAGAAATATTTAAATATAATTGTTATTAAATACAAATAAATTTTTCTTTTTGTTAAGGGCATACTAATTATTTCATGGCCACGGTAAAGGACTCGGGAATTTGGCCTGGCGAGGTGGACTTTAGCTAATGAATTTCAAATAATAAAAGCCAAAGTTAAGTATAAACAACTTTTATGCCTTATTATAATACATGGGCCCATACTATAATTTGTATTTTTGGAATTCCGAAAGGGGTGGGAGGTATGAACTTAAATTTTTTGTTCATTATATGACTAAAAGTAAATCAAATAAATTTCCTATAATCCAAGGTTGAAACAGTGCTCACATCCGCCAAAGACTACGCGCGTGACTTGCTCAACAATAAAGATTTGTTGAAAACGGTAATTTATCACCAAGCTACTATATATAAGTCAAAAAAAAATTGTTTTTTTGTCATAATACGATAGTGATCAAATATTTGCCTTTTCAAATATTAATGTGACCAACTAATTAGTCGGTATTTTTTGTGATGCCATCATCTGCTTACCAATGGGTGCCGTCTTATTCTATTTGATCACTTTGTCTGTTGCCTAAAAAGCAATGGTAAATACCCCATTCGTTCTCGACCAATTCGTTTTTGCTCCCATTCGTTTTTTGTCTATATAATTGCGTGTGAGTCCAGACAGTGACAAGTTAGACAGTCCTATACTTATAACACGTAAAAAACGAATGGGGGCAAAAACGAAGAACGGCACCCTATTCGTACTGGGCCGATTTGTACTGTCATCGATTCGTTTTTTTAACCCTGTTTTGCCTCTATTTTTCGTTGAGCGCAGACAGCGGAGGTTAGACAGTCCTTATACTTATAACACGTAAAAAACGAATGGGGGCAAAAACGAAGAACGGCACCCTATTCGTACTGGGCCGATTTGTACTGTCATCGATTCGTTTTTTTAACCCTGTTTTGCCCCTATTTTTCGTTGAGCGCAGACAGCGGAGGTTAGACAGTCCTTATACTTATAACACGTAAAAACGAATGGGGGCAAAAACGAAGAACGGCACCCTATTCGTACTGGGCCGATTCGTACTGTCATCGACTCGTTTTTTTAACCCTGTTTTGCCCCTATTTTTCGTTGAGCGCAGACAGCGGAGGTTAGACAGTCCTTAACTTATAACACGTAAAAAACGAGTCGATGACAGTACGAATCGGACCAGTAGGAATCGTCTTTTTACCAAAACGAATTGGTCGAGAACGAATGGGGGGTCCGTCCAAAAGCAATATGTTTCTGATCACTGCTGATCCATTCATTCACAGAGTCGTCTCAACGAGGTGGAACAGCTGTTCCGCAACATTGACGACGAATTGGCATGGATACGGGAGAAGGAGCAAATTGTGGCGTCCACAAACCGGGGCCGTAACTTGGTCGGCATCCAGAATCTGATCAAGAAGCAGAATGCACTGCACACCGACATTGCCAACCACGAGCCGAAGAAGGAACAGGTGCTGGCTGATAAAATGGAGAAGAATCAAGGACAGATAGACCAGCACAGTTTTAATAGATAGCATATTGAATTTCAAGGAAATGTGGGACAAAACCATAGGAAATTCAAGGACAGACTGTCCAAAATTATATTTTCTAAATCAACTGTTGACGTTCAATGACATAAGAAAGGCAAAGCCATAAGGACTGACAGATAAATACATTTTTCTAGGTTGAATTTCAAACGACATATGAAGGGTAAAGCCCAAAAAAATTCAAGGGCATATTTACATATATAGATTATTTTATAGGTAATATTTTGGAAAGCAAATAGGAAATTTTAGGATTAACCTAAGGACCGAGCTCAGATTGTAAAATAGCAATTTTACAAGAAGCATTTCTCTCAATAGGTTGCTCAATCCGCGGAGCAAATGGTCCAACGTGGTCACTTCTTGGCACCGGACATTCGTGACAAGAAATGTAAGAAATCGGCAAGAATTCAGACCACTTAAAACAGTCTTAAACCTAAAGACTTAGGGTAGTCCCTAAAAGGCGGAACAAAAATTCCGTGATGGGAGGGGGGGATGGTGCGGAGGACGGGAGCCGGGCTGTGCCCCCCTCTGGCTGTGACAATGTGTCCAAACCCCCAAAAATTAAGCCCAATTGCGTGACAATTGGCGTGCATTGAAGACAAAGGCGGACAAACGCAAGCAGGACTTGCAGGATTCGTTGCAGGCGCACCAATATTTGGCTGACGCGAACGAGGTGAGCCATGCCCGTTAACTGATATTGTTAATTTTGAATTTATTTTGACTCCTTGTTTTCTTTCTTCATTTCTGAAAACTCATAGTGCGTTACGATTTGGGCCTCTATTTCATATTTATTAGAGCGGTGTCCCGACATTTGCGGCCCCGACATTTGCGGCCCCGACATTTGCGGCCGCGACATTTGCGGCCTGACTTTTGCGGCTATGTCCAAAATTGGTTCCAATTTAGATTGCATTAATCCCAAATTTCATAAAAAGATTAATAATAGAGAAAACAGCATTTTGGCTCTTTAGGTAATTCATTGGGGTGTTTTTATAATTTTTGATTTTTTTTGAAACATCTCTAAAAACGCAATTCTCGGATATAATTCATGTATTAGCCTCTATTAAAGCTTTTTAAGGACTTTGGGATTAATGCAACCTAAATTTGAAACCAATTTTGGGCATAGCCGCAAAAGTCGGACCGCAAATGTCGCGGCCGCAAATGTCGCGGCCGCAAAAGTCGGGGCCGCAAATGTCGGGGTTCCATTAGAGCACGGGCTGAGACCAATGTTAGGGCTGGGATATGGGACTACAAAAATTTATCACTGTTACTACTGTTTTGTAAAAAATTGGCGATTGGAAGGGAAATTTGGATGACATTTGGAACTTTCTTGGGCTCTAAAGTATGTCAAGGTAGCAGAGGAAAAATATTTAGTTTTTCTTCATTTATTTAATTTTAAGGAACACCAAAATTCCTGGCCCAAAAATTAGAATTAGGTGCTGAAAATGTGTAGGTAAATCTGAATTGATGCCATCTCTGTTTTAGATAAATTTGTTTTTTTATCTAATCCACATTGTTTAACATTGGCTTTCCATTTAAGGGCAGCGCTGATTACGGCAAGGACGAGGACAGTGCCGAGTCACTGTTGAAGAAGCACAGGGCATTGATGAGCGACTTTGAGGCGTTCGACACCACTATTGAGGAGTTGCGTCGCGAGGCAGGCCAATACCAGGAACAGTTGGGTGGACAGTTGGGCAAAGAGTGCGTGGTGGCATTGTACGAGGCAAGTGGCACAAATTCTAATTTTTCAATGCCCAATTTGTAGACTGATTGGAGCATGAATTTTTTGAATTTCGATTTAAAGGGAGAGAGGATGCCTAACTTTTTTTTCTGAAGTGATCAGTCTAATTAATTAGTCACTCATTGTTTTAATTGAAAAAATCCAGATGATGAGTGATCAGTGATCAGTAGGGCTGGGATTTATTAAAAGTTGGGACTTTTATTTATATGTTTTTACATATTTCGGGATTTTTCGACATATTACATATATACGTATGTATACCCCTAAAAACAGGAACTTTTTTTAAATAATCACCCCTAAAACTCAATTTTTTTTGACAAATATGGACTAATTAATTAGTCACTCATTGTTTTATTTGAAAAATACAAATGATGAATGATCGATATTTTTTCTAATGAGCTTTTTTAAATTGTTTTTTTAGCTTTATGGGTTTTAATTGAATAAAAAATAAACTTTTTATTTTCTGGGTTCTGAGTAAGAAATTGTTGAGAAAAATTAGAGAAAAAGGAAAATTTTGGAATAAAAATTCGCTATTACTATACAAATATTTTTCATATTTATCTTATGATGATGTTTGGTGTGGTGGTAGAACTACTTGGATTCAAAACCCCTATTAGCAGAAATTCAAATTTTTATTTAAATTTTTTAATTCCAAATTAATAAAGTAAAATGATTCCCTAACAAATGAATTTCTTTGACAATTTTCTTTATAAATTTCTGTATTTTTCAAAAAAAAACAAAAATCTTGCCGGCGCCTGTCGGCAACGCCGGCTACTCTATCCTTATGAAAGTAGCAAAATAGGGCCCATTTTTATCGTTTTTTGGCAAAAACTGTTAACAAATTGGCATAAATTTAAATATTTTTCCGGTGGTGCCTATCAACACAACCGAACCCCCAAACATTTTCTCAAAATTTATAATAAAAAGCCACAATTGGCCATTAAAAATTTTCCCGGCGGCGCCTATCGGCACCGCCGGTTCCCATTCACTTAGTGCTTCTGAAAATCGATTACAAAAAACATGATTTCTAATTAATCATTTTTATTGATTTTTTGTTCTTAGAATAATATGAAAAAGGAGGAAAGTGGAAACACTCGAAAGTGAAGCATCAAAATGTATTTTGGAATTGAAAAATAAAAAAAAATTTGGGGTGAAGGGAGGAGGATAAGGTTCATTTAGACTTGACGAATTACTTAATTCATTAATTTTTGATGGTAAAAAATAATTGGTTAATGTGAATTCAAATAAAATTACTGAAACTTTTTTTTATCGTTTTTCAAGAAAATAAATTTAATTGGAAAAAGCCCTGGTCCCCAGTCCCGGTTGAAAACCGAGGACCGTTTTGTAGGCCCGGAAAGTCCCGGTCCCGGTTTTTGCCAAGAGCCCCGGTCTCGTCCTACCCTAGTTTATATAGATTATTAAAAAAAAATTAATGAATATTTTTCAAATTTTGTTAAGTATTTTAAATTGAAAATTTCAGTACACCGAAAAGTCGCCCCGCGAAGTGTCCATGAAAAAGGATGACGTGCTTTCGCTGCTGAACGCGTCCAACAAGGACTGGTGCAAAGTGGAGGTCAGTGACCGGCAGGGTTTCGTTCCGGCCGCTTACGTGAAACGGATTGAGCCCGGCTCACAGCATCATCATCATCAGGTGAGGGGAAATTGGCAAAATTTATTTATCAATTTTTTTTAATATTTGTTTTTTGGCTTAATCAATTCATTTTGCCAATTAAAATTGCCAGAGTACAAAAAAAAACATTCTCATTTTTTTGGCTTTAAAGAGTTTTTTTAATAATAAAATAATTTTTGAAAATAAAATATATTAGTAATTAATTAAAACTAAAAATTAATAAATAAACAACCAAAATAATTTTTTATTATTTTGTCAACACAACAGGCATTGGCCGGCCAACCGATGAGCACCATCAATGCCAAGCAGAGCCAAATTGAGGACCAGTACAAGCGATTATTGATGCTGGGCGAGCAACGCAAGCGAAAATTGGAGGAGGCATATAATGCCTACCAAGTGAGTACAGCGCTGAAATCATTTAAGGATTTTCAACGGTTTTTACGGGATTTTCTCAAATTTTCAAGGCACTTGCACCATTTCCACTTAGTTCTGTTGGCAATGTGCCTTTTCTGCATTTGTCAAAAATTAGTCCAGGGTTCGAGTCCCATTGGGTGCACATCCATTTAGCGAACTTAAATAATTTAACCCATTTTTTTGCAATTAAAGTTGCTACGTGGGGCAAACGATTTGGCTCAATGGATTCGAATGCGCGAGACGGTTGTTTCACAGCAGGAAATTGGCCAAGACTTGGAGCAGGTGGAGGTGCTGCAGACCAAGTCAGTACAAACCAGAGAGTGTAAATATTTTCCCGGAAAATTCGGGGGTAAATTTATTGGTAAAATCTATATATGATTATTGGGGCAGAAAATTATATTAATATAAAATCGCGAAATACTGACCAAAAATCGCGTAATATGGACATAAAATTGCAAAAATGCCAAAATTTGGACATTAAAAAAGAATTGAAATATTTTTTTATAGAGTGGTTTTTTGAAAAATCTTCTAAGGTCGAATCTTAAGGGTGTATTATTCAATTTTATTGCATTTTTTCCAAAGTTTTCAAATATGCGGAAATATGGACATAAAATATGACATAATGCCTAAATATTTATAAATATTGAAATAGAGACATAAATCCCGAAATATCAAAAAATATTGAAACTATTGATAGAAAAACCCATCCTAGTAGCTTGAAATCAATCTAAAAACATGTTTTTCGTGCGTTTCAAGCCCATGCCATCCAAAGCATTTTACACTTTTCAAAGATTCAATGACTTCAAAAATGATCTGAAAGCGAATGAATTCCGCTTGCAGGAGATGAACCAAATTGCGACGCGGTGAGGAAAAAAATATTTTTAGGCTTAAGTTAATTAATTTCTGCGCCAAAGATTGTCACAAATTGGCCAAACTGAGACGGCGGTACGCATTCGACAACAAATTGACGATTTGAACGCGCGGTGGAATGCATTGGAGCAAAAAGTGTGTTTTTCTTAAATTTTTCTCAATTTTTGAAATTAATTACGGTATAAGGTGCACTATTTTCCACACTCCACCCCCCTTCCTCTCTCAAAAAAATAACTAAAATAATTTATTTATTTTTGTATTTTGCCTTCAAAAAATTAGAAAAATTTCTTATAAGAAATAGGTGCTGGCGCGTTTCGTAAAAACTACCACCCATGCGTGTTTCGTAAAACTTCCAATTTCACTGATTTTTCTACTAAATCTTGTCATGACTTTTCTCAGAATCAACTAAATTAAACATCTTGGTATTATAAGATAGCCCTTGAAATGCTCTATTAGTTTGTTAAGTTTCAAAAAATTTCGTTGTTTAAAAAGAAATTGGAGTTAAAAACTGGAAAAAATTGCTATAACTTTTCAAAAACTTAACAAATGTTTCAAATTTTTATATATGAAAAAGCCAATCAAGAGCTATCGTGATACTAAGATTATTTAATTTGGTTGGTTCTGAGAAAGTTATGACAAGATTTAATCGAAAAATTGGTGAAATTGGCAGTTTTACGAAACGCGCCACCACAGGAGAATAGTAAAATAAATTTTTTAATTATTTTTTTCAAAAATATAAAATAAAAAATTATTATTTTATTAATTTTTATTTAAAATTGATAATTTTAAGGCGGACCAGCGTGGCCAACAATTGGAGTCGGCACATGAAGTGCAACGTTTTCACAAAAATATTGATGAAACCAAGGACTGGATTCAGGCAATTAAAAATTTCACTGCCCTCCGACAGCAGCATTCATAAAATTGAGGGAATTTTTTACTTTGCCGCTTTTTTGATAAATAATTTAAAAAAAAACTACAAAACCACAAAAAGCCTGAAAACCCTAAATTCTTTGTAACATTTTGTTGTTGTTCAGGAGAACAACGAGACTTTGGACTCAGATGACTTTGGAAACGACCTGCGCTCGGTGCAGGCGCTGCAGCGGAAGCACGAAGGCGTCGAGTGGGACTTGGCAGCACTTGGCGACAAAATAAGGGCATTGGACGAAAAGGTGTGAGGCGGGGGAGGGGAAATGGATGGTGCGATTGGTAAATTTTTTAAAATTTAATGCCAAACTTAATCCTGGATTACTGCAAAAAAAACAGTAATTAGGCTTTATTCGAATGGCGAAAACTATAGCACGCTCTAACTACTTGATGACTACACCGTAACCTCAAATTTCTCGGAATTTAATTGGTAATGACACGTGTTCTGTACCAAAGAGTTTAAAATTTTAAACAGTATACTGTATCTGTAGGCAAATCGCCTCCGACAAACGCACCCCGAGGCTGCTGAACAAATTTATAACTTGCTAAGTCAACTCAACGAACCATGGACAATGCTGACGCAGAGGGCCAATCGTCGCAAGGACAAACTATTGGACAGCTACGGTAAGCTACTGTGAACATATTGCACATTATATATCGCTTCTTTAAAAATCCCTCCGTAACTTAAACATTCCTTCTGATTTATATGATATGAGCATTCTCCGGGCATTTCTGAAATTTCATCGGTTCCTTAGTCTGTTTGATTTCTTTTTTCAGATTACCAGCGCTTCTTTTCCGACTACCATGATCTGATGCAATGGGTGGACGGTATGGTCCAACTGGTGTCCAGTGAGGAGTTGGCCAACGACGTAACAGGCGCTGAGGTGGGAATTTTTGGTCCAAGAATCAAACACGGTGTGAATATTTAGGGCATAATAAATTATGCCTAATATATATTAATTTTTTCCATGGTATAATAATTTTTTTTGTTACCAGAAATTGTCATCCTTTGGCCCTGATTTTTTGTATAACTGATCTAAATTGATAAAAATTTTATCAAATTTGACAACATTATCATGCGCATATTATGTTAATTGTTGAACAATTTCGTTGCATTGCAGGCATTGCTTAAGCGTCACCAGGACTACCGTACCAAGATTGACGTGCGCGCATTCACCTTTCACGCTTTTGAACAGTACGGTAGCCAGCTGATCCGAAGCGGTCACTACGCGGGCGACGATGTGCGCCAACGCATTGACAAGGTGCAAAAAAAAGGATAAAGTTTCGAAAACTACTATAACCTAAAACTACACTACGATACACCAAGGCATAAAAATCTGGATATGTGAAAAAGAAATTTAATTATTCAAAGAATTAATTTTCATTATTTCAAAGAAAATTTTATATTTCAATCTTTTTGGGAATGATCTTTAAAATTTGGATTTTTTAATAGGACATGTGCCTTTTGTTTTACAGTAACCGAGATGCTTAAGGTGAATAATGCGCGACGACGGCTGGAGGAGGCGTGGGTGGAGCGGCGCAAGGTGCTGGACCAATGCCTGGAGTTGCAGCTCTTCCACCGCGACTGCGAGCAGTGCGACACGTGGATGAGCGCACGGGAGGTAAGAAAATGTGGGGGAGGGGGAAGGCGGTATTTTCGGGTGTAGGGATAATTACAAATGTTTATTTACACAGATATTGATGGAATTAAGGAAGTTTAAATTAAATCGAAGCTTTTCCAGGCCTTTCTCTCCCAAGAAAACACCACGGGGGACAACGTGGATTCATTGATCAAGAAGCATGAAGACTTTGACAAAGCAATCGCATCGCAACAGAAAAAGCTGAACAATTTGGACTCGTTGGCACGCCAGCTGCTCCAACCTGGACACTACGCGGCACCGGTAAGTGTCAGAGGGCTCGGGTAGGACGAAAAGTCGCCGCCAAAACGTCACCGAGAGAGACTTCGCAGATAAGCCTGAGTGTTTTTGCAAGAATGTTATTGTTAGGAGTGATTTCGGTGACATGTTTTCGGGAGCGTGATTTTGTCACGGTGTGTTTTTAATTTCTAATTTTGATTAACTAGATTCACCCTCTGCGTTCGTCGTTTTCTATGTGCCTGTGCCTTTTCCTCATGCTGATGAGCAACTTTGAGGCGGCAGCTGATATGTCCTTCAAAGACCAGGTAAATTTGAAAACATGACTTAGTTCGGCGGCGTAATTTTCGCGGCGTGATTATGTCCCGGCGTTATTTCAGCGGCATGATTTTGGGTGCATCCGAGATTTAAGGGTGGGGGAGGGAAGGAAAAGGAAAAAAGAGAAGCAAGTAACATTTAAAAATAATAAAAGGAGGACTGCTTTTGCTCCTTCGCTCACACCGCGCTTTCGCCATAATTAATGTTCAAAATAAGAATTCAGGGCAAAACTTTTCCAAAACATGACCAATTCATTTGGTTTTTGGTATGATATAGAGCATATTTATAGGCTTTTAATGACACCAAGAATAATTAGTTAATTAATTTTGTTCATTCTGCTATTTTTGCTGGGTCCCGCGTCGCAAATTCGGCGCCGCAAATGTAGCATCACCCATTTCAACACATTGGAATCCCGATTTTTTCCAAATTTTACTTATGCATTGGGATAATAATGGGAATTTCATCCCAAGCAGCGCAATGGCGGAAACCTGACGAATTTGGTTGCGGCATTTTTAACAAGAGGAAGAGAAAAACGCAGCTGCAATTTGGCAGAGGAATATAGGGCAAGCGGACATGAAGTAGGCCACGGCGCGGCCGTTTACATGAACAAAAACGGCCCACCCTGCACGCGCGTAAGTTATTTAGCGAAATTTTTCTCAAAATATAGGAATTTAGATCACCATTATTCCGTCCGAAGATTATAGAGGGTGCACTAATATCGCCGGACAGAACCTCTACAATAAAAAGGAAATGGAGGCCTTATTGGAGTTTTACCTTGGTAAGTCACAAATTTAATTCGAAAAAAACGGTAATTTCCATATCTTTTAGGCAGTTTGGCTATAGAGAAACTCTTTTTTGGCGCGTTTGAGGTGAACGGAGTAAGATGCGACATTGTACAAGCCGATAAAGCTGCAACCATACTAGTAAATTGTTTTTTTTTGATTTATTTTAAAGCAAACGAACAAATTTAAATTAGAGCGACTTTTTAGCAATTATTCAACTATTTTGGGGTTACCATTGGCACCTATTTTAACATTTGCAAATATTTCACGACTATTTTTGCTTTTGACCAAAAAAAAACCAAATACATTAGTCAAAACCGACTTTTTTTAATGAAGAAAAAATTTTGTCGGTGCGAAAAGTTTTCAAAATTTTCATGACAAAAATAGTGAAAAATCCAAACTTATTTTAAGAATTTACTTCAAAATTTTTGCGAAAATTTCTTAATTTTATTATTTAAGGCAATAGTTATTTTGAAACAACTTTTGGACATTTTTTTTTGAATTTTTATTACCTATTTTGCACTTATTTAGGGGGGGTTTACCGGGTTTTAGCACCAATTTTACACTTTTTTGGCAACTATTTTAGTACCTATTTCAGCATTTTTTAGCATCTAAAAATCACATCCCTAATCAAATCGGGTGTAGATCGGTCTTTGGATGTCAACAATAGTTAGTCACTTTTTTGACATTTTCATCTTTTTCAGCTCCGATTTTAATTTCACATAAACACTTCCAAATTTTAACATCCGTTATAGAGCCAAAGTTTATTTACTATGCAAATATATAAGATTAGATTTAATAGACAAACAATTAAACAAGAATGTATGATAGAATGCAAACAGAAATATAAAAATAGATATTTTAATTTTGACAAAACATTTTATTCAATCTTAAATTTTCTTTGCAATCTTAATTATCCAAAAACCCCATCATTAGCGATGTATTTTTAAAACCGAAAACTGACAAACCGGTCCCGCCGGTTTTCGGTTAGACCGGTTTTCCGACACATGGTTTTCGGTTTCGGTTCGGTTAACCGACCGTTAACTAAGAAATAAATGTTACTTAAATATTCCAGGTTTGGATATTTAATCATGAAAACAAAACGCATTCGCCGTGGATGAATCCCAGGGTGCCGGAAGAACAACGGGAAGAGATTAAACGACAAGCCACCAGCCTTTTTGCAGAAACACTTGATCGCTTGTACGACAAATTCTGCGCAAACCGAGAAGAATTGGAAAAAGTAATAACAAGTGATAGTATTTTACAATAATTGCAGTTTTTCCCTTCCCTTTTTTTCAAAAAAATTCTTTTTTTTAAAACATCTTTAGGCGCTTTTCGGAATCACTGATTAGTAGAGATGGTACTTTTAGTCAAATGACTTTTTTTCTGCTGACTAGGGATGGCCCAAAATCTATGAAAAACGTGTTTTTAACTTTGTTTGAAGCTTCTACGATAACCTTTATAATCACTTTTTTTTTTTGACTTTTTCGCACTTTTTGGAATTTTATGACTTTTTAGTGCTTTTTGTGACTTTTTCGTGACTTTTTTGCAGATTTTACTCATAAAATCAAATTTTCTGTAAGAAAAAATACGATAAAAAAGAAAAATAGACACCTAAAAATTGACCTTTAAAATTAAAAAAAACTAAGAATATAAAAATCTTTCCAAAAATTGCTCTTAAATTTATAATGATTAAAAGTACCATCCCTACTGATTAGTGATTATTTCTGTCGCTTTCGAGAAATTCAGAACCACGGACCTGAATTTAAAAAGGTCGAAAACCCATCGGTAAAGGCGGACTTCATAAATTTTGTTTTTCGACTTTTGGTTCGAATTCGGGCCGGAACTCGGAATTTATTGAAATGGATGTAAGATTAATGATCAGATCTAAGATTAATGATCAGCAAACTCGAAACCCCCACATTTACGATTAATTATTGGAATCTTTTGTTTTCAGATCATTATGAAAGTTTATGAAAGAAAAGAGGTTTTTCGCGCAGAGATCTGCGAGTAAGTTGAAAACCAAGCGCTTTTTTTAACACTTTTATCTGCTAGGTTGTTCAAGAACTTGCCACGCACTTAAAACGTTTGCCGACGCAGTGGGGCAGGCGAAGGTGACAGCATAACAGCACCGGCAATTTTGGAAAACCCGGGGCCGGGATCCCGGTTTTCAGACTGGGAAATGGACCAAAAAACAGGAAAAATTCGGCGTTAGTCCCGCCGGTAAAGATTTTCTTTTTGGATTAGCCGTTATGTGTCGAAGACTCTTTTCTTAACTCATTTATATTATTCTCTTTTTAAAATAAAATAATTTAAGTTTAATAATTTTTTTTATTTGTTTAAATTATTTTTTTTTTGACATGGCGAACTTTGATTTATTAAGAATTGAGGCAGCCGCACACTCCACGACGCAAATTAAAACAATGTCGGCCACAAAGATTTGGGTTTCTTTTCAATACGCTTTTAATTTACCTTTTGTGATTTCCCCTTTTTGGTATTTTGTGCTTATTCATCATTATCTTTCCGCATTTTTGTCCTAAGTTATAATTGTCGACAATCCAAACAATTGTTTTTTACTTATTGTTTATTGGTTAAGGGTTTACGCTCTTGTTTCAACAAATTTTAATGTCGTAAAAAAAAACGGTAATACATAGTTAGGTTTGCCCCCCCCCTTTTTAAAAAAATTAAAATTTCGAAGATTTTCATGTCACCAAAAATGCCTTAGGGGGTATTCGAGGTCGCTGATCACGAATATGATATTAGTCTTTGCCAATTCCGACCTCCGGACCCAAATTCGAACAAAAAGTCGAAAAATCAAAATTTTTTAAATTTGATTATTCCGAATTATGACACAAAAATTTTCGAAATTTTATTTTTTCAAAAAAAGGGGGGGACAAACCTTACTATTTCCAAAAATCTTTATCCAGTTACTAAAAACCTCCGACCCCGTCCCCGACCCCGCAATTATTGGCCCTTTTTTGGGGAATTCCCCTTCCCGTCCCCGACATAGTCTTCCCAGCATTCCCCGTACCCCGACACCATTCCCGAGTCGGGGACGGGGAAAATGTACACCCCAAAGAATGGCATTTTCTTAAAGAGAAAATACAAATTAATTACGATTTCCGATATTTTTGGCAAAAATCGGGAAAAAATCAGAATTAATTCTAAAATTTATCAAGCGAATGTCTGGTGAAATATCTTTGGACCCTCAATTTATTTGAATTTTTCAAAATTGATTAAAAAATCAAGTATTTTTGGTCAAAATCTGCGTGTGCCGACAAAATCTCACCCCGACATAATCTCACCTCAGCCAAAAACGACAAAATCTCACCCCGACAAAATCTCACCTCAGCTAAAAAACGACAAAATCTCGACTTTTCTTCAATTAAAATTAGGGTTGGGCCCCCGACCCCGACCCCGTAATTATTGGCCATTTTTCGGGGAATTCCCCGTCCTCGTCCCCGACGTAGTCTTCCGCGCATTCCCCGTACCCCGACACCATTCCCCGAGTCGGGGACGGAGAAAATATACACCCCAAAGAATGGCATTTCTTAAAGAGAAAATAACAAATTAGTTGCGATTTCCGATATTTTTGGAAAAAATCGGAATTAATTCTAAAAATTATCAAAGCGAATATCTGGTGAAATATCTTTGGGCACTCAATTTATTTCAATTTTTTCAAATTTGGACTTAAAACTTAAGTTTTTTGGTCAAAATCTGCCACCAAAATACACCCAAATTCTAAAAATTTTTCCCGCTGGCGTGTGTCCGCACGAGAGTTGGGCGAAATTTCGTCTTGCGTTTCGAATTTCGACAATAGAGTTTCGGAAAAATTTAGTTTCGTTTCGGGTCCTTCATCGACTTTCGCCCATGCCTGGTCGGCACCAGGGGTGGGACGCGGACCGCGTATCGCGTCCGCGATTCGCGTATCGCGGCGTTTTGTTTTGCGCGTTTCGCGTATCGCGGCCGTGGCAAATTTCATCTGCGACCACGGGATTTTTGACCTTTTTTTCTAAAGAAAATTTATTGTATTTTTCAAATTAGGATCCAAATGGGCGAAATTTCGTCTAGCGTTTCGAATTTCGACTTTATCGTTTCGAGTTCTTCATCGAGTTTCGCCCAGCCCTGGTCGGCACCGCCGGACACTCTAAATTTAACTCAAAGTTCCTCAAAAAATGGCTATTTTTTGTCAAGACTTTTCTGAAAATTTGAAAATTTTTCCTGGCGGCACCTTTCGGCTCTCCGACCCTTCCGATGTTCTTATTTTAGAAATTTTCGATGATCACTTTGGTTTTTACTTTTATAAAATTCATTTTCAAAAACATCTGGCACGCATTTTTTGGTACTTTAATTTATATTTTGACAATTTTTGTATATTTTGACCTTTATCCATTTTAATGTCCATATTTGGCGATTTTTCTCTGTTTTCTGCAGCCCTTGTAATAAAGCCAAAATATATTAGTACATTTCATGATTCTTCTTTTTGAAGGTAAATATAAAATTCTCGAAAGTCGAAAAAATTTCTTGGCACAGAAAGAGCCCGCAAAAAGACTACCGCAATTTCTAATTTTCACCTTTCCATTAATTATATATCTTGTTTTACTTTTTCCTTTTTAAAAGTAAATATAAAATTCTCGAAAGTTCGAAAAAAGTTCTTGGCACAGAAAGAGCCCGCAAAAAGACTACCGCAATTTCTAATTTTCACCTTTCCATTAATTATATATCTTGTTTACTTTTTCCTTTTTAAAGGTAAATATAAAATTCTCGAAAGTTCGAAAAAAGTTCTTGGCACAGAAAGAGCCCGCAAAAAGACTATCGCGATTTGTAATTTTCACCTTTCCATTAATTATATATCTTGTTTACTTTTTCCTTTTTAAAGGTAAATATAAAATTCTCGAAAGTTCGAAAAAAGTTCTTGGCACAGAAAGAGCCCGCAAAAAAGACTACCGCAATTTCTAATTTTCACCTTTCCATTAATTATATATCTTGTTTACTTTGTCCTTTTAAAAGGTAAATATAAAATTCTCGAAAGTTCGAAAAAAGTTCTTGGCACAGAAAGAGCGCGCAAAAAGACTATCGCGATTTCTAATTTTCACCTTTCCATTAATTATATATCTTGTTTACTTTTTCCTTTTTGAAGGTAAATATAAAATTCTCGAAAGTTCGAAAAAAGTTCTTGGCACAGAAAGAGCCCGCAAAAAGGCTACGCGATTTCTAATTTTCACCTTTCCATTAATTATATATCTTGTTTACTTTTTCCTTTTTATAGGTAAATATAAAATTCTCGAAAGTTCGAAAAAAGTTCTTGGCACAGAAAGAGCCCGCAAAAAGACTATCGCGATTTCTAATTTTCACCTTTCCATTAATTATATATCTTGTTTACTTTTTCCTTTTTAAAGGTAAATATAAAATTCTCGAAAGTTCGAAAAAAGTTCTTGGCACAGAAAGAGCCCGCAAAAAAGACTACCGCAATTTCTAATTTTCACCTTTCCATTAATTATATATCTTGTTTACTTTGTCCTTTTAAAAGGTAAATATAAAATTCTCGAAAGTTCGAAAAAAGTTCTTGGCACAGAAAGAGCGCGCAAAAAGACTATCGCGATTTCTAATTTTCACCTTTCCATTAATTATATATCTTGTTTACTTTTTCCTTTTGAAGGTAAATATAAAATTCTCGAAAGTTCGAAAAAAGTTCTTGGCACAGAAAGAGCCCGCAAAAAGGCTACGCGATTTCTAATTTTCACCTTTCCATTAATTATATATCTTGTTTACTTTTTCCTTTTTAAAGGTAAATATAAAATTCTCGAAAGTTCGAAAAAAGTTCTTGGCACAGAAAGAGCCCGCAAAAAGACTACCACGATTACTAATTTTCACCTTTCCATTAATTATATATCTTGTTTACTTTTTCCTTTTGAAGGTAATATAAAATTCTCGAAAGTTCGAAAAAAGTTCTTGGCACAGAAAGAGCCCGCAAAAAGACTACCGCGATTTCTAATTTTCACCTTTCCATTAATTATATATCTTGTTTACTTTTCCTTTTTGAAGGTAAATATAAAATTCTCGAAAGTTCGAAAAAAGTTCTTGGCACAGAAAGAGCCCGCAAAAAGACTACCGCGATTTCTAATTTTCACCTTTCCATTAATTATATATCTTGTTTACATTCTTCCTTTTTGAAGGTAAATATAAAATTCTCGAAAGTTCGAAAAAAGTTCTTGGCACAGAAAGAGCCCGCAAAAAGACTACCGCGATTTCTAATTTTCACCTTTCCATTAATTATATATCTTGTTTACTTTTTCCTTTTGAAAGGTAAATATAAAATTCTCGAAAGTTCGAAAAAAGTTCTTGGCACAGAAAGAGCCCGCAAAAAGACTACCGCGATTTCTAATTTTCACCTTTCCATTAATTATATATCTTGTTTACTTTTTCCTTTTGAAAGGTAAATATAAAATTCTCGAAAGTTCGAAAAAAGTTCTTGGCACAGAAAGAGCCCGCAAAAAGACTACCGCGATTTCTAATTTTCACCTTTCCATTAATTATATATCTTGTTTACTTTTTCCTTTTGAAGGTAAATATAAAATTCTCGAAAGTTCGAAAAAAGTTCTTGGCACAGAAAGAGCCCGCAAAAAGACTACCGCGATTTCTAATTTTCACCTTTCCATTAATTATATATCTTGTTTACTTTTCCTTTTTAAAGGTAAATATAAAATTCTCGAAAGTTCGAAAAAAGTTCTTGGCACAGAAAGAGCCCGCAAAAAGACTATCGCGATTTCTAATTTTCACCTTTCCATTAATTATATATCTTGTTTACTTTTTCCTTTTTAAAGGTAAATATAAAATTCTCGAAAGTTCGAAAAAAGTTCTTGGCACAGAAAGAGCCCGCAAAAAGACTATCGCGATTTCTAATTTTCACCTTTCCATTAATTATATATCTTGTTTACTTTTTCCTTTTAAAGGTAAATATAAAATTCTCGAAAGTTCGAAAAAAGTTCTTGGCACAGAAAGAGCCCGCAAAAAGACTATCGCGATTTCTAATTTTCACCTTTCCATTAATTATATATCTTGTTTACTTTTTCCTTTTTAAAGGTAAATATAAAATTCTCGAAAGTTCGAAAAAAGTTCTTGGCACAGAAAGAGCCCGCAAAAAGACTATCGCGATTTCTAATTTTCACCTTTCCATTAATTATATATCTTGTTTACTTTTTCCTTTTTAAAGGTAAATATAAAATTCTCGAAAGTTCGAAAAAAGTTCTTGGCACAGAAAGAGCCCGCAAAAAGACTACCGCGATTTCTAATTTTCACCTTTCCATTAATTATATATCTTGTTTACTTTGTCCTTTTAAAGGTAAATATAAAATTCTCGAAAGTTCGAAAAAAGTTCTTGGCACAGAAAGAGCCGCGCAAAAAGACTATCGCGATTTCTAATTTTCACCTTTCCATTAATTATATATCTTGTTTACTTTTTCCTTTTTAAAGGTAAATATAAAATTCTCGAAAGTTCGAAAAAAGTTCTTGGCACAGAAAGAGCCCGCAAAAAGACTACCGCAATTTCTAATTTTCACCTTTCCATTAATTATATATCTTGTTTACTTTTTCCTTTTAAAGGTAAATATAAAATTCTCGAAAGTTCGAAAAAAGTTCTTGGCACAGAAAGAGCCCGCAAAAAGACTACCGCGATTTCTAATTTTCACCTTTCCATTAATTATATATCTTGTTTACTTTTTCCTTTTTAAGGTAAATATAAAATTCTCGAAAGTTCGAAAAAAGTTCTTGGCACAGAAAGAGCCCGCAAAAAGGCTACGCGATTTCTAATTTTCACCTTTCCATTAATTATATATCTTGTTTACTTTTTCCTTTTTAAAGGTAAATATAAAATTCTCGAAAGTTCGAAAAAAGTTCTTGGCACAGAAAGAGCCCGCAAAAAGACTACCGCGATTTCTAATTTTCACCTTTCCATTAATTATATATCTTGTTTACTTTTTCCTTTTTAAAGGTAAATATAAAATTCTCGAAAGTTCGAAAAAAGTTCTTGGCACAGAAAGAGCCCGCAAAAAGACTACCGCGATTTCTAATTTTCACCTTTCCATTAATTATATATCTTGTTTACTTTTTCCTTTTTAAAGGTAAATATAAAATTCTCGAAAGTTCGAAAAAAGTTCTTGGCACAGAAAGAGCCCGCAAAAAGACTACCGCGATTTCTAATTTTCACCTTTCCATTAATTATATATCTTGTTTACTTTTTCCTTTTGAAAGGTAAATATAAAATTCTCGAAAGTTCGAAAAAAGTTCTTGGCACAGAAAGAGCCCGCAAAAAGACTACCGCGATTTCTAATTTTCACCTTTCCATTAATTATATATCTTGTTTACTTTTTCCTTTTGAAAGGTAAATATAAAATTCTCGAAAGTTCGAAAAAAGTTCTTGGCACAGAAAGAGCCCGCAAAAAGACTACCGCGATTTCTAATTTTCACCTTTCCATTAATTATATATCTTGTTTACTTTTCCTTTTTGAAAGGTAAATATAAAATTCTCGAAAGTTCGAAAAAAGTTCTTGGCACAGAAAGAGCCCGCAAAAAGACTACCGCGATTTCTAATTTTCACCTTTCCATTAATTATATATCTTGTTTACTTTTTCCTTTTTAAAGGTAAATATAAAATTCTCGAAAGTTCGAAAAAAGTTCTTGGCACAGAAAGAGCCCGCAAAAAGACTACCGCGATTTCTAATTTTCACCTTTCCATTAATTATATATCTTGTTTACTTTTTCCTTTTTAAAGGTAAATATAAAATTCTCGAAAGTTCGAAAAAAGTTCTTGGCACAGAAAGAGCCCGCAAAAAGACTACCGCGATTTCTAATTTTCACCTTTCCATTAATTATATATCTTGTTTACTTTTTCCTTTTTAAAGGTAAATATAAAATTCTCGAAAGTTCGAAAAAAGTTCTTGGCACAGAAAGAGCCCGCAAAAAGACTACCGCGATTTCTAATTTTCACCTTTCCATTAATTATATATCTTGTTTACTTTTTCCTTTTTGAAAGGTAAATATAAAATTCTCGAAAGTTCGAAAAAAGTTCTTGGCACAGAAAGAGCCCGCAAAAAGACTACCGCGATTTCTAATTTTCACCTTTCCATTAATTATATATCTTGTTTACTTTTTCCTTTTTGAAGGTAAATATAAAATTCTCGAAAGTTCGAAAAAAGTTCTTGGCACAGAAAGAGCCCGCAAAAAGACTACCGCGATTTCTAATTTTCACCTTTCCATTAATTATATATCTTGTTTACTTTTTCCTTTTTGAAAGGTAAATATAAAATTCTCGAAAGTTCGAAAAAAGTTCTTGGCACAGAAAGAGCCCGCAAAAAGACTACCGCGATTTCTAATTTTCACCTTTCCATTAATTATATATCTTGTTTACTTTTTCCTTTTTGAAAGGTAAATATAAAATTCTCGAAAGTTCGAAAAAAGTTCTTGGCACAGAAAGAGCCCGCAAAAAGACTACCGCGATTTCTAATTTTCACCTTTCCATTAATTATATATCTTGTTTACTTTTTCCTTTTTGAAAGGTAAATATAAAATTCTCGAAAGTTCGAAAAAAGTTCTTGGCACAGAAAGAGCCCGCAAAAAGACTACCGCGATTTCTAATTTTCACCTTTCCATTAATTATATATCTTGTTTACTTTTTCCTTTTTAAAGGTAAATATAAAATTCTCGAAAGTTCGAAAAAAGTTCTTGGCACAGAAAGAGCCCGCAAAAAGACTACCGCGATTTCTAATTTCACCTTTCGATTAATTATATATCTTGTTTACTTTTTCCTTTTTGAAGGTAAATATAAAATTCTCGAAAGTTCGAAAAAAGTTCTTGGCACAGAAAGAGCCCGCAAAAAGACTACCGCGATTTCTAATTTTCACCTTTCCATTAATTATATATCTTGTTTACTTTTTCCTTTTGAAAGGTAAATATAAAATTCTCGAAAGTTCGAAAAAAGTTCTTGGCACAGAAAGAGCCCGCAAAAAGACTACCGCGATTTCTAATTTTCACCTTTCCATTAATTATATATCTTGTTTACATTCTTCTTTTTGAAGGTAAATATAAAATTCTCGAAAGTTCGAAAAAAGTTCTTGGCACAGAAAGAGCCCGCAAAAAGACTACCGCGATTTCTAATTTTCACCTTTCCATTAATTATATATCTTGTTTACATTTTTCCTTTTTGAAGGTAAATATAAAATTCTCGAAAGTTCGAAAAAAGTTCTTGGCACAGAAAGAGCCCGCAAAAAGACTACCGCGATTTCTAATTTTCACCTTTCCATTAATTATATATCTTGTTTACTTTTCCTTTTTGAAGGTAAATATAAAATTCTCGAAAGTTCGAAAAAAGTTCTTGGCACAGAAAGAGCCCGCAAAAAGACTACCGCGATTTCTAATTTTCACCTTTCCATTAATTATATATCTTGTTTACTTTTTCCTTTTGAAGGTAAATATAAAATTCTCGAAAGTTCGAAAAAAGTTCTTGGCACAGAAAGAGCCCGCAAAAAGACTACCGCGATTTCTAATTTTCACCTTTCCATTAATTATATATCTTGTTTACATTCTTCCTTTTTGAAGGTAAATATAAAATTCTCGAAAGTTCGAAAAAAGTTCTTGGCACAGAAAGAGCCCGCAAAAAGACTACCGCGATTTCTAATTTTCACCTTTCCATTAATTATATATCTTGTTTACTTTTTCCTTTTTGAAGGTAAATATAAAATTCTCGAAAGTTCGAAAAAAGTTCTTGGCACAGAAAGAGCCCGCAAAAAGACTACCGCGATTTCTAATTTTCACCTTTCCATTAATTATATATCTTGTTTACTTTTTCCTTTTTGAAGGTAAATATAAAATTCTCGAAAGTCGAAAAAAGTTCTTGGCACAGAAGAGCCCGCAAAAAGACTACCGCGATTTCTAATTTTCGACCTTTCCATTAATTATATATCTTGTTTACTTTTTCCTTTTTGAAAGTAAATATAAAATTCTCGAAAGTTCGAAAAAAGTTCTTGGCCCAGAAAGAGCCGCAAAAAGACTACCGCGATTTCTAATTTTGACCTTTCCATTAATTATATATCTTGTTTACTTTTTCCTTTTTGAAGGTAAATATAAAATTCTCGAAAGTTCGAAAAAAGTTCTTGGCACAGAAAGAGCCCGCAAAAAGACTACCGCGATTTCTAATTTTCACCTTTCCATTAATTATATATCTTATTTACATTCGTCTTTTTGAAGGTAAATATATCTTGTTTATCTTCTTTTTGAAAGTAAATACAAAATTCTCGAAAGTCGAAAAAAGTTCTTGGCACAGGAAGAGCCCGCAAAAAGACTACCGCGATTTCTAATTTTGACCTTTCCATTAATTATATATCTTGTTTACTTTTTCCTTTTTGAAAGGTAAATATAAAATTCTCGAAAGTTCGAAAAAAAGTTCTTGGCACAGAAAGAGCCCGCAAAAAGACTACCGCGATTTCTAATTTTCACCTTTCCATTAATTATATATCTTATTTACATTCTTCTTTTTGAAGGTAAATATAAAATTCTCGAAAGTTCGAAAAAAGTTCTTGGCACAGAAAGAGCCCGCAAAAAGACTACCGCGATTTCTAATTTTCACCTTTCCATTAATTATATATCTTATTTACATTCGTCTTTTTGAAGGTAAATATATATTTATCTTCTTTGAAAGTAAATACAAAAGTTCTTGGAAAGTCGAAAAGAGCCCGCAAAAAGACTACCGCGATTTCTAATTTCACCTTTCGATTAATTTATATATCTTGTTTACTTTTTCCTTTTTGAAAGTAAATACAAAATTCTCGAAAGTTCGAAAAAAGTTCTTGGCCCAGAAAGAGCCCGCAAAAAGACTACCCCGATTTCTAATTTTCACTTTTCCATTAATTATATATATTGTTTGCTTTTTCCTTTTTGAAGGTAAATATAAAATTCTCGAAAGTTCGAAAAAAGTTCTTGGCACAGAAAGAGCCCGCAAAAAGACTACCGCGATTTCTAATTTTCACCTTTCCATTAATTATATATCTTATTTACATTCGTCTTTTTGAAGGTAAATATATCTTGTTTATCTTCTTTTTGAAAGTAAATACAAAATTCTCGAAAGTCGAAAAAAGTTCTTGGCACAGGAAGAGCCCGCAAAAAGACTACCGCGATTTCTAATTTTGACCTTTCCATTAATTATATATCTTGTTTACTTTTTCCTTTTTGAAGGTAAATATAAAATTCTCGAAAGTTCGAAAAAAGTTCTTGGCACAGAAAGAGCCAGCAAAAAGACTACCGCGATTTCTAATTTTCACCTTTCCATTAATTATATATCTTATTTACATTCGTCTTTTTGAAGGTAAATATAAAATTCTCGAAAGTTCGAAAAAAGTTCTTGGCACAGAAAGAGCCCGCAAAAAGACTACCGCGATTTCTAATTTTCACCTTTCCATTAATTATATATCTTATTTACATTCGTCTTTTTGAAGGTAAATATATCTTGTTTATCTTCTTTTTGAAAGTAAATACAAAATTCTCGAAAGTCGAAAAAAGTTCTTGGCACAGGAAGAGCCCGCAAAAAAACTACCGCGATTTCTAATTTTGACCTTTCCATTAATTATATATCTTGTTTACTTTTTCCTTTTTGAAAGTAAATACAAAATTCTCGAAAGTTCGAAAAAAGTTCTTGGTCCAGAAAGAGCCCGCAAAAAGACTACCCCGATTACTAATTTTCACCTTTCCATTAATTATATATCTTGTTTACTTTTTCCTTTTCTAAAGTAATTACAAAATTCTCGAAAGTTCGAAAAAAGTTCTTGGCACACAAAGAGCGCGCAAAAAGACTATCGCGATTTCTAATTTTCACTTTTCCATTAATTATATATCTTATTTACATTCGTCTTTTTGAAGGTAAATATATCTTGTTTATCTTCTTTTTGAAAGTAAATACAAAATTCTCGAAAGTCGAAAAAAGTTCTTGGCACAGGAAGAGCCCGCAAAAAGACTACCGCGATTTCTAATTTTGACCTTTCCATTAATTATATATCTTGTTTACTTTTTCCTTTTTGAAAGTAATTACAAAATTCTCGAAAGTTCGAAAAAAGTTCTTGGCACAGAAAGAGCCCGCAAAAAGACTACCGCGATTTCTAATTTTCACCTTTCCATTAATTATATATCTTATTTACATTCGTCTTTTTGAAGGTAAATATATCTTGTTTATCTTCTTTTTGAAAGTAAATACAAAATTCTCGAAAGTCGAAAAAAGTTCTTGGCACAGGAAGAGCCCGCAAAAAGACTACCGCGATTTCTAATTTTGACCTTTCCATTAATTATATATCTTGTTTACTTTTTCCTTTTTGAAAGTAAATACAAAATTCTCGAAAGTTCGAAAAAAGTTCTTGGCACAGAAAGAGCCCGCAAAAAGACTACCGCGATTTCTAATTTTCACCTTTCCATTAATTATATATCTTGTTTACTTTTCCTTTTTGAAGGTAAATATAAAATTCTCGAAAGTTCGAAAAAAGTTCTTGGCACAGAAAGAGCCCGCAAAAAGACTACCGCGATTTCTAATTTTCACCTTTCCATTAATTATATATCTTATTTACATTCGTCTTTTTGAAGGTAAATATATCTTGTTTATCTTCTTTTTGAAAGTAAATACAAAATTCTCGAAAGTCGAAAAAAGTTCTTGGCACAGAAAGAGCCCGCAAAAAGACTACCGCGATTTCTAATTTTGACCTTTCCATTAATTATATATCTTGTTTACTTTTTCCTTTTTGAAAGTAAATACAAAATTCTCGAAAGTTCGAAAAAAGTTCTTGGCCCAGAAAGAGCCCGCAAAAAGACTACCCCGATTTCTAATTTTCACTTTTCCATTAATTATATATATTGTTTGCTTTTTCCTTTTTGAAGGTAAATATAAAATTCTCGAAAGTTCGAAAAAAGTTCTTGGCACAGAAAGAGCCCGCAAAAAGACTACCGCGATTTCTAATTTTCACCTTTCCATTAATTATATATCTTATTTACATTCGTCTTTTTGAAGGTAAATATAAAATTTTCGAAAGTTTTAAAAAAGTTCTTGGCAGAGAAAGAGCGCGCAAAAAGACTATCGCGATTTCTAATTTTCACTTTTCCATTAATTATATATATTGTTTGCTTTTTCCTTTTTGAAGGTAAATATAAAATTCTCGAAAGTTCGAAAAAAGTTCTTGGCACAGAAAGAGCCCGCAAAAAGACTACCGCGATTTCTAATTTTCACCTTTCCATTAATTATATATCTTATTTACATTCGTCTTTTTGAAGGTAAATATATCTTGTTTATCATCTTTTTGAAAGTAAATACAAAATTCTCGAAAGTCGAAAAAAGTTCTTGGCACAGGAAGAGCCCGCAAAAAGACTACCGCGATTTCTAATTTTGACCTTTCCATTAATTATATATCTTGTTTACTTTTTCCTTTTTGAAGGTAAATATAAAATTCTCGAAAGTTCGAAAAAAGTTCTTGGCACAGAAAGAGCCCGCAAAAAGACTACCGCGATTTCTAATTTTGCACCTTTCCATTAATTATATATCTTGTTTACTTTTTCCTTTTTGAAGGTAAATATAAAATTCTCGAAAGTTCGAAAAAAAAGTTCTTGGGCACAGAAGATCCCAGCCAAAAAGACTACCGCGATTTCTAATTTTCACCTTTCCTTAATTATATATCTTTTTTTACTTTTTCCTTTTTAAGGTAAATATAAAATTCTCGAAAGTTTCGAAAAGTTCTTGGCACAGAAGAGCCCGCAAAAAGACGACTCGCGATTTCTAATTTTCACTTTTTCCATTAATTATATATCTTGTTTTCTTTTTCCTTTTTAAGGTAAATATAAATTCTCGAAAGTTCGAAAAAAGTTCTTGGCACAGAAAGAGCCCGCAAAAGACTACCGCGATTGTCTAATTTTCACCTTTTCCATTAATTATATCTTTTTACTTTTCTTTTTGAAGGTAATATATCTTTTATCTTTTTTAAGTAAATAAAATTCTCGAAAGTTCGAAAAAAGTTCTTGGCAGCGAAGAGCCCGCAAAAAGACTATCGCGATTTCTAATTTTCACCTTTCCATTAATTATATATCTTGTTTACTTTTTCCTTTTTGAAGGTAATTAAAATTCTCGAAAGTTCGAAAAAGTTCTTGCACAGAGAGCCCGCAAAAAGACGTACGACGGATTTCTAATTTTCACCTTTCCATTAATTATATATCTTGTTTACTTTTTCCTTTTTAGGTAAATATAAATTCTCGAAAGTTCGAAAAAAGTTCTTGGCACAGAAAGAGCCCGCAAAAAGACTACACGCTTTCTAATTTTCACCTTTCCATTAATTAATATCTTGTTTACTTCTCTTTTTGAAAAGGTAAATATACAAATTCTCGAAAGTTCGAAAAAGTTCTTGGCCAGAAAGCGCCCGCAAAAAGACTACCGCGATTTCTAATTTCACCTTTCCATTATTTATATCTCTTTTACTTTTCTTTTTGAAGGTAATATATCTTACTTCTTGAAAGTACTACAAAATTTCGAATAAAAAGTTCTTGGCACAGAAAGAGCCCGCAAAAAGACTACCGCGATTTCTAATTTTCCACCTTTCATTAATTATATATCTTGTTTACATTTTTCCTTTTTGAAGGTACATATAAATTCTCGAAAGTTCGAAAAAAGTTCTTGGCCAGAAGAGCCCGCAAAAAGACTACCGCGATTACTAATTTTCACCTTTCCATTATTATATATCTTGTTTACTTTTTCCTTTTTAAAGTGAAATACAAAATTCTCGAAGTTCGAAAAAAGTTCTTGGCACAGAAAGAGCGCCGCAAAAAGACCTACCGATTTCTAATTTTCACCTTTCCATTAATTATATATCTTGTTTACATTCTTTTTTTGAAGGTAATATACTATTTGTAAGTTCTTCTCGAAAGTTGAAAAGTTCTTGGCACAGAAGACGCGGCGCAAAGACTACCCGCGATTTCTAATTTTCACCTTTCCATTAATTATATCTTGTTTTACTTTTTCCTTTTTGAAAGGTAATAATAAATTCTCGAAAGTTTCGAAAAAAGTTCTTGGCACAGAAGACCGCAAAAGACTAACCCGCGATTTCTTTTTCACCTTTCCATTATTATATATCTTTTTACTTCTCTTTTTGAAGGTAAATATATCTTTATCCTTTTAAAGTATACATTCTGAAAGGTCTAAAAAAGTTTTGGCACGAAGAGCCCGCAAAAAGACTACCGCGATTTCTAATTTTCACCTTTCCATTAATTATATATCTTGTTTACTTTTTCCTCTTTTTGAAAAGGTAAATACAAATTCTCGAAAGTTCGAAAAAGTTCTTGGCCACAAAGAGCCCGCAAAAAACTCCGCGATTACTAATTTTCACCTTTCCATTAATTATATATCTTGTTTACTTTTTTCCTTTTCAAGTAATTAACAAAATTCTCGAAAGTTCGAAAAAAGTTCTTGTACACGAAAGAGCGCGCAAAAAGACTACCGCATTTCTAATTTTCACTTTCCATTAATTATATATCTTGTTTACTTCGTCTTTTTTAGGAAAGATGTATTAATAAATAAATTCTCGAAAGTCGAAAAAGTTCTTGGCACAGAAAGCCGCGCAAAAAGACTACCCGCGATTTCTATTATTCACCTTTCCATTAATTATATATCTTGTTTACTTTTTTTCTCTTTTTGAAAGTAAATATAAAATTCTCGAAAGTTCGAAAAAATTCTTGGCAAGAAGACCCGCAAAAGCTAAGCGCTATTTATTTTTCCACCTTTCCTTAATTTATATCTTATTTCACTTGTTTTTTTAAGGTATTCTTGTTACTTCTTTTTAAGTAACAAAATTCCTCGAAAGTTCGAAAAAAGTTCTTGGCACAGAAGAGCCCGCAAAAAGACTACCCGCGATTTCTAATTTTCACCTTTCCATTAATTATATATCTTGTTTCCTTTGTCCTTTTTAAGGTAAATATAAAATTCTCGAAAGTTCGAAAAAAGTTCTTGGCCAAACGCCGCCAAAAAGACTACCAGGACTAGTTATTTCCATTAAACGTACATTCATTCTAATTTAACTTTCGATAAGTTCCTATCTCTCATTAATTCTTTTCAGGCGGGTCACACTTCGTCCTTATAAAGCTGAGCGCGCAAGGGTGCCGGTGCCATCGTCTTTAAAAAGTACATACAAATGCTAATCATTCTTCTGCAGTGGCCACTCTCGCATCTCAATTCGACCCTATTATGCTCGGCAAGGTCTTCTATCCCGAAATTATCGGTACCATTTTTCTTTTTCCTTTTTAAAGTATAAATTCTCGAAGTTCGAAAAAGTTCTTGCACAGAAAGACCCGCCAAAAGGACGACCGTACGCGATTTCTATACTTTCCTTAATTATATATCTTTTTTTGTTTCTTTTTCTTTTGAAGGTAAATAAAATTCTCGAAGTTCGAAAAAGTTCTTGGCACAGAAAGAGCCCCGCAAAAAGACTACCGCGATTTCTAATTTTAATTACCTTTCCATTAATTATATATCTTGTTTACATTTTTTCTTTTTGAATCGTATAATTACAAAATTCTCGAAAGTTCGAAAAAAGTTCTTGGCACAGAAGAGCCCGCAAAAAACTACCCGATTTCTAATTTTCACCTTTCCATTAATTTATATTCTTTTACTTTATTCCTTTTGAAAGTAAATAAAATTCTCGAAAGTTCGAAAAAAGTTCTTCACAGAAAGAGCCGCAAAAAGACTACCGTCGATTTCTAATTTTCACCTTTCCATTAATTATATATCTTGTTTTCTATTTCTTTTTGAAGTAAATATAAATTTTTCGAAAGTTTGAAAAAAGTTCTTGGCACAGAAAGCCGCGCAAAAAGACTACGCGATTTCTAATTTTCACGACTTTCCCATTAATTATATATCTTGTTTACTTTTTCCTTTTTAAGGTAAATATAAATAATTCTCGAAGTTCGAAAAAAGTTCTTGGCACAAAAGAGCCCGCAAAAGACTAACCGACGCGCATTTCTAATTTTCACCTTTCCATTAATTATATTAGTCTATTTTACATTTCTTTTTAAGGTAAATATAAAATTCTCGAAGTTCGAAAAAAGTTCTTGGCACAGAAAGAGCCCGCAAAAAGACTACACCCCCGCGATTTTCTATTTTCAATTCACCTTTCCTTAATATTATATTCTTATTAACATTCGTCTTTTTTAAGGTAAATATCTTTATGAAATAATCAATTCGCAAAGTTCGAAAAAGTTCTTGGCACAGGAAGGAGCCCGCAAAAAGACTACCGCGTTCTAATTTTGACCTTTCCATTAATTATTATCTTGTTTATTTTTCCTTTTTAAGCGTAATATAAATTCTTTTTCGAAAGTTCGAAAAAAGTTCTTGGCACAAAAGCCCGCAAAGACTAACCGCGATTTCTAATTTTCACCTTTCCATTAATTATATATCTTTTTACATTCTCTTTTTGAAGGTAAATATAAAATTCTCGAAAGTTCGAAAAAGTTCTTGGCACAGAACCCGCAAAAAGACTACCGCGATTTCTAATTTCACCTTTCCATTAATTATATATCTTGTTTACATTTTTCTTTTGAAGTAAATACAATAAATTCTCGAAAGTTCGTATCTATGTTACTTTTTTAAAGTAATCATTCGCAAAAAGTTTGGCCAAAGAGCCCGCAAAAAGACTACCCGCGATTTCTAATTTTCACCTTTCCATTAATTATATTATGTTTACATTTTCCTTTTTAAGGTAATATAAATTCTCGAAAGTTCGAAAAAAGTTCTTGGCACAGAAAGAGCCCGCAAAAAGACTACGCATTTCTAATTTTCACCTTTCCATTAATTATATCTATTCTTGTCTTTAAGGTAATTCTTTTCTTCTTTGAAGAAATACAAATTCTCGAAAGTTCGAAAAAAGTTCTTGGCACAGAAAGAGCCCGCAAAAAGACTACCGCGATTTCTAATTTCACCTTTCCATTAATTATATATCTTGTTTACTTTTTCCTTTTTAAAGGTAAATATAAAATTCTCGAAGTTCGAAAAAAAGTTCTTGGCACAGAAAGCCCGCACAAGACTACCCCGATTCTAATTTTCACCTTTCCATAATTATATATCTTGTTTACTTTTTTTCTTTTGAAGTAAATAAAATTCTCGAAAGTTCGAAAAAGTTCTTGTGACAGAAAGAGCCGCAAAAAGACTACCGTATTTCTAATTTTCACCTTCCATTATTATATACTTGTTTTCATTCTTCTGTTTAAGTAAATATATGTTTATCTTCTTTTGAATAAAAATTCTCGAAAGTCGAAAAAAGTTCTTGGCACAGAAGAGCCCGCAAAAAAGACTACCGCGATTTCTAATTTTCACCTTTCCATTATTATTATATCTTTGTTTACTTTTTCCTTTTGAAAGGTAATATACAAATTCTCGAAAGTTCGAAAAATTCTTGGCACAGAAAGAGCCCGCAAAAAGACTACGGATTCTAATTTTCACCTTTCCATTAATTATATATCTTGTTTACTTTTTCTTTTTTGAAGGTAATATAAAATTCTCGAAAGTTAAAAAGTTCTGGCACAGAAAGCGCGCAAAAAGACTATCGCGATTTCTAATTTTCACCTTTCCATTAATTATATATTCTTGTTTCTTTTTCCTTTTTGAAAGGTAAATATAAAATTCTCGAAAGTTCGAAAAAGTTCTTGGCACAGAAAGAGCCCGCAAAAAGACTACGCGATTTCTAATTTTCACCTTTCCATTAATTATATATCTTGTTTACATTCTTCTTTTGAAAGGTAAATATACAATCTTATCTCGAAAGTTCGAAAAAAGTTCTTGGCACAGGAAGCCCGCAAAAAGACTACCCGCGATTTCTAATTTTACCCTTTCCATTAATTATATCTTGTTTACTTTTTCCTTTTGAAAGTAAATAAAAATTCTCGAAAGTTCGAAAAAAGTTCTTGGCACAGAAAGGCCGCAAAAAGACTCCCGATTTCTAATTTTCACCTTTCCATTAATTTATATCTTTTTTCTTTTTTCTTTTGAAAGGTAATACATAAATTCTCGAAAGTTCGAAAAAAGTTCTTGGCACAGCAAGAGCGCGCAAAAGACTACGTCGATTTCTAATTTTCACCTTTCCATTAATTTATATCTTGTTTATTCTTCTTTTTTGAAGGTAAATATAAATTTCTCGAAAGTTAAAAAAGTTTCTTGGCAGAGAAAGCGCGCAAAAAGACTACGCGCATTTCTAATTTTCACCTTTCCATTAATTATATATCTTTTCTTTTTTTCCTTTTGAAGGTAAATATAAAATTCTCGAAAGTTCGAAAAAGTTCTTGGCACAGAAAGAGCCCGCAAAAGACTACCGCATTTCTAATTTTCACCTTTCCATTATTATATTCTTATTTACATTTTTTTTCCGTCTTTTGAAGGTAAATATACTTTACTCGAAGTAAATACTTCTGAAAGTCGAAAAAAGTTCTTGGCACAGGAAAGAGCCCGCAAAAAACTACCGATTTCTAATTTACCTTTCCATTAATTATATATCTTGTTTACTTTTTTCCTTTTTGAAAGTAAATATAAAATTCTCGAAAGTTCGAAAAAAGTTCTTGCCAGAAGAGCCCGCAAAAAGACTACCGATTCTAATTTTCACCTTTCCATTAATTATATATCTTGTTTATATTTTTTCCTTTTGAAAGTAATATCAAATTCTCGAAAGTTCGAAAAAAGTTCTTGGCACAGAAAGAGCCCGCAAAAAGCACTACCGTGATTTCTAATTTTCACCTTTCCATTAGTTATATATCTTGTTTTTCATTCTTCTTTTTGAGGTAATAATAAAATTTTCGAAAGTTTTAAAAAATTCTTGGCACAGAAAGAGCCGCAAAAGACTACCGCGATTTCTAATTTTCACCTTTCCATTAATTTATTCTTATTTACATTCGTCTTTTGAAGGTAATAATCTTGTTTACTTCTTTTTGAAAGTAAATACAATTCTCGAAAGTTTCGAAAAAGTTCCTTGGCCCAGAAAGAGCCCGCAAAAAAACTACCCGTTATCTAATTTTTCCCTTTCCATTAATTATATATCTTGTTTACTTTTTCCTTTTGAAAGTAATACAAATTCTCGAAAGTTCGAAAAAAGTTCTTGGCACACAAAGGCGCGCAAAAAGACTACCGTGTTTCTAATTTTCACCTTTCCATTAGTTATATATCTTGTTTTTTCTTCTTTTGAAGGTAATATAAATTTTCGAAAGTTAAAAAAAGTTCTTGGCAAGAAAGAGCCGCAAAAAGACTACCGCGATTTCTAATTTTCACCTTTTCCATTAATTATATATCTTTATCTTCTTTTTGAAGGTAAATAAATTCTCGAAAGTCTCGAAAAAAGTTCTTGGCACAGAAGAGCCCGCAAAAAGACTACCGCGATTTCTAATTTTCACCTTTCCATTAATTATATATCTTATTACTTCTCTTTTTGAATTGTAAACTGTTATCTTCTTTTTGAATAATCACAAATTTCTCGAAAGCGAAAAAAGTTCTTGGCCCCAGAAAGAGCGCGCAAAAAGACTACCGCGATTTCTAATTTTACCTTTTCCATTAATTTATATCTTGTTTACTTTTTTCTTTTTGAAGGTAAATAAAAATTCTCGAAGTTCGAAAAAAGTTCTTGGCACAGAAAGAGCCCGCAAAAACTCCGCGATTTCTAATTTTCCCTTTCCATTAATTATTATATCTTGTTTTACTTTTTCTTCTTTTTGAAAGTAATACAAAAATTCTCGAAAGTCGTATATATCGTTACTTAAAGTAATACAATTCTCTGCGAAAGTTCTTGGCCAGAAAGAGCCCGCAAAAAGACACACGCGATTTCTAATTTTCACTTTTCCATTAATTATATATATTGTTTCTTTTTCCTTTTTGAAGGTAATATAAAATTCTCGAAGTTCGAAAAAAGTTCTTGGCACAGAAAAGCCCCGCAAAAAGACTACCGCGATTTCTAATTTTCACCTTTCCATAATTATATATCTTTTTACTTCCTTTTTGAAGGTAAAATGATTCTCGAAAGTTCTTGAAAAAAGTTCTTGGCACAGAAAGCCCAGCAAAAACTACCCGATTTCTAATTTTACCCTTTCCATTAATTATATATCTTTTTTACTTTTTCCTTTTTGAAAGTAATAAAATTCTCGAAAGTTCGAAAAAAGTTCTTGGCACGAAAGAGCCCGCAAAAAGACTACCCCGATTTCTAATTTTCACCTTTCCATTAATTATATAATCTTGTTTACTTTTTTCCTTTTGAAAGTAATATACAATTCTCGAAAGTTCGAAAAAAGTTCTTGGCACAGAGAGCCCGCAAAAGACACCGTGATTTCTCAATTTTCACCTTTCCATTATTATATACTTGTTTTCATTCTTCTTTTTGAAGGTAATATACAAATTTTTGAAGTAATTTAAAAATGTATCATTGTCTCACTCAGTAAATAAGTTCGCCCAACAGCGTTCTATCTCGATTAACCATAAAAAAATAGTATCTTCACTTTTATCCATTAATGTATTACATTTGTTTATTTTTCTGTTAAGGTAATAAAAATTCTCGAAAGTTCGAAAAAAGTTCTTGGCACAGAAAGAGCCCGCCAAAAACTACCGCGATTTCTAATTTTCACCTTTCCATTATTATATATCTTGTTTACTTTTTCTTTTTAAGGTAAATATTTTAAAGTTACAAAATTCGAAAGTGAAAAGTTTCTTGCAAAGAGAGCCCGCAAAAAGACTACCGCGATTTCTAATTTTACCTTTCCATTAATTATATATCTTGTTTACTTTTTCTTGAAGGTAAATATAAAATTCTCGAAAGTTCGAAAAAGTTCTTGGCACAGAAAGAGCCCGCAAAAAGACTACCGCGATTTTCTAATTTTCACCTTTCCATTATTTATATATCTTATTTACATTCGTTCTTTTTGAAGGGTAAATATAAATTCTCGAAAGTCGAAAAAAGTTCTTGGCACAAGAAGCCCCGCAAAAGAACTACCGCGATTTCTAATTTCACCTTTCCATTAATTATATATCTTTTTCTTGTTTACTTTTTTACTCTTTTTGTTTTAAAGTAAATACAAAATTCTCGAAAGTCGAAAAAAGTTCTTGCCCAGAAAGACCCGCAAAAAGACTACCGCGATTTCTAATTTTCACTTTCCTTAATATATATCTTTTTTTCTTTTCCTTTTGAAGGTAAATATAAAATTCTCGAAAGTTCGAAAAAAGTTCTTGGCACAGAAGAGCCGCCAAAAAGACTACCGCGATTTCTAATTTTCACCTTTCCATTAATTATTATCGTTTTCATTCGTCTTTTTGAAGGTAAATAACTTTTATTTTAATAAAAAAATTCTCTAAATCGAAAAAGTTCTTGGCACAGAAGAGCCCGCAAAAAACTACCGCGATTTCTAATTTTACCTTTCCATTAATTATATATCTTGTTACTTTTTTCCTTTTTTGAAGGTAAATACAAAATTCTCGAAAGTTCGAAAAAGTTCTTGGCCAGAAAGAGCCCGCAAAAAGACTACCCGATTTCTAATTTTCACCCTTTCCATTAATTATATAATCTTTGTTACTTTTTTCCTTTGAAGTAATATAAATTTTCGAAAGTTAAAAAATTCTTGGCAAGAAAGAGCGCGCAAAAAGACTACCGCGTTTCTAATTTTCACCTTTCCATTATTATATATCTTGTTTACATTCTTCTTTTTGAAGGTAAATATAAAATTCTCGAAATTTCGAAAAAGTTCTTGGCACAGAAAGAGCCCGCAAAAAGACTACCGCGATTTCTAATTTTCACCTTTCCATTATTATATATCTATTTACATTCTCTTTTTGAAGTTAATATATCTTTTATTTCTGAAAGTAAATAAAATTCTCGAAGTTCGAAAAAAGTTCTTGGCACGAAGAAGCCCGCAAAAGCTACCGCGCGATTTCTAATTTTACCTTTCCATTAATTATATATCTGTTTACTTTTTCCTTTTGAAGTAATACTAAAATTCTCGAAAGTTCGAAAAAAGTTCTTGGCACAGAAGAGCCCGCAAAAAGACTCCGCGTTCTAATTTTCACCTTTCCATTATTATATATCTTGTTTACTTTTTCCTTTTTGAAAGTAAATATAAAATTTTCGAAAGTTAAAAAGTTCTTGGCAGCAGAAAGAGCCGCAAAAAGACTACCGCGATTTCTAATTTTCACCTTTCCATTAATATATCTTATTTACATTCTTTTTTGGGTCTATTCTTGTTATCTTTTTTAAAGAAATAAAAATTCTCGAAAGTCGAAAAAAGTTCTTGGCACAGAAAGAGCCCCAAAAAGACTACCGCGATTTCTAATTTTACCTTTCCATTAATTATATATCTTGTTTACTTTTCCTTTTTGAAGGTAAATATAAAATTCTCGAAAGTTCGAAAAAAGTTCTTGGCACAGAAAGAGCCCGCAAAAAGACTACCGCGATTTCTAATTTTCACCTTTCCTTAATTATATACTTGTTTACTTTCCTTTTTGAAGGTAATATACAAATTCTCGAAGTTCGAAAAAGTTCTTGGCACAGAAAGAGCCCGCAAAAGACTACCGCGATTTCTAATTTTCACCTTTCATTATTATATATCTTGTTTACTTTTTTCCTTTTTGAAAGTAATACAAATTTCTCGAAAGTTCGTATATTTAATTCTTGTTCTTTTTCCTTTTGAAGTAAATAAAAATTCTCGAGCGAAAAAAGTTCTTGCCAAAAGAGCCCGCAAAAAGACTACCCGCGATTTCTAATTTTCACTTTTCCATAATTATTATATTGTTGCTTTTTCCTTTTTGAAGGTAAATATAAATCTTCGAAAGTTCGAAAAAAGTTCTTGGCAGAAAGAGCCCGCAAAAAGACTACCGCATTTCTCTAATTTTCACCTTTCCATTAATATATATCTTATTTCATCGTCTTTTATAATTATCTTGTTTATCTTCTTTTGAAAGTAAATACAAAATTCTCGAAAGTCGAAAAAAGTTCTTGGCCCAGAAGAGCCCGCAAAAAACTACCACCGCGATTTCTAATTTTACCTTTCCATTAATTTATATATCTTGTTTACTTTTTCCTTTTTGAAAGTAAATACAAAATTCTCGAAAGTTCGAAAAAAGTTCTTGGCCAGAAAGAGCCGCAAAAAGACTACCGATTTCTAATTTCACCTTTCCATTAATTAATATCTTGTTTCTTTTTCCTTTTGAAGTAAATATAAAATTTCTCGAAATTTCAAAAAGTTCTTGGCAGAAAGAGCCGCAAAAGACACCGCGATTTCTATTTCTCACCTTTCCATTAATTATATATCTTATTTACTCGTCTTTTTGAAGGTAATTTCTTTTTACTTCTTTTTGAAAGTAAATACAAAATTCTCGAAAGTCGAAAAATTCTTGGCACGGAGAGCCCGCAAAAAAGACTACCGCATTTTCTAATTTTCACCTACCTTTCCATTAATTATATATCTTTTACTTTTTCTCCTTTTTGAAAGTAAATACAAATTCTCGAAAGTTCGAAAAAGTTCTTGGCACAAAAGAGCCCGCAAAAAGACTACGCGATTTCTAATTTTCACCTTTCCATTAATTATATATCTTGTTTATTTTTTCCTTTTTGAAGGTAAATATAAAATTCTCGAAAGTTCGAAAAAAGTTCTTGGCACAGAAAGAGCCGCGCAAAAAGACTACCGCGATTTCTAATTTTCACCTTTCCATTATTTATATATCTTGTTTACATTCTCTTTTTGAAGGTAAATATAAATTTTCGAAAGTTTTAAAAAAGTTCTTGGCAAGAAGAGCGCCGCAAAAAGACTATCGCGATTTCTAATTTTCACCTTTTCCATTAATTATATCTCTTATTTACATTCGTCTTTTTTGAAGGTAAATATATCTTGTTTATCTTCTTTTTGAAAGTAAATACAAAATTCTCGAAGTTCGAAAAAAGTTCTTGGCACAGGAAGAGCCCGCAAAAAGACTACCGCGATTTCTAATTTTCTACTCTTTCCATTAATTATATATCTGTTTACTTTTTTCCTTTTTGAAGGTAAATATAAATTCTCGAAAGTTCGAAAAAGTTCTTGGCACAGAAGAGCCCGCAAAAAGACTACCGCGATTTCTAATTTTCACCTTTCCATTAATTATATATCTTGTTATTTTTTCCTTTTTGAAAGGTAAATAAAATTAATCGAAAGTTACGAAAAACGAGTTCTTGGCGAAAGAGCCGCAAAAAGACTACCCCGATTTCTAATTTTCACTTTTCCATTATTATATATTGTTTTGCTTTTTTCCTTTTTGAAGGTAATATAAAATTCTCGAAAGTTCGAAAAAGTTCTTGGCACAGAAAGAGCCCGCAAAAAGACTACCGCGATTTCTAATTTTCACCTTTCCATTAATTATATATATTTTTACTTCTCTTTTTGAGGTAAATATTTTTTTACCTTTTTGAAGTAATACAAAATTCTGAAAGTCGAAAAAAGTTCTTGGCACAGAAGAGCCCGCAAAAAGACTACCGCGATTTCTAATTTTACCTTTCCATTAATTATATATTTTTTTACTTTTTCCTTTTTTGAAGGTAATACAAATTCTCGAAAGTTCGAAAAAAGTTCTTGGCCAGAAGAGCCCGCAAAAGACTACCCCGATTCTAATTTTCCACCTTTCCATTAATTTATATCTTTGTTCTTTTTCCTTTTTGAAAGTAAATACAAATTCTCGAAAGTTCGAAAAAAGTTCTTGGCACAGAAAGAGCGCGCAAAAAGACTACCGGATTTCTAATTTTCACCTTTCCATTATTATATATCTTGTTTTTATTCTTCTTTTTTAAGGTAAATATAAATTTCTCGAAAGTTCAAAAAGTTCTTGGCAGAGAAGAGCCGCAAAAAGACTATCGCGATTTCTAATTTTCACTTTCCTAATTAATATATTGTTTATTTTTTCCTTTTTGAAGGTAATTAAAATTCTCGAAAGTTCGAAAAAGTTCTTGGCACAGAAAGAGCCCGCAAAAAGACTACCGCGATTTCTAATTTTCACCTTTCCATTAATTATATATCTTATTTACATTCGTCTTTTTGAAGGTAATATATCTGTACTTCTTTTTGAAAGTAATACAAATCTCGAAGTCGAAAAAAGTTCTTGGCACAGAAGAGCCCGCAAAAGACTACCGCGATTTCTAATTTTACCTTTCCATTAATTATATATCTTGTTTACTTTTTCCTTTTTGAGGTAAAATATAAAATTCTCGAAAGTTCGAAAAAAGTTCTTGGCACAGAAAGAGCCCGCAAAAGACTACCGCGATTTCTAATTTTCACCTTTCCATTAATTATATATCTTATTTACATTCGTCTTTTTGAAGGTAAATAAAATTCTCGAAAGTTAAAAAGTTCTTGGCACAGAAAGAGCCCGCAAAAGACTACCGCGATTTCATTTCACCTTTCATTAATTTATATATCTTGTTTACTTTTTCCTTTTTGAAGTAAATACAAAATTCCGAAAGTTCGTAATAATCATGTTTACGTTTTTCCTTTTTGAAAGTAATACAAATTCTCGAAAAAAGTTCTTGGCCAGAAAGAGCCCGCAAAAAGACTACCCGCGATTTCTAATTTTCACTTTTCCATTATTATATATATTGTTTGCTTTTCCTTTTGAGGTAAATATAAAATTCTCGAAAGTTCGAAAAAGTTCTTGCACAGAAAGAGCCCGCAAAAAGACTACCGCGATTTCTAATTTTCACCTTTCCATTAATTATATATCTTTTACTTTCTTTTTGAAGGTAATATATATTTCTGAAAGTAATCAATTCCGAAAGCAAAAAAGTTCTTGGCACAGAAGAGCCCGCAAAAAACTACCCCGCGATTTCTAATTTTACCTTTCCATTAATTATATATCTTGTTTACTTTTTCCTTTTTGAAGGTAAATACAAAATTCTCGAAAGTTTCGAAAAAAGTTCTTGGCACAGAAAGAGCCCGCAAAAAGACTACCGCGTACTAATTTTCACCTTTCCATTAATTATATATCTTGTTTACTTTTTCCTTTTGAAGGTAAATATAAATTTTCGAAAGTTTTAAAAAAGTTCTTGGCAGAGAAAGAGCGCGCAAAAAGACACCGCGATTTCTAATTTTCACCTTTCCATTAATTATATATCTTATTTACTTCGTCTTTTTGAAGGTAAATATAAAATTCTCGAAAGTTCGAAAAAGTTCTTGGCACAGAAAGAGCCCGCACAAAACTACCGCGATTTCTAATTTCACCTTTCCATTAATTTATATCTTATTTAATTCTCTTTTTTGAAGGTAAATATATCTGTTACCTTTTTGAAATAATACAAAATTCTCGAAAGTCGAAAAATTCTTGGCACAGAAAGCGCCGCAAAAAGACTACGCGATTTCTAATTTTACCTTTCCATTATTATTATCTTGTTTACTTTTTCCTTTTTGAAGGTAAAATTAAAATTCTCGAAAGTTCGAAAAAAGTTCTTGGCACAGAAAGAGCCCGCAAAAAGACTACCCGCGATTTCTAATTTTCACCTTTCCATTAATTATATATCTTATTTACATTCGTCTTTTTGAAGTAATATAAAATTCTCGAAAGTCGAAAAAAGTTCTGGCACAGAAAGCCCGCAAAAAGACTACCGCGATTTCTAATTTCACCTTTCATTAATTTATATCTTGTTTACTTTTTCCTTTTTGAAGAAGTAAAATTTGAAGTTCGACGTTACTGAAGTAAATAAAATTCTCGGAAAAAAGTTCTTGCCCAGAAAGACCCGCAAAAAGACTCCCCCGATTTCTAATTTTCACTTTCCATTAATTATATATATTGTTTGCTTTTTTCTTTTTGAAGGTAATATAAAATTCTCGAAAGTTCGAAAAAAGTTCTTGGCACAGAAAGAGCCCGCAAAAAGACTACCGCGATTTCTAATTTTCACCTTTCCATTATTATATATCTTTTTACATTCGTCTTTTTGAAGGTAAATATATCTTACGAAGTATCTCCGAAAGTCGAAAAAGTTCTTGGCCAGAAGAGCCCGCAAAAAGACTACCGCGATTTCTAATTTTACCTTTCCATTAATTATATATCTTGTTACTTTTTCCTTTTGAAAGTAAATACAAAATTCTCGAAAGTTCGAAAAAAGTTCTTGGCCCAGAAAGAGCCCGCAAAAAGACTACCCCGATTCTAATTTTCACCTTTCCATTAATTATATATCTTGTTTATCTTTTTCCTTTTTGAAGTAAATATAAATTTCTCGAAAGTTAAAAAAAGTTCTTGGCACAGAAAGAGCCCGCAAAAAGACTACGCGATTTCTAATTTTCACCTTTCCATTAATTATATTATACATTCGTTTTTGAAGTAAATATCTTGTTTCTTCTTTTTGAAAGTAAATACAAAATTCTCGAAAGTCGAAAAAAGTTCTGGCACAGAAGAGCCCGCAAAAGACTACCGCATTTCTAATTTTCACCTTTCCATTAATTATATATCTTGTTTCTTTTTCCTTTTTAAAGTAAATATAAAATTCTCGAAAGTTCAAAAAAGTTCTTGGCACAGAAAGAGCCCGCAAAAAGACTACGCGATTTCTAATTTTCACCTTTCCATTAATTATATATCTTGTTTTCCTTTTCCTTTTTGAAAGTAAATAAAAATTCGCGAAAGTTCGTATATATCGTGTTTACTTTTTATCTTTTTGAAAGTAATACAAAATTCTCGAAGTCGAAAAAAGTTCTTGGCCCAGAAAGAGCCCGCAAAAGACTACCCCGATTTCTAATTTTCACTTTTCCATTAATTATATATTTGTTTCTTTTTCCTTTTTGAAGGTAAATATAAAATTCTCGAAAGTTCGAAAAAAGTTCTTGGCACAGAAAGAGCCCGCAAAAAGACTACGCGATTTCTAATTTTCACCTTTCCATTAATTATATATCTTATTTTCATTCGCTTTTTGAAGGTATATATCTTGTTTTTCTTTTGAAAGTAAAATCAAAATTCTCGAAAGTCGAAAAAGTTCTTGGCACAGAAGAGCCCGCAAAAAAACTACCGCGATTTCTAATTTTACCTTTCCATTAATTATATATATCTTGTTTACTTTTTCTTTTTGAAGTGTAAATAAAATTCTCGAAAGTTCGAAAAAAGTTCTTGGCCAGAAAGAGCCCACAAAAAGACTACCCCGATTTCTAATTTTCACTTTCCATTAATTATATATGTTCTTTTTTCCTTTTGAAAGTATTACAAAATTCTCGAAGTTCGAAAAAAGTTCTTGGCACAGAAGAGCCGCAAAAAGTCTAACCGTGATTTCTAATTTTCACCTTTCCATTATTTATATATCTTTTTTATTCTTCTTTTTGAAGGAAATATAAAATTTTCGAAAGTTTAAAAAAGTTCTTGGCAGAGAAAGAGCGCGCAAAAAGACTACCGCGATTTCTAATTTTCACCTTTCCATTAATTATATATCTTTTTACATTCCTTTTGAGTAAATATCTTATCTTTGAAAGTAAATAAATTCTCGAAAGTTCGAAAAAAGTTCTTGCACAGAAAGAGCCCGCAAAAGACTACCGCGATTTCTAATTTTCACCTTTCCATTAATTTATATCTTGTTTGTATATTTTTCTTTTTAAAGGTAAATAAAAATTCTCGAAAGTTCGAAAAAAGTTCTGGGCACAGAAGAGCCCGCAAAAAGACTACCGCGATTTCTAATTTCACCTTTCCATTAATTATATATCTTGTTTACTTTTTCCTTTTTAAAGTAAATACAAATTCTCGAAAGTCGAAAAAGTTCTTGGCACAGAAAGACCGCAAAAGACTACCCGCGATTTCTAATTTTCACCTTTTCCATTAATTATATCTTTTTTACATTTTTCTTTTTGAAGGTAAATATAAATTCTCGAAAGTTCGAAAAAGTTCTTGGCCAGAAAAGCCGCAAAAAGACTACGCGATTTCTAATTTTCCCCTTTCCATTAATTAATATCTTGTTTACTTTTTCCTTTTCAAGTACTTCTGAAAGTTCGTATAATCTTTTTACTTGAAAGTAAATACAAATTCTCGAACGAAAAAAGTTCTTGGCCAGAAGAGCCGCAAAAAGACTACCCCGATTCTAATTTTCACCTTTTCCATTAATTATTATATTGTTTCTTTTTTCCTTTTTGAAGGTAAATATAAAATTCTCGAAAGTTCGAAAAAAGTCTTGGCACAGAAAGAGCCCGCAAAAAGACTACCGCGATTTCTAATTTTCACCTTTCCATTAATTATATATCTTATTTACATTCGTCTTTTTGAAGGTAAATATTCTTGTTTATCTTCTTTGAAAGTAAATACAAATTCTCGAAGGTCGAAAAAGTTCTTGGCACAGAAGAGCCCGCAAAAACTACCGCGATTTCTAATTTTGACCTTTCCATTAATTATTATCTTGTTTACTTTTTCCTTTTTGAAAGGTAATAACAAAATTCTCGAAAGTCGAAAAAAGTTCTTGGCCAGAAAGCGCCGCAAAAAGACTACCCGATTTCTAATTTTCACCTTTCCATATATTATATATCTTTTACTTTTTTCCTTTTTCGAAAGTAATACAAATTCTCGAAAGTTCGAAAAGTTCTTGAAGCACGAGCGCGCAAAAGCTACCGGATTTCTAATTTTCACCTTTCCATTAATTATATATCTTGTTTACTTCCTTTTTGAAGGTAAATATAAAATTTCGAAGTTCAAAAAGTTCTTGGAAGAGAAAGAGCCCGCAAAAAGACTACCGCGATTTCTAATTTTCACCTTTCCATTATTATATATCTTATTTACATTGTCTTTTGAAGGTAATTACTTTTACTTTTGAAAGTAAATACAAATTCTCGAAAGTTCGAAAAAGTTCTTGGCACAGGAAGAGCCCGCAAAAAGACTACCGCATTTCAAATTTTCACTTTCCTTAATTATATATCTTGTTTACTTTTTCCTTTTTAAAGGTAAATTAAAATTCCGAAAGTTCGAAAAAAGTTCTTGGCACAGAAAGAGCCCGCAAAAAGACTACGCGATTTCTAATTTTCACCTTTCCATTAATTATATTCTTGTTTACTTTTTCCTTTTTAAAGGTAATAAAATTCTCGAAGTTCGAAAAAAGTTCTTGGCACAGAAAGAGCCCGCAAAAAAGACTACCCGCGATTTCTAATTTTCACTTTTCCATTAATTATATATCTTGTTTACTTTTCCTTTTTAAGGTAATATAAAATTCCGAAGTTCGAAAAAATTTCTTGGCACAGAAAGAGCGCGCAAAAGACTACGCGATTTCTAATTTTCCCTTCCATTAATTATATATCTTGTTCATTCTTCTTTTTTGAAGGTAAATATAAAATCTCGAAAGTTCGAAAAAAGTCTTGGCACAGAAAGAGCCCGCAAAAAGACACCGCATTTCTAATTTTCACTTTCCATTAATTATATATCTTGTTTACATTGTTCCTTTTTGAAAGGTAATATAAAATTCTCAGAAAGTTCGAAAAAAGTTCTTGGCACAGAAAGAGCCGCAAAAAGACTACGCGATTTCTAATTTTCACCTTTCCATTAATTATATCTCTTGTTTACTTTTTTCTTTTTAAGGTAATATACAATTCTCGAAAGTTGAAAAAAGTTCTTGGCACGAAAGAGCCCGCAAAAAGACATCGCGATTTCTAATTTTCACCTTTCCATTAATTATATCTTGTTTACTTTTTCCTTTTTAAAGTAATAAAAATTCTCGAAGTTCGAAAAAAGTTCTTGGCACAGAAGACCCGCAAAAAGACTCCCCGATTTCTAATTTTCACCTTTCCATTAATTATATATCTTGTTTACTTTTCTTTTTGAAGGTAAATATAAAATTCTCGAAAGTTCGAAAAATTTCTTGGCACAGAAAGAGCGCGCAAAAAGCCTACCGCGTTCTAATTTTCACCTTTCCATAATATATATTATTACTTGTCTTTTTGAGGTAAATATTTGATTTTGAAAGTAAATACAAAATCTCGAAAGTTCGAAAAAAGTTCTTGGCACAGAAAGCCCGCAAAAAAGACTACCAGCAATTCTAATTTCATTTCCATTAATTATATATCTTGTTTACTTTTTCCTTTTTAAAGGTAATATAAATTCTCAAAGTTCGAAAAAGTTCTTGGCACGAAGAGCCCGCAAAAAGACTATCCGCGATTTCTAATTTTCACCTTTCTCATTAATTATTATCTTGTTTTACTTTTTCCTTTGAAAGTATAAAAATTCTCGAAAGTTCGAAAAAGTTCTTGGCCAGAAAGAGCCCGCAAAAAGACTACCCGATTTCTAATTTTCCTTTTCCATTAATTATATATCTGTTTTACTTCTTCTTTTTGAAGTAAATATAAAATTCTCGAAAGTTCGAAAAAGTTCTTGGCACAGAAAGAGCCGCGCAAAAGACTACGCGATTTCTAATTTTCACCTTTCCATTAATTATATATTGTTCTTTTCCTTTTTGAAGGTAAATATAAAATCTCGAAAGTTCGAAAAATTTTTGGCACAGAAAGAGCCGCAAAAAGACTACCGCAATTTCTAATTTTCACATTTCAATTATTATTATCTTGTTTACTTTTTTCCTTTTTAAAGGTAATATAAAATTCATCGAAAGTTCGAAAAAGTTCTTGCACAGAAAAGCCCGCAAAAAGACTACCCGATTTTAATTTTCCTTCCATTAATTATATATCTTGTTTACTTTTTCCTTTTTGAGGTAATATAAAATTCTCGAAAGTTCGAAAAAAGTTCTTGGCCCAGAAAGAGCCGCAAAAAGACTACCGCGATTTCTAATTTCACCTTTCCATTAATTATATATCTTGTTTCCATTCTGTCTTTTGAAGGTAAATAAAAAAATTCTCGAAAGTCGAAAAATTTCTTGGCACAGAAAGAGCCCGCAAAAGACTACCGCAGATTACTAATTTTCACCTTTCCATTAATTATATATCTTTTGCATTCTTCTTTTTGAAGGTAATCTAAAATCTCGAAAGTTCGAAAAAGTTCTTGGCACAGAAGAGCCCGCAAAAAGACTACGCGATTTCTAATTTTCACCTTTCCTTATTATATATCTTGTTTACTTTTTCCTTTTTAAAGGTAAATAAAATTCTCGAAAGTTCGAAAAAAGTTCTTGGCCAGAAAGAGCCCGCAAAAAGATACCCCGATTTCTAATTTTCACTTTCCATTATTATATACTTGTTTTTTCCTTTTTGAAGGTAAATATAAAATTCTCGAAAGTTCGAAAAAAGTTCTTGGCAGAAAGAGCCGCAAAAGAACTACCGCGATTTCTAATTTTCACCTTTCCATTATTATATATCTTATTTACATTCGTCTTTTTGAAGTAAATATATTTGTTTCTTTTTTTGAAGTAATACAAATTCTCGAAATCAAAAAAGTTCTTGGCACAGGAAGAGCCCGCAAAAAACTACCCTTTCTAATTTTCACCTTCCCCATTAATTATATATCTTGTTTACTTTTCCTTTTTAAAGTAAATATAAAATTCTCGAAAGTTCGAAAAAAGTTCTTGGCACAGAAAGAGCCCGCAAAAAGACTACGCGATTTCTAATTTTCACCTTTCCATTATTATTATCTTGTTTACTTTTTCCTTTTAAAGTAATATAACATTCTCGAAAGTTCGAAAAAGTTCTTGGCACAAGAAAGGCGCAAAAAGACTACCCCGATTTCTAATTTTCACTTTTTCCATTAATTATATATCTTGTTTACATTCTTCTTTTTGAAGGTATATAAAATTCTCCGAAAGTTCGAAAAAAGTTTCTGGCACAGAAGAGCCGCAAAAAGACTATCGCGATTTCTAATTTTCACCTTTTCCATTAATTATATATCTTGTTGCATTCTTCCTTTTTGAAGGTAATCAAATTCTCGAAAGTTCGAAAAAAGTTCTTGGCACAAAGAGCCCGCAAAAAGACTACCGCTTTCTAATTTTCACATTTCCTTATTATATATCTTGATTACTTTTTATCCTTTTTAAAGTAAATATCAAATTCTCGAAAGTTCGAAAAATTCTTGGCACAGAAAGAGCCCGCAAAAGACTATCGCGTTTCTAATTTTACCTTTCCATTATTATATATCTTGTTTACTTTTTCCTTTTGAAAGGTAAATATAAAATTCTCGAAAGTTCGAAAAAAGTTCTTGGCACAGAAAGAGGCCCGCAAACAAAGACTACCGCGTTTCTAATTTTCACTTTTCCATTAATTATATTATCTTGTTTACTTTCTTTTTGAAGGTAAATATAAAATTCTCGAAAGTTCGAAAAAATTCTTGGCACAGAAAGAGCCGCAAAAGACATAGCGATTTCTAATTTTCACCTTTCCATAATTATATATCTTTTTTCCATTCTTCTTTTTGAAGGTAAATATAAATTCTCGAAAGTTCGAAAAAAGTTCTTGGCAGAGAAAGAGCCCGCAAAAAGACTACCGATTTCTAATTTTCACTTTTCCATTAATTATATATCTTGTTTACATTTCTTTTTAGGTAAATATAAATCTCGAAAGTTTCGAAAAAAGTTCTTGGCACAGAAGAGCCGCAAAAAGACTACGCGATTTCTAATTTTCACCTTTCCATATTATATATCTTGTTATTCTTCTTTTTGAAGGTAAATATAAATTCTCGAAAGTTCGAAAAATTTCTTGGCACAGAAAGGACCCGCAAAAATAGACTACCCCGCAATTTCTAATTTTCACATTTCCATTATTATATATCTTTTACTTTTTCGTCTTTTTAAGGTAAATATAAAATTCTCGAAAGTTCGAAAAAATTCTTGGCACAGAAGAGCCCCGCAAAAAGACTATCCGATGTTCTAATTTCACTTTCCATTAATTATATATACTTGTTTACTTTTCCTTTTTGAAGAAATATAAAATCTCGAAAGTTCGAAAAAAGTTCTTGGCACAGAAGAGCCCGCAAAAAGACTACCCGATTTTTATTTCACCTTCCATTAATTAATATCTTGTTTACTTTTCTTCCTTTTTGAGGTAATATAAAATTCTCGAAAGTCGAAAAAGTTCTTGGCACGAAAGAGGCCGCAAAAAGACTATCGATTTCTAATTTTCACCTTTCCATAATTATATATCTTTTTACTTCTTCTTTTTGAAGGTAATATAAAATTCCTCGAAATTCGAAAAAAGTTCTTGGCACAGAAAGACGCCGCAAAAAGACTACGCGATTTCTAATTTTCACCTTTCCATTAATTATATATCTTTTTACATTCTTTTTTTGAAGGTAAATATAAAATTCTCGAGTCGAAAAAAGTTTCTTGGCACAGAAAGAGCCCGCAAAAAGCTACCCGATTTTCAATTTTCACTTTCCTTAATTATATATTTGTTTACTTTTCCTTTTTAAGGTAAATATAAAATCTCGAAAGTTCGAAAGTCTTGGCACAGAAAGAGCCCGCAAAAAGACTATCGCGATTTCTATTTTCACCTTTCCATTAATTATATATCTTGTTTTACATTTTTCTTTTTGAACGGTAATACAAAATTCTCGAAAGTTCGAAAAAAGTTCTTGGCACAGAAGAGCCCGCAAAAAGACTACCCGATTTCTAATTTTCACCTTTCCATTATTATATATCTTGTTTACTTTTCTTTTGAGTAAATATAAAATTCCGAAAGTTCGAAAAAAGTTCTTGCCAGAAAGAGCCCGCAAAAAGACTAGCGATTTCTAATTTCCCTTTCCATTAATTAATCTTGTTTACATTCTTTTTCCTTTTTGAAGTAATAAAATAAAATTCTCGAAAGTTCGAAAAAGTTCTTGGCCACAGAAGAGCGCGCAAAAAGACTACGCGATTTCTAATTTTCACCTTTCCATTAATTATATATCTTGTTTACATTTCTTTTTGAAGGTAAATATAAAATTCTGCAAGTCTAAAAAATTCTTGGCACAGAAAGAGCCCCGCAAAAAGACTACCGCAATTTCTAATTTTCACCTTTCCATTAATTATATATCTTGTTTACTTTTTCCCTTTTAAAGTAATAAAATTCTCGAAGTTCGAAAAAGTTCTTGGCACAGAAGAGCCCGCAAAAAGACGAGCCATTTCTAATTTCACCTTTCCATTAATTTATATCTTGTTTACTTTTTCCTTTTTAGGTAAATCTAAAATTCTCGAAGTTCGAAAAAGTTCTTGCACAGAAAGAGCCCGCAAAAAGACTAGCGCAATTTCTAATTTTACCTTTCCATTAATTATATATCTATGTACATTCGCTTTTTGAAGGAATAATCATCTCTTGAAAGTAAATACAAATTCGAAAGTAAAAAGTTCTTGGCACAGAAGAGCCCGCAAAAAGAACCACGCGATTTCTAATTTACCTTTCCATTAATTATATATCTTGTTTTACTTTTTCCTTTTTGAAAGGTAAATACAAATTCTCGAAAGTTCGCAAAAAAGTTCTTGGCCCGAAAGAGCCCGCAAAAAGACTACCACGATTCTAATTTTCACTTTCCATTATTATATATTTTTTCTTTTTTCTTTGAAGTATAAATAAAATTCTCGAAAGTTCGAAAAAGTTCTTGGCACAGAAAGAGCCGCAAAAGACTACCGGATTTCTATTTTCACCTTTCCTTATATATACTTGTTTTCATTCTTCCTTTTTGAGGGTAATAATATAAATTTTCGAAGTTTTAAAAAAGTCTTGGCAGAGAAGAGCGCGCAAAAGACTTCGCGCATTTCTATTTCACTTTTCCATTAATTATATTATTGTTTGCTTTTCCTTTTTGAAGAAATATAAATTTCTCGAAAGTTCGAAAACAAGTTCTTGGCACAGAAAGAGCCGCAAAAAGACTACCCGCGATTTCTAATTTTCACCTTCTCCTTAATTATATAGTTATTTACATTCGTCTTTTTTGAGGTAAATTAATTGATTTCTGAAAGTATACAAATTCGAAAGTAAAAAAGTTCTTGGCACAGAGAAGACCCGCCAAAAAGACTACTCGCGATTTCTAACTTTTCACCTTTCCATTAATTATAATATCTTATTTACATTCTCTTTTTGAGGTAATTAAAATTCTCGAAAGTTCGAAAAAAGTTTTGGCCAGAAAGAGCGCCGCAACAAAGACTACGCGATTTCTAATTTTCACTCTTTCCATTAATATATTCTTGTTTACTTTTTCTTTTCAAGGTAAATATAAAATTCTCGAAAGTTCGAAAAAAGTTCTTGGCACGAAAGAGCCCGCACAAAGACTACCGCGATTTCTAATTTTCACCTTTCCATTAATTACATAACTTATTACTTCGTCTTTTTGAGTAAATATATCTTGTTTATCTTCTTTTTGAAAGTAATAAACATTCTCGAAGTCCGAAAAAAGTTTCTTGGCACAGGAAGAGCCCGCAAAAAGACTACGCGATTTCTAATTTTCCACTTTCCATATTATATATCTGTATTTACATTCGTCTTTTTGACCGGTAACTAAAAATTCTCGAAAGTTCGAAAAAAGTTCTTGGCCACAGGAAAGCCCGCAAAAAAGACTAACCGCGATTTCTAATTTTGACTCTTTCCATTAATTATATATCTATGTTTACTTTTTTCCTTTTTGAAATAAATACAA